>JAVJIX010000007.1:8447500-8937500 GCA_036785185.1 Paratrypauchen microcephalus | reverse complement strand
ATGTTGAAATAGACCCAGATATCTGTTGAAGTGTTTTTTGGTTTTGTTTTTTGCTTAGACTACCACTCCTGCCACATTTTGATTGTCTATTGTAATTGATAAATGCTTTTTAAAGAAGTATTTAATGTTGCTTTTATTTATTGTTGTTCTTATCTTCTTTTAATCTCTGGGCTTTGAGGAACAAATTTAGTTCTGTCATGTGTGGGCTAATAACTGGACTGCATTGAGGTGTTTTCAAGATTGTTTATTTGTCATATGCAGAATCAACACAAGGTCAACAATGCAATGAAATGCTTAGGATCAGAAGAACCATTGACTTGCTAACATGGTCAAAAGTACTAATAAGCATGCAATAGAAATACAGGGAAAAAGTAAACAATATAATAAAAAAAATGTAATAAAATATAATAAAATACAAGGGTGCAGGTAGGATTAAATAAGGTGTAAGTAGAGTTTTGAAAATAAAATAAAAATATAATAAAAAAAAATATAATAAAAAGATCAAAATATAATAAATCTAAAAAAAATATATAAACATATATAATTAAAAAAATATATAAAAAAAATAATAAATATAAAAAAATATATTATAAAAAATATAATTAAAAAGATAAAAAGAGTGAGTTGACACAGAGCAGCTGATCATGTTCTCCCCGTGTCTGGATGGACTTCCTCCGGGCACTCCGGTTTCCCCCATCAACCCAAAACATGCTCCAGGTAAAATCCTCCAACTTAGGCCCTGACCAAGCCGAGCAATAAGATCATGG
Source organism: Paratrypauchen microcephalus (assembly GCA_036785185.1). Taxonomy (NCBI): domain Eukaryota; kingdom Metazoa; phylum Chordata; class Actinopteri; order Gobiiformes; family Gobiidae; genus Paratrypauchen; species Paratrypauchen microcephalus. The sequence continues at coordinate 8,936,733 of JAVJIX010000007.1, read as the reverse complement.
AGATGGTCCCCGGGCACCTGAAAGATGAGCTGCCCACTGCTCCTGAAGGATGGGTCAAATGCAGAGAAATAATTTCCCTACGGGGATGAATAAAGCATGTCTTCTTCTTCTTCTTCTTCGCTTCTTCTTCTGATCAGTGCGAACATCATGCAGCACAGCTTGATGACGTAAGGTGTGTTGAATGTTTGGGATTAGGCAATAAAAAAGGCAATAAAAATTAATTATGAACTCATATATTTGACAATATGATGTTTTTTGTCACTGTTATTCAGCTCTATCCTCAAACACAAACATTTTCCCCCTTTCTCCGCTTCTTTGGTCAACCTCTGCCCTGTTCTGAGTGAGTGACAGGTGTCATTAACCAATCACAGTGAAGAAGCAAATGATTTAAAGCTTAAAGGCAAAATTGATTCAGATACAATCATAAAAATCTATAAAACAAATGTAATGTACACTGGAGGTAGAAGAACACTGCTTCACTATATGTGGTACTGCAGAAAAACATGAGAAAAACACGCAGAAAACATGAGCCTATGACTGCTAAAAGAACAACTAACACTGTTGGCCCTGCCGTTGGAAAAGAGCGTATAAAGGCAAACATGGACCGTTGTTTGCAGGCAATTTATTTTGTTACTCAAAGATTTAAATTTGTGACATTATGTGGTGGGTTGTTTATTTGTTTTGTGTGTTTTGTTTGTGTATTTTTCATTTTTTTTTATAGGGATAGTTTTATTTTATTTTATTTTTTTATGTGAATCTGTATGGCATCCCCTTCAGCAGTGTCGTGCATTAACACTGGCTTACCCCTGACAGTGTCCTCTGAGCCGAGTCCTGCCCCGGTTCTGGTGCTGATGAAAGTAGGTCCGGAAAGTTAGCGGGGACAGTTAATAAAGCTTGTTTTTCTTCTCAAAACAATATTTGTCCAAATGGTGATATATTTGCGTCAGAAAACCGTTGCACACGAAAAAGCCTGCAGTCTAAATCGCTTGGTGCTATTTTCTCTCAAGTCCTATCACTGCGCGCCTATTATTATTATTAGCCTGTTCACTTGTAAACATCGCCACTTACAAGTGAACAGGCTAATAATAATAACTTGTGGGAGAGCATGCCAAGACGCATGAAAGCTGTGATTAAAAATAGGGCTGATTGCACCAAATATTGATTTCTGAACTCTTCTTAAGTGTAAACATTAGTATTATGCTGTTTTAAAATGAATTTGATCTTGTTTCTTTGCGTTGTTTGAGGTCTGAAAACATGTATCTTTTTTGTTATTTTGACCATTTGTCATTTTCTGCAAATAAATGCTCTAAACGATAATATTTTTATTTGGAATTTGAGGGAAATGTTGTCAGTAGTTTACAGACTCAAACAAAAATGTTCCTTTTGCCCAAACACATACTTATAAGTAGTAAAATCAGAAAAACTGATCATTTTGCAGTGGTCTCTTTTTCCAGAGCTGTAACAGACCCCTTTATTCTCAGCTGTTACTATGTTTTGTTGTTGTGTTGTCCGCTAAGCATTGCCTATGTTCTGTCTTCACTGCACATTTACTCAACAAACTGGCCCGCAGTGGTCCAAGTATCTCATTTTGCTGTAAGAGGGTCTTTTGTCCCCAGGTCATCTCCTCTCTCATCCTTTTCATTGCTCCACTCTCCATCTGAAGAACTCTTACAAATGCCTGCATCTTACCAGTGTAGCATTAACGCTCGGCCGGGCTCAGAAAATGCGTAGAGCACATGACTGGAGTAAATTAGATTTGCAGATTGATTTTATTTATTTATTTGCCTTTCAAACAACTGATTAGTCTCCCATGGCCGCGGAGATTCATGGAAGACTTAGCATTTCAATTCTCCGCACATTGAGCTCTCTCTCCTGGAGCCAAATAAGAGTCCGTGTCCAATGGGAGATCCGACCCACGAGTCTGCATGAGTGGAGGAGAGAGGGTGCTGGAGAAGGCACGGTCGCTAACAAAAGATGAAAAATGACAATGAATGATCGCCGTTAGGGATTTTCTGGTGAAGGGGGAGGCAGATAAACTGGACAACACAAAATACCAAAAGCACACTCAGCCAGCTGGGGAAGCAGGGCTGCTGTCTCCAGTCCACACCCACAAGCCACTGCAGGGCGACTTCATATTCTAGGTAAAGAGGAACAGGCTGGTGAAAGTGGTGGGGCATTGATATCCTGGCTAATGATGATATGTGTAGCACTCTGAATCTTTTCTGGGTTTCTGAAATCACAAATAACGTGGTAATTCATCTTGCTGACCAGGCTAGGACATGGACAGATGGACTAGTGAAATTTAAAATAGGGATTCTTAACTTTTCGGTCTCAGGCCAGTCTTTTTCTGTACAAAGTAACCTGGGCCCAATCTCATATTTATTGCATTATATTCTATTTAAAGGACACATTATGCACGATTTTTGTTTCCTTGTCATACGAGAAGGAAATAATCCCGCACTCCGTCTTACTTGCAAAATGTAAGATTTATTAAGACATGCAATGTTTCGGCACTAGGCCTTCATCAGGCAAAATAGGAGGCCTAGTGCCGTAACTACGGAAGCCGACAGAGGCCATGTTCGTAATGATTATTTTCCACCTTAATAATGAGAAAATTAACTTGAGATCTCGAGAAAACAACACTATTAATTCGTGATCTTGAGAAAACAAAACTGTTATTCCGTGATCTCGAGAGAACAATCACTGTATCTCCGTCGGGCCAGCCTTCTGCGGAGGTGCTGCGGACTAATCTTGAAATTATCCCGAATTAAAAGACGTAAAGCAATCTCCCCCTGTGTCAACCCCTGATCAAAATATTGCCTTATCAGCTGATTGATTATTATTCCAGACATTCAAATGACCAAAAACACGTCTATTCAGAATGAGAAATAGCCCCGAAGTCAGCCTGTCACAACGTGGCGGTAGACGTTTCAGTTGTTTTCTCGAGATAACGGAATAATTGTTTCGTTTTCTCGAGATCTCGAAATAAATGTTTTGTTTTCTCGAGATCACGAATCAATTATCTCGTTATCTCGGGAAAACAAGGAAGAAAAAATATTGCTTATGAATATGGCCTCTGTCGACTTCCGTATAAGACGGGGTGCGGGATTATTTTCTTCTCGTATATTCTGGGGCTGCTCCCTCTCCTCCAACGCACCCGTTTGAAGAAATTGAAGTGCGAAGTTCTCATTCTTGTTTCCTTATCAGAAACATACCTGGAGTAGTTTTTTCCCTTTATTCATGCTTGCTTGATGAATTCTGTTTAGTAAGTCTACTCCCTATGAGTACTAAAAAAAACATGTGATTTTTAATTCCCAGGATTGTTACCTAATAGGTAAATGTCCGGAGGTGTCCTGCTCTATTTTTAAGTCCATAAATCAAAATCTGAAGCTTTCTACTGTCAAATCGTGTTCATTACAACTGCATGCATGTGTTAGCTTGTTGGAAAATGTTGCTAAGCCTGGTTGGCGTAACTCTAGTTAATAACTGCAGTTTTTAGTCATTCTTAATGCACAGATAGATTAGAATAGGTGCTAACAAATTTTACCTCTGAATTATACCTCTGAATGCCAGAAAACCCCAAAAAGTCGTGATTTATTTTGAGAGAAAACATATCAAGGTAGTCGCTCTACAGCCCACGAGAACAACAACAGCAGTCCGATATCTGCCCCCCAACATAGCAATGTCCGCGGGGGCTTTATTTGTGAGTGGAAAACACCTTACACCAGTACCTCTTAATGACAGGTGACAAATGAGCCTCAAGTTGGCCTGGGTTAGTCCCTGTTCATAAATCAAGGTGAACTGCAGACAGGGGTATATGTAAGGAGATTGGTTTACGCACTGCCCCAGAACAAACCCAAATGACACCAATGAAGCAAAGCGATGGAGATCACAGATGTATACAGCACGGGAGCTTAAACTGGGCTAGGAAGCATTTAGCATTGGATTCTGTTTAGCTGTGCATATGACTCAAAGGATTCTATGTGCACTCTTCTGAAGACATATTATACTTTTTCAACTACTTAGTATTGAACTACAATGTAAGTAGATTATAATTTTACATTTTTTCATTGTAAATTGCAATATTGATCTAAAACGGCTTAATAGAAATGGGTCCATTGACATCCTGCTCAAAAGTGCAGAGCTGAAAGATCACGCCCCCTCATAGTACCATTTCATCGTAGCCAGCAGCAGATTTTCTTCATGTTTTTACTGGTGAAAAATGGCTATGTGACATTTTGAACTCTATATGTATGAGTCTGATTTTTTTGAATAATCACAAATAGAGGGAAGTAGGTGGAGAATGCAGGACTAGACAAGATTACTCCAACTTGCATAAATCAATACAGTTATAGCAGGGTAAGCACTGAAGCTGATTTTGCATCATATGTCCCCTTTAAAGTTTTTTAAAAGTGGTTAAATGTATAATAATATATAATATATTTGCTTTTATTGCGCTCTACAAATAAACTTGCCTTGCCTCAAATTTTTACATACAGCTCTGGAAAAAAATAAGAGACCACTGCATTTTTTTCTGAAATCAGCATCTCTACATGTATTACAGCCATTCCATTCCAGCGTCTGTTGAATTCGAACACAAACGCAAAGCTGAGCTACTTCAGTTCTTGCATCAGGAGTGGAATAAAGTCACCAAAGAACAATGCAAAAATAATTAAAAATAAGAGATACTGCACCAAATATTGATTTCTGAACTCTTCTTAAGTCTAAACATTAGTATTATGTTGTTTTAAAATGAATTTGATCTTGTTTCTTTGCATTGTTTGAGGTCTGAAAACATGTATCTTTTTGTTATATTTTGACCATTTGTCATTTTATGCAAATAAATGCTCTAAACGATAATATTTTTATTTGGAATTTGGGGGAAATCTTGTCAGTAGTTTATAGACTCAAACAAACATGTTCCTTTTGCCCAAACACATACCTATAAGTAGTAAAATTAGAAAAACAGATAATTGTTAAAACTGTTGTCAGAAAGTTAAAAAAAACAGATGAGAGAAATGTGATCATTATAAATACAACTTCATGCTAATTTTTTTTTACATGAAAAGTGCACTGTGTAACTTTACTGAGAGAGTTCACTACTTACTTGTCTCCATACATGCTTTACTTACAGGACAGATCTGTGAAGAGGCGAACCCCTTCATAGTAAGATTGCATGTTTTAAAGCATTTGTTTTGCAATAACAACTGTGAATGAATATATAAAGAAAGTTTAATTCCATCATTGAAAACAAAAAAAAAGATTCATAATGCATCATTTCTTTGCATTATTATGACTTCTTTACCCCCATCGGTACCGTCTAGACATACTTCCTTAACTTGGTGTGGTCGTGACAACAGCGCCATCTGAAATATAGAGCTCAGTCTCATGCACCAACACTAAAAAGGTCTAAAATCCCTTTATGTGATTTAGGTGGCTCTCTTTTTGCCATCTATTCTCCCACCGGCCCATTTTTTAGCCCTTTCTCATCCTCTTACTGCAGGCTCTGTTGGATGAGACAAATGCGCTTGGCCGTACCTTTCATTTGCCACTGAGCTTGGCACTGGAATAATTACCTGTCTGTATGATCAATTACCTGATTACTCACCACAAGATGTTGGAGGAGCAGCGTCTGAGCTGGAGTGGAGGAGGAGGCTTGGGGTGATCCGTCCACACACAAATATTCAAACCATTTTTTCTGCTGCTTAGGATTAAACTGTAACATATACTGTAAACTTTATTTGAGTAGATTCAACTTGACAAGTATGAATGAAATGAAAATGATGACACTGAAATGAAAATGAAATGACAATATTGGATTTTGTTTCTTATTTTAAGTGGAAGAGTTGTTGTGTAGCAAGTGTAGCAAGATGTATTTTCATATTTTAAGTACAAAAAGTCTTGTTTCATTGGTAGATAATTGTACTTGCCAAGTGAAATTTACTCAAATCATGATCAAAGTTTCTTAATTCAAGTAATCTTTACTTAGTTTTTGCAGCATACATACTGATCACTGTTATATTTTGTGTGTGTAAACTGCATCATTGATCTAAAAACGGAAATATTGTCTTCCCTGTCATAACGGTAGAGCTGCAAACACTTCATAGTATAGCGTTTCATTGTAGTAAGCAGTTACAGATTTTGATCAATAGCCTACTTTGCTGTGACTGTTGGACTGTTGGACGGTTGGTCTAAATGTTCCACCATTAGCATGTAACAGTTACCAAAAAAAACTTTACCCAATAGTTTTAAGATGGTTTGACAACTCAAGAAAACCCCAAAATAGATTTAAACAACACAATATGAGCATTTGTGATCCTGTCTAGGTGTTTAATTTCCAACAAAAATAACCAAGTGAGCTCTTTCTGGTCAGACTGTGTAAAAATAAAGCTCACATTAAGCCTAACAAGCAACGGAGCTTCAGACAGTGTCGTGCTTTCAGCTAGCTTCACACCCCCAGGGAATGTTGATGACATCAGCTGCAAAGTATCAATAGCTGAAAATGGCTAGATGACATATTTGAATCCAATGTGTATGTCTCAGAATCTTATTTTTTCATATAATTGAGTCTACAGGGACGTGGGTAACCTGGGAAATCCCAGGCTGCTTTGCACAATAGTTCCGATCTGAAAGACAGCCTGGCAACGAGGCTAAGCGAGGGATCCTGAGCGGGGAAGCCAATCAGAGAGTGGGGGACGTACTACGCATCAAATATGCGTAAAAATACGTAGGGTCCACCTTCTCTCATATTTATCTTACACAAACGGCAGTAATCGTTCGGTACTATTGTTTAATTGTATTTTTGTTTTGCCTTCTGTTTTCGCGGAGATTGGGGAAAATGGCGGCGTTTCCTTCTCTTCTCCCCGGTCGTCGCTCTAACTACATATGATATGATATGATTGGCTATGTATACGCCAAATGATAGACATTCGTAACGCCCAATAAACAGCCGCTGGCAATCGTAAACCACACCTCCGCAACGAGATATTCAGTAGGTGGCTCCCAGACCATATCTCACTTGTGATATGGTCTGGTGTAAACCCGGCAAGGACGTGGATAGGGGGTAGGTGAAAACAGAAATTTAATGAGCTCTCAACCCTCAAGATACAAGAATCAACTTTGTGTTACTAATGGCTGGGGAACATCATTGTAACACAGCCTTTCAATCATACAGTATACAGCTCTGGAAAAAAAAATAAGAGACCACTGCAAAATGATCAGTTTTTCTGATTTATATGTGTTTGGGCAAAAGGAACATTTTTGTTTGAGTCTAAATTCCCAAATTCCAAATTTGTTTACCAGATAAAATTCATTTTAAAACAACATAATACTAATGTTTACACTTAAGAAGAGTTCAGAAATCAATATTTGGTGCAATAACCCTTATTATTAAATCACAGCTTTCATACGTCTTGGCATGCTCTCCACAAGTCTTTCACATTGTTCTTGGGTGACTTTACAGTATTCCACTCCTGGTGCAAGAACTGAAGTAGCTCAGCTTTGTGTTTGTGTTGGAATTCAACAGACGCTGGAATGGAATGGCTGTAATACATGTAGAGGTGCTGATTTCAGAAAAAAATGCAGTGGTCTCTTATTTTTTTCCAGCGCTGTAGGCACAGACATAAGCTGGCTATATGGAAGACACAGGTTATTATGACATGTTTGCGTGGGATAAAATGACAGCTCTTAACCACCTTGTTACAAAGAGAAAACTCACCGGAGGGCAGTAAATATGAGAAGTAGTTTATAGCTTTGGACAGAGTGATGTTGAAATATGGGGAGACATTTTTCAGGTATAATTATGTTTTATTGATACACAAAACAACATGGAAATCCTCAACTAGAGTCAATCAACTAGAAACAACTATTAGTTCTTTCAGAGGGATCCGTGCACTTCCTCTGCCAGCTCAGAGACAGGTTTGAATGATGATGGACTGACTTAGCAGTAATGCTATTGGATTCAGAGCAGATTTTGTTTTCCATAACTGACCTTTTCTGAAAATATAAATTGTGCAGTTAATTTTTGAATTATGCTGCCAACAGACAAACTAATCAATCAAATAAAACACTCAAACATCCAAGTTAATGGAGCATATTTCTTAATTTGAAAAGCAATCAACAAAATAAATTAGGATATAATAGGTTCAGGATTATGCCAAATGTATTCTGTCATTTGATGTTATTACAGCAACAACACGGACATTTCAATTAAACAAAATTCAACTCACAACATCTCGTATTTACACACTCAGCTACAGTCGCTGTCTGTCAAGAAAACTAACATTAGAATGAAATATATAATACCGGTAAGTCACTTTTTGGTGGAGGGACCTATGGAGGGACCAGCATGTCTGAGATATGAAGATACAGTTCTGGAAAAAAAGAGCACTGCATTTTTGAAATCAGCATCTGTACATGTATTACAGCCATTCCATTCCAGCGTCTGTTGAATTCCAACACAAACACAAAGCTGAGCTACTTCAGTTCTTGCACCAGGAGTGGAATAAAGTCACCCAAGAACAATGTGAAAGACTTGTGGAGAGCATGCCAAGACGCATGAAAGCTGTGATTAAAAATAAGCGTTATTGCACCAAATATGGATTTCTGAACTCTTCTTAAGTGTAAACATTAGTATTATGTTGTTTTAAAATGAATTTGATCTTGTTTCTTTGCATTGTTTGCGTTGTCTGAAAACATCTGTTTTGTTATTTTGACCATTTGTCATTTTCTGCAAATAAATGCTCTAAACGATAATATTTTTTCAAAAGTTCAAAACTCCATGCACAGCTTCCAGTTGCTGGTAACAACAGGAACACTGAATAATTCCAGGTACCTGATGACACTGTAGAAGCGAAATGCGTTGTTTGCTCTAAGCCCAATAAAGGAATAAGAGTAAAGTCAAGCGAGTGTGCGGTAAATAATAAATAATTTAAATCATATTTTTATTTGGAATTTGGGGGAAATGTTGTCAGTAGTTTATAGACTCAAACAAAAATGTTCTTTTAGCCCAAACACATACCTATAAGTAGTAAAATCAGAAAAACTGATAATTTTGCAGTGGTCTCTTATTTTTTTCCAGAGCTGTGTAGAATCATTTTACCTACCCTGCATTTATCAAATGACATGTTTATTGGTAAAACTAAAACAACAACAACAACAACACAACACAGTTAAAGGGATAGTTTGGGGTTTGTGATGAACAGTTGCACACGAAAAAGTCAGAAGTATTATTATTATTATTAGCCTGTTCACTTGTAAGTGGTGATGTTTACAAGTGAACGGGCTAATAATAATAATAGGCGTGCAGTGATACGACTCAAGAGAAAATAGCACGAAGCGATTTAGACTTCTGACTTTTTTGTGTGCAACTGTTTTGTGATGCAAATATATCACTTTTTGGACAAATATTGTTTTGAGGAGAAAAACAAGCTTTAGTAACTGTCCCCGCTAACTTGCCGGACCTACTTTCGTCGGCGCCAGAACTGGGGCAGAACTCGGCTCAGAGTACATTGTCAGGGGTAAGTCAGTGTTAATGCACGACACTGCTGAAGGGGATGCCATACAGATTCACATAAAAAAAAAGATACTATCCCTTAATAGTAGCATTTTTACATAGCACTTTTCCACCTTGAAGGCACTCAAAGCACTTTACATCAAGGAACCACTCACCCACACACCAGGTGGGTTAAGTGTCTTGCCCATGGACACAGTGACAGCATTAATCTGTGGGATTAGGAATTGTACCAGCAACCTTTGGATCAGTGGACAAACACTCTGAGCTCTGACCAATTGAGCATCTGGTTCCGCACAACACAATGAGTGAGCAGGGGCTGGCTCAGACTCCACATATACTCTCATACACAGCATATTTGTCTGGAGCTCAGCATGGGATACACCAACACACAATCTGTTTCTCTTAATCGCACAGTATGGTTACAAAAACAATATGTCAACGCACAATTTCTACTCCAATAATGACAGGTTATACAGTATGTGTGTACACAATTAAATGTTAGAGTCATCGAGTAGTTTTCGGCTATACCTGCAAAATTGCTCCCACCTCCTGACAGATGATTAGTAGTCTAGTTTCTTGTGTTTAGTACAGATGTGTAGATATAAAAAACAAAAAACAAATTCAAATCTGTATTTTTAAATCATAGCTGGAAGACCAATTCATTTCAATGGATATTTTTCCTAAAGTCCCAACTTCCAATTATATGCATGTACCAACAATGGATCAAAATGTATTCTTGTTACAGTTTTTAATTATTTACCTGTTTAGACAACACAATTATATGTATTTTTTGTTAAAATTATCAGTATCACAATTTCATACTTACACTGTCTTTCTTTGTGACCTCTTGGATATAGCTGAGATATTTTTGTATTATTATATTTCTATATTTTATTTTTACTTGTGCATATGCATTTAGATAATTATGCCTTATTTGACACTTGTCTCTTGCTATTTTTGCAACTTATTTTTAATGTATTATTACCATTTATATTTTTGCTCTTTATTATTATAATATAGGTTTGTCAAAGTCTAAGTCCTTGTTCTTATGTTGACATTTGTGGCATATACACTTTTATTACTTTACTTTTGTGCAGGGGCGGTTCTACATTGAATTACTCCCTGGGCGAGACCCCCTCTGACCCCCCCCCCAGGAATGACAAAAAAAAAAAAAAAAAAACACAACATTTACCACAAGCAGCCATGTTTTATTATCACTATAGAGTGGTTCTCATTATCACAACTTCAAAAAAAAAGAAAGTGAAACTACCATAATAACATTTTGTTAGCTAATTACAGGGCTCAACGTTTACCCAAATTATGGAAACAAATAATAACTGAACTTGTAACAGTTTTCTTGCAAAGCCAAATGGCCAATTAGATCTTGTGTTTGTTGAGCTAAGACGGAATTATTGTTAAGTATAGCAAGCATCATAGCTAGAAGGCTAACAAACGTAAGCGTTATACCATGACTAACAGTAGCCTTTCATTCATGGCATGGATAACGTAATCATGCAGAGAGAACATAGTTGCATACCTTTATCTTTTGCTCGTTTCTCCTCTTCTTCTTTTCTTTTTTTCCTAAATTGGGCACCTGACGGCTTTGAGCTCTTTCTGCCCATCATACCACGGAGGGTGAACGATCGATTTAAAAGTGATTATATGTTGCGTTATACTAACTTCGTTTACTATTGTCTTCTGTAGTTTCCGTGTTCCCGAGGCGAGCGCTAGCGATTCTTGGTAGGAGCAGACATTGGTCAAATCGTGGTAGTGTGAGCTCGACTTGCAGCCGGCCGCAGAGAGGAGGGGGTGAATCCTCTATCTTTTCTTTCTTTCTCTCTTCCTTTTCCTCTCGTGCCAGTGTGGGCGCCAGCAAGTCTCTGCGCTGCGCATTGGCCCGCGTGGAAGGGAATGTATTGCGCGTGCAGCCAGAGGGGGCGCCAATTTGCCAATTTCCTACACAGTGATATGATGGATAATTTTTTTTTTTTTTCAAGCGCTCGGCACGGCGCCCCTCACGAAGTTGCGCCCTGGGCAATTGCCCCACTCGCCCCCCCCAACAACCGCCTCTGCTTTTGTGGCCATACCAGCTGGTCAAAGCCTGATCTTGTCAGATCTCAGAAGCTAAGCAAGGCCGGGCCTGATGGGAGACTGCTGGGAATTCCAGGTGCCACAGTGGGGCACCAGTAGCAAAAACTGTTGTGTCCTTAGGCAAGACACTTTACCCACATTGCCTAGTATGAAAGTGGAGTGTGTGTGAGTGTTGGTGGTCGTCAGATAAGTTTCTGTCTTATCACATCTTAACATAATCTATTTCATTTATCTCATAATCTATCTAATGAGAAATTAGGACTGTAGTCATAGCAATTAACAATTCAAAACAAAATATTATCTAGTAAATCATGGGGAAGAGTCCTCAGAAAGTCAGATTGAGATTGTGGCATATAACAGGAAGGTACCCATAGGCTCCACCACCAGAAAAGTTACACAGTGCACCTACAGTGCGTTTGAGAGAAGACAAAATTATATTATTATTATTATTATTATTATTATTATTATTATTATTATTATTATTATTATTATTATTATTATTATTATTATTATTATTATTCCGATAGTCCTCCTCCATGGCCTCTCCGAACTCCTCCCAAACCTGAGTTTTTGCCTCTGCGACCGCCCGGGCTGCAGCACGCTTGGCCCGCCGGTACCCCTCGGCTGCCTCCGGAGTCCCACGAGCCAACAAGGCCCGATAAGACTCCTTCTTCAGCCTGACGGCATTCCTTACTTCCAGTGTCCACCACCGGGTTCGGGGATTGCCGCCGCGACAGGCACCACAGACCTTACGACCACAGCTATGGGCAGGCACATCGACAATAGAGGCCTAGAACAGAGCCCATTCGGACTCTATGTCCCCAGCCTCCCCCGGAATCTGGGAGAAGCTCTCCTGGAGGTGTGAGTTGAAGGTGCCCCTGACAGAGGGATCTGCCAGACGTTCCCAACAGACCTTCACTACGCGCTTGGGCCTGCCAGGTCTTTCCAGCTTCCTCCCCCGCCAGCGGACCCAACTCACAACCAGGTGATGATCAGTTGACAACTCTGCCCCTCTCTTCACCCGAGTGTCCAAGACACGACAACAAAGTCAATCATCGACCTCCGTCCTAGAGTGTCCTGGTGCCACGTGCACTGGTGGACACCCTTGTGCTCGAACATGGTGTTCGTTATGGACAAACTGTGGCTAGCACAGAAGAAGCCTCGGATAGTCGAACCTCGGATTCAGGAGGAGCAGTGTGATTTTCGTCCCGGCCGGGGAACACTGGACCAGCTCTATACTCTCCATCGGTTGCTCGAGGGTTCATGAGAGTTTGCCCAACCAGTCCACATGTGCTTTGTGGATCTGGAGAAGGCATTCGACTGTGTCCCTCGTGGGGTCCTGTGGAGAGTGCTCTGGGAGTACGGGGTTCGGGGCCCTTTGCTAAGGGCTGTTCAGTCCCTGTATGACCGGAGCAGGAGCTGTGTTCGCATTGCCGGTAGTAAGTCGGACCTGTTCCCGGTGCATGTTGGACTCCACCAGGGCTGCCCCTTGTCACCGGTTCTGTTCATTATATTTATGGACAGAATTTCTAGGCGCAGTCAGGGACCAGAGGGGATCCGGTTTGGGAATCACAAGATCTCATCTCTGCTGTTTGCAGACGATGTTGTCCTGATGGCTTCTTCGAACCGGGACCTCCAATGTGCACTGGGGTAGTTTGCAGCCGAGTGTGATGCGGCTGGGATGAGGATCAGCTCTTCCAAATCCGAGGCCATGGTTCTCGACCGGAAAAAGGTGGCTTGCCCTCTCCGGGTGGGTGGGGAGTCTTTGCCTCAAATGGAGGAATTCAAGTATCTCAGGGTCTTGTTCACGAGTGAGGGAAGGATGGAGCATGAGATTGACAGGCGGTTCAGTGCAGCGTCGGCAGTGATGTGGTCATGTACCGGACCGTTGTGGTGAAGAGGGAGCTGAGCCAAAAGGCGAAGCTCTCAATTTACCGGTCAATCTACGTTCCTACCCTCACCTATAGTCATGAGCTCTGGGTAATGACCGAAAGGACGAGATCGCGGATACAAGCGGCCGAAATGAGTTTCCTCCGCAAAGTGGCTGGGCGCACCCTTAGAGATAGGGTGAGGAGCTCAGTCACACGGAAGGAGCTCGGAGTAGAGCCGCTGCTTCTCCACGTTGAGAGGAACCAGCTGAGGTGGCTCGGGCATCTGTTCCGGATGCCTCCTGGTCGCCTCCATCGGGAGGTGTTCCGGGCATGTCCCACCAGGAGGACGCCCCAGGGAAGACCCAGGACACGCTGGAGGGACTATGTCTCTCGGCTGGCCTGGGAACGCCTTGGGGTCCCCCCGGAGGAGCTGGAGGAAGTGTGAAGTGAAGGAAGTCTGGAAGTCCCTGCAGACTGTTGCCCCCGCGACCTGGCCCCCTATAAGCGGAAGGAAAATGGATGGATTATTATTATTATTATTATTATTATTATTATTATTATTATTATTATTATTATTATTATTATTATTATTATTATTATTATTATTATTAACTGATAAACTAATATAACAATTCCAGGTCTAAACTACATCTAACTAGGTCTACCCACACACATTTTCTGTGTTTTATGTATTAGAATGAAGAAGCAGGATTCACAACGCTCTGGGGTGTCTTAATTTTTTTCACAGATAAAACTTTTCTACCACACACATATTTGGAAAAAAAAAAAAAGTGATAAAACGTATCACTTTTTAAGGCACATTCACAGAACAGGACACAGTGTCCTTGCATATTAAAATACTGAGAATCTCATTTGTCCGTGAATATTTAACAGAAATCCAATCCTTGAAGTTCCTGAGAAATAAATGCCATATGAATTGGCTAAAAGGATGACTTAAAGTGATACTATACTACTATTGTATAGTATAGTATGGTATAGTATAGTAATACTATACCATACTATACTATACAATAGTGACTATATCAAATAACTCACCACAGCAAAATAAAAGTGTTTTTTTATTATTGTTTTAGAACTGCAGAAAAGGCTAAGGAGTTTATTTTTTTTTAACACATTTGTAGTTAACAAAACAAAAATATACAAATGTAAACAGCTAGTAAAAAATTATAAATTCAATTGTTTCTGTTGAACAAAATTCAACATTAATCTGCATCAAAAGCACTAGATTACCTTTTAAAGGATATTTTAGTACTATTATTTAGGCAGATTTTTTTGTTCCAGTATTTGTACTTTTCAATCAATCAATCAATCAATCAAACAATATTTATAAAGCACTTTTCATACAAAATTGTAGCACAAAGCGCCTTACGGTGGTTTTACATTTACTTCAGTAACAAAAGTGTATTCACTTCTTCCACCACTGTATTAAATATTACTGGCCTATAGAATGTTGTGATCTGAAACCCAGCGACAGTCCGAGATGGACAGAGGAGTCAGCTCAGAGAAAATAACTAAATCTTTGCAATCAATTTTCTCGATTTGAGTCACTAATAAGGACTGGCAGCCGGGAAGACAGCTGCCTCCCAGACACTGAGAGCACGACCAGGAGAAATCCAAGGACTGTGTACATGCATAGGGAAAGGTAGAAAAGCTATTGGCTCTATAGTCTATACAAACTGCCTTTACTATCAGAGGGCTTGTGGAAGGACAGACTCATTAAAGTATACACAAATGAGAATGTCTTAATTTAACTATGGACCAATTTAAGAAAAGTTGGAACTTGTTGATAGCCTATTTCGGATTGATGTAGCAAAATAAAGTATTGTTCAGATTAAGATTTAACTTGTTGAATTGTTATATGCATTGATAAGTAGTTACTGTTTGGCAGAAGCCCTCAAAGTAAAATCAATAATAACCATAGACTGTATAAAGAAGTGGACAAAAGGAGTGTTACTTCACCTAGTCAAATAAAGATCATGAGACTAGCGATTATAGAAGCTCCATATTAGGGAAAGGAATTCATTTAGGGACAAAATAGTGAAATAAAAACACCATGATCGTGTAGAGCGCATTAAGACGAACATTTTAAAACTAAAATGATGAGGCTAACAGCTGCAGTTACAGAGAGAGGTTATGACAGTTTTTCCTATTTAGAATTTGGCTATGTCCATTTATACACATAGTCTATGATAGCAACATGTCAATAAATATCAATATATAGATAGTCAGTAATAAGATGTTGCATTAACTTAAGCAATAGAGGTACTAGAGGTGTACTGAGCCAAACCTCAAGTGTCTTATTTTTTGATTCCCTGATTGGTTATTGATCACTGTAAAAGTTCCCATGATGTAAATTTAAAGATCTGTATCACTGGGCTTTGGTAGAAACATTAATTATATCTAATTCTTATTTCCACAAAGTAAAATAAACCATAACTGAAAGCATTCACCAGGCTCAGGCCCTTAAATAGGAGCTTTTGTCCTTGTAGAAATGTTAAATTTGGCAGCTAAAATAGTAATAGTAAGAGCTGTAAGCATGAAAATAATATCTAGTGGCTCCTGAACTGTAGTTAGTGCTGGTTATCGATTGTATTGTCTTACCCTTAGTGTTCATAAGAAAGAGTGGGTCAAGACCAAATAACAGGCTAGCAGATTCTTTAATTTTACCATGAGGTCTTGTGCTAGTTTGTATTTTGTCCTTTGAATGTGATTTTTTTAAGTAACGATAGCAGTTCCAATGAGTTTTGCATTTCAATAATAGTTTTAATGTTGATTAGTATCTGGGTATCAGCATTTTTTCACAAGCAGATTTTTTTAACTCTCAAAATACTCAATACTTTGCATTGACAACATGCTGGGGGTGTTCTACATGTACATGTACATCTATGGAATGTTTAGGAGTGAGCATGGTAACACAATTAGCAAACACTGTCAAAAAACAAACACATTTTGAGTGTCTGGAAAAATTGTTGGTTAATGACTGTAGCTGTGACTGTAGTTCTGTGTGAGAAATGTGCTGATCTCACCTGTTGTACTTCCAGCTAAGTCAGTTCTTTATGGTCAGACTGTGTTAAAATGAAACTTCAGTTAGCATCACACTACATTAAGCACATTCATTCTATACTCCATACCATACTACATACAACTGTACAACAACTCACCTTATGCAATAGATAATACTCCCTACAACTGTATATAGCTGGGACTGGACATCTTATTGGGGCAAAGCACCATAGTGTTTGTACTGCGTTGCCTAGCGACGTTGCCTAGCAACCCTTTGATCTTTCCTTTGATGTGTCTGGTCTCCTGATTCTTCTTATTATTTTATATTCTCCTCAACATGGGAGTCTATGGCAACCCCTAGAACCGTCTGGTAAAAAGTTGTGAAATTTTGCATGCACATTCCAGCCAGTCTCCTCATTACACACAGCAATTTATAGGCCCCCAGACCCAACTGTCTAGTGCCACCAGCAGGTCAAAGTTGCAGGAATTTTCAGGAATTGCCTAGCAACGCACCTAGCAACCGATCTGTCTTTGATGTGTCTTTGATCTGTTAAACCTTGTTAGACCCTGTTAAACCCTGTTAGACTCTGTTAGACCCTGTCAGGGTCAGATTCTGTTAGACCCTGTCAGACTCTGTTAGACCCTGTCAGACTCTGTTAGATCCTGTCAGACCTTGTTAGACCCTGTCAAACCTTGTTAGACCCTGTTAAACCCTGTTTCTGAATCTGACAGGGTCTAACTACCCTGTTAGACCCTGTCAGACTCTGTTAGACCCTGTCAGACCCTGTTAGACCCTGTCAGACCCTGTTAAACCCTGTTAGACCCTGTTAAACCCTGTCAGACTCTGTCTATCTAAACCTCAGCACCTGCAACAAGGTTATTATAGTTTATGAAAACTGTCAGACTCTGTTAGACCCTGTCAGATTCTGTTAGACCCTGTCAGACTCTGTTAGACCCTGTCAGAGCCTGGTAGACCCTGTCAGACCCTGTTAGACCCTGTCAGACCTTGTTAGACCCTGTCAGAGCCTGGTAGACCCTGTTAGACCCTGTCAGACCTTGTTAGACCCTGTCAGATTATGTTAGACCCTGTCAGACTCTGTTAGACCCTGTCAGAGCCTGGTAGACCCTGTCAGACCCTGTTAGACCCTGTCAGACTCTGTTAGACCCTGTCAGATGCTGTTAGACCCTGTCAGACTCTGTTAGACCCTGTCAGAGCCTGGTAGACCCTGTCAGACCCTGTTAGACCCTGTCAGACCTTGTTAGACCCTGTCAGAGCCTGGTAGACCCTGTTAGACCCTGTCAGACCTTGTTAGACCCTGTCAGATTATGTTAGACCCTGTCAGACTCTGTTAGACCCTGTCCGACTCTGATAGACCCTGTCAGACCCTGTTAAACCTTGTTAGACCCTGTTAAACCCTGTTTCTGAGTCCGACAGGGTCTAACTACCGTGTTAGACCCTGTCAGACTCTGTTAGACCCTGTCAGACCCTGCATGCGGCCTACATGCTGAGGCCTACATGCACCTTTGGTGCTTGGCCCCACATTGCTGCTTGCAGCTATATTTTGATATTGTATTTTATACTTTACTACTTACCTTTCTATTTAATTCTCATTTGTACATATACATTTATTATCTTTTTTTATATAATTATGTCTCAATTGACACTGGTCTATTGCTCTTTGGTTGCTATTGCATTTTTTGTTACCTTCTGTTATATATTATATTTGATGAGTGAGCTACTGTACCCAAAACAATTTCCCTTGTGGATCAGTAAAGTTTGTCTAAGTCTACGGCTGCATCACATTTCTCTGTCTTACCCCTTTCCCTTTATCTATGTCTTTGTCTTGCCCCTCCATACTGAGCTGAGAGGGCTAGAGGTACAAATGTTCCCCTAAGAAATGGGACACTACTCGATTACCGTTTGCGTCATCATCCCTTGCTAGGTCTGCTACGTCTAAAGCGGAGACAACAATTGACGCAACAAATGTTTATCAGGTACCTCAGCTCGACAAAAAAACTAGCTTGTTTATGCATGAAGTTCGATCGGCAGGATCTCTCGACGAGTAGGATGTTTCGCCAGAACACCGGCTAAACAGACATCACTACAATTAAAACAGCAACAACAGTTCACTAAAAGTAATGTAGAACATAAGCATCATAATTGTAAACCATGCTTAACTGGTAATCAATAATTACAATTGCTGAAAATACATTTATGAGACTCCTTGGCAGGTCGATGTGACGCTGCCATCCTGATCCCAAAACCTGCCTGAGCTTGTAGGTGTACCCCTTCGTTCCAAGTCTGGTCGAGAGCTTACTTCGTTTCAAGGGTATGTAGCCCTCGGTCGTGGCCCGAGCCCTTGATCAAAATTAAAATCGGGACGCCCGTTGCCCTCACATGAACGCGCAAAACCAAGGGGTAGGGGTAAGACGAAGGGGTAAGACAGAGAAATGGAGAAGAAGTCTAAGTCTAAGTCTACACCATCTGGGAATATTGATGAGCTGAAAAGTATCAGTGCCTGAATATACTAAAATTGCATAGCTTCAAACATGATCTAGTGCAAAATATACAACGTTTACCAAAAGAACTCCTATGCAATCTCACATTAAAACAAAATAAAGTACTTTGAGGCAACATTAGCTTTAGTTACATCCACATTTTGAATAGTTCCAGTGCAGACCTAATGTGTCTTGGTAAGTCATTCAAACAGACGGTGCTTGGGGCAAATCACGACTATGAATAACTCCACACACAACACAGAAGGAACCTCAGAGCCTTTCATGACAAGCAGGCAGTGAGTGGCACCAAAACACAAACACTACAGCACACGCCTTTCTTCTCTACCCGCAGACATCACATTTACATAATACAGTCTGCTCGGATGCCTTTGACTCCACACTGTTATACGTCCCCATTTAGACAAGACATAATATTGCAATTGTTCTAATACGCAAAACTGGATTGAGCATTTTGTATGTAATTAAAACTTTAAGTAGGTTGCACACTTCTGATCTATGCTGTAGTGTTGTTTCCTCATCACAAACATATTTAGGCTGTGTTCTTCTCTCAAACAGAAAACACTCTTTTCCACCTTGTGATGTCAGATGCAGTGTTGTATAAAGTACTGGAAAATCAAACTCAAGTAAAAATATAGGTACCCCTCCCAAAAATGACTTTGGTAAAAGTCGAAGTCACTGACTGAAATGTTACTTGAGTAAAAGTCTTAAAGTATCTGGAACTTCTTGTACAAGTAATGTAAAAATAAATGTACTCAAGTAATGTAATTAAAAGTACAAGTAAAAGTATCAAGCAAAGGCAGTCTGAATTTAATATTTTTTAATGCCCCCCCCCCCCCCCCCAAAACCTTAGATTTTTTTTTTTAAATAACAGTGCTGAAAATAAGGCATACATAACACCATTGAAGGAGTGTTTTTGGAGGAAGAGGGTTTTTTGCAATTGGGCCCTTAATTCTACTGTAAAACACCATGTTCGGCTCACCCATGGAAGTTTTGTGTCATATGGAGCACTGTCGAAGATATTGGGTTTGGTGAAACGCCGTCCTATGAGCAAGTAAATGCAGGCACAAAATACGTTATACGAATCCTTCATATCAGCGTAAGAGAACATTGTGTTTAAGTACGGCCAGGGATGCTCATTGTCAGGTCCCCCTTCATTTGTAGCCGACGTGGATGCTGTCTCCTCTTCCATCAGGGATGTTGATTGATTAAACAAGCTGCATGAAACCAACAGGTGTAGGCTGATTGTCATGCGCAAGTAGCGAACAAGCCCAGGCACGTCCTGACTTCCTTGCAGTCAATAGAGGTTTTTTTGTAACGAGTAACTAAACGGCACATTGAAAATGTATCGGAGTAAAAGTATGCAATTAAATTCGGAAATGTAGTGAAGTAAAAGTTATAATTTTTTTTAAAACTCAAGTTAAGTACAAAGTCTCCCAAAATGTACTTAAGTACAGTAGTGAAGTATTATTACTTTGTTACTATACAACACTGGTCAGATGGTAATACAGGGGGTCCACGGGTTACGACGTAGATCCGTTCTTAAGACGTGTCGTAACCCGAATTTCGTCGTAAACCGGATTTTGCCTTTGATCTTCCAACCAAAGCACCAATAACCTTTCCATCTCAATAATTAGACCACTACGCTGCTTGGTTATCACTGTCGCTTTCATAGGAGCAGATCAGAGCCCACATCAGGTACTTCCGCCCACATTGGGCACACACATGAGGCCGTCTTCTTCTCCCTACAACCACAACAGAGCGTATTCTTCCGCCGTGCGCCGCGCGCCGTTCGCGTTTGTTTACATCTCTTACCACGCTAAACCGCGTAAGACGGAATGACGCATATTTTTTTTAATGGGGGCGCGTTCGTAACCACGAAACGTCGTAACCCGAGACCGTCGTAACCCGAGGACCCCCTGTACAAGAAGTGCTTCACCTTCACTAGAATCATTTGGATGATTTCTGCCCTGGAATTTCCAATAAACTAAAAGGTAAAAGGTGGCAGTTAGCTTGAAATCTTCTTCGTGGCATCAAAAGGTGGAACAGAGCGTTTTGAGCTTTGGAGATATAGACAGACTAATAATAAAGAATTACTCAAACATGTGTAGCTGAAACGAAACACAACTCCAGGTATGTTTTTGATGAAAAAATGACATTGAAAGGAGACAGAAACATCTACTGCAATCTTCCAAACAAGGGTATGAAGTGATTATTTTTTTTCACGTGTATTTGATCGTCAACCAAGACATTTACAGATACATTTTAGTACATTCCTGATGCAGTGTTAAAATCAAATCAAATATTGTATTGCAAACAAATATCAGCATATTCATTTCTGTCAGTAATATAGCCCATTCCTTATTTAGAGTCATGTCTTTGTCAATAAATCCATAATACAGATAGGCGCGTGTTATGAGCCAGTGCTGCTCTTATTCTCATCTATGAGCGGAGTCATTGACCTTTCCCAGTCGCGCTGTGTGTCACCACAAATAACAAAGTGGTCAATTGGTTTGGCTGTGGTGTGATCCAACCATCAACATTTGAACTGCACACAGTAAATCACACGCAAACAGAATGTACGAGAATATAGTAGCATTTTAGATGAGCCCTTAATACAAAACAAAACGAATTATACAGAGAAACATTGTATTAAGCTGTTTCACACCACAATCTGCATATTGTTTGAGGTCTGGCTGATCAGAGTTGGTGATTTTGTGTGTTTTGTGTGTAGAAAGGAGCAGAGAAAGGGGTGAGACAGCAGTGGATTTGGACGACTTAGACCTTTACTGTAGTTGGTAACTGATATTATGTTACTTAAGATAAGATAAGAGATAAGATAAGACTTTATTGATCTCACATAGGAGAAATTTACTTGCCACAGTAGCTCCAGGCAGAGACAGTTTGATAGATAAAATTATACTCAATTACACTGGTCTACAAGCAAAATGCTTCCCGAACAAAAGTAGTGACATTTTTCTTAGTTTAGGTCACTAATAAAGAAAAAGTAAGTCAGAAGTGCTGATTGGCTATAGTTTCCAAGATATAGTATTGGGTCAAAATAGGAAATTTATGCAAAATAAGGCAAAAATGGTAGTTTATCAGAAGGTACAGTGTGTCTACAAGCAACCAGTTCTATCTGAAAGCCTGTCTGCACATTCCAATACATTCACTTTAATATGTCTAGAGTTTTAACGTAAAATATTTTTTGATTTCACATAAGAGAGATGCCTCGAAATTGTGTGCACCTGATGTCTTAAGATATTTCTTGTTTATTCCTTGACGGATAAAGAAGTGCAAGTTAAATATTTTCAAAATATAAATATTATTTTTAAGCAAACATTTCTAAATCTATTGTATAAACAGATGCGATTTTGATGTAAAACAATATCATTAAATATCTTGAACACATTAGCTAACCAACACAGTTATCAATTGATTTTCAGTTCATCTTATCAATATAAATGAGATTTAGCCACTTTTATCTCAGAAGCAGATCGAGTCCAAAAATTTGTAGACCAGTGTTACCAGTACAAAGAAATAAATCTACTCACAGAAGTACAATTCTTACCATAAAACTATAAACTACAATAACGAGAGTATATGCAAATAGTTACTTTCCAGCCCTGAGCCTTTTCTATATATGGGTGACAGCATGCTACATAAAAGCCCTGTCCATAAGTGAGCAATAGGCCTGTCAAAGCTCGAGGAGTGGGAGGTAACCATTACTGTTCACTAGACAGTAATTACTACGCTGCACTCACCTATCTGTGGAGGGAGTGCATTTGGAGACAGCTCTTTTGATCACAACGTCCCAACAGTCACAGGACATTTCCGTATATGTACCCTAGTCTATTATTTCAATTCACATCATGCCACTAATGCTTTGGACTTCCTTTCATGTTAAGCTCCCCAGCAGCAGCAGCAGCAGTACCACACAAGTACTGCTGCTTTTTTTTTTTTTTTACTCTGACTGCCTGCACACATTCAGGTTAGATACCCATGCTTTTCTCCAAAGGGTTGGCGGTGCAGTTCCAGCTCTCACAGATGGCCCCTTCGCCACCCTCCCTTAATGTAAACCAAACAAAAAGATGCCTCATGTGAAACCGTTCCACCGTATTATGTCGTATGTGTTTGTGACGATTGTTATTGATTGTATTTGCATTTTTTCCTACTCTGTTGTCTCTGAGATGGCGGCACGCATGGACGCAGCGGCCTCTCTCTGTGCCAATACTTTTTCTGCTTGGCAAGAGAGAAACGCAATTTTGACTCACTGTATGTCGAGCACATATGGCAGAATTGACAATAAAGCTGACTCTGACTGACTCTGTCTGAATGCTGCCATTGTGTTCTCGGGCAAGACACTTAACCCACCTTAACCCCAGTGTCTCTGTACACTGGTGTATGCATGTGTGATGTGAATGGGTTTATGGCTCCTTGATGTAAAGCGCTCTGAGTGCCTTAAAGGTGGAAAAGTGCTATATAAAAATGTAACCTTTTTACCATTTATTTACATTAATTTCCTGGAGATTAATCTGAACCTTTATCAAAGTCACCACTTGTCTAACCTTGAAGTAAATCCTAACCTGAACTTTGAATCATGCTGTTGATCTAATCACAAGGGAGTTATTGAGTGTGTACAGATTTTAGTCTGTGCACAATGTGATAAATACCTGTGATAAATTGGATTTCCATGCCTCTTGGAGACATTACACTGACCACACAGAGATATTGAAAATGGTTGTCTAGTACATAGAGTTTTATCCTGTAGGCTGACTAGTTTAATTTGAGTCCAATTTTAGCTATGTTATTTAATGTAATAACTGGGCATTCTGAAGTGTCCTGAGCAATCTGAACAAGAACTTCTAAACCAGATAATTCCCTAATGTCTGTGTCCAGTGACATCAACATTATTTACACAATTTTGCTTGAACTGGCATTGCTTGGTAATGTTTTAGCAGATAGTGTCCTGCTGAATCTTTTTAACAGCAAAAGTGTGCCTGAAAAACACTGGTCTCGTTGTGGAGAATGCAGAGAATAGAAGCTGCATCTGCAAACAGTTGATCCAAAAAGGTGGAGCTGGTTAATTATGCAGAGAGATGAGGGGAGGAGGTGGGTGGGGGTCGACTGTTTTGATTCTGCCATGAGAAGACAGAGGAGCTAATGGGAAGAGGTGGAGAAGAAGTAAAAAAAATCTACGGAGGGAACAAAGAACGAATTGTTAGGTTGTTTAGGAGGTGGGAAAAAACTGCTTTCAGTGTATTTTTTTAAAATCAGGGTGCTAATTGTGATCTGATTATCACAGACTTGATATGAAAATGACAAACGCCTCTGCAAAGACGTGTCTGAAGATGCAAAAAAGCAATTAGTCCTTCATATACGTCGTGTTGGCGGTGGAGACAGCTAAGACAACTGATGCGAGGCTGCTGTCATTTCTTTAAAACCTTGATGAAGTGACAAGCAAACTGACAATTTGGGTCAGCTGTGCGTGACATTTACTAAAATTACTTTCACAGTTTTTTTTTATTATATTGTTATGATATTCCAATATTTTAACAATCCATCAGGTATGTGCTAACATTTGTCTGTAAATTATCCCCTTACAATCACAAAGTTCTAAAGGTTGGACAAAACACGATTTTCACAAGATGAGATGAGACACGAGATCCACAATACGAGACGAGACGAGATTTTGACGTAATTTATAAATTGTTCATTTCAATTCCCAATTTCAGCCTCGAGCCAGTAACCGAGCAACCTGTTGCATTATGGAACCAGCCAATAACTTATTCTAAATAAACTACTAAATAAAGATTAAGTTACTCTGCGCTCTCAGTCAGAGGCATTAAGTTCTGGAACACACTCCCATCATCAATAAGAGACTCCAACACTGACCACTTTCAAATCACACTTGAAACAGTGGCTAAAGGAAAACCAAACTTGTGGACACTTTTAATGTTTTAATGTTTTAATGTTGCTGTTATTGTCACTTGTCATTGTTTTTGTTGATTTTGCTGTGGTGTCACCTGCCTAGGGACTACAGATGGAAATGAGCATTCTTGCTATAATGTGGTGTATTTACACTGCAATATTGTAGATGTTCATTCACTGTCCCTATTAAATAAAGAATAATAATAAGAATTAAAAAAAAAAAAAAAAAAAAAAAAAGGTCACTGAAAACATATAAAATGAGGTTGTGGTGAAAATTCCCCAAACCAGATATGAGATCGACCAGACCGGCAAATTTTTTTAATAAAATTGCTATCTCTACAATGCTCAAAGTGAACAAACTCAACCTAGAAGTAAACTCCTATAGGAGTGGCGACAAGCAAAGTTTGGTGTAGGCAATCCTGAATAGTGATAGAGAACAATAAGACAAGCCAAAAGTTTAATTGGCTCTTAGATGAACATGAAGTCAGCGAAAAACACCTTCATTTCCTGTTTTTTTGATGACTCAAATTCAAATCAATTGTGTAATCCCAGTCTAAATCTAACAGATTATGAAGTCTAATACAACTGACCACTACAGTGCCCCCTACCATAGACATAAAAAGTCAACATGATCAGATTTTACCAAATTTAAGGATTCAATTCTATAATAAATAAAATATATAAATAAAAAATCTTGCACATACATGCTTAGTCCAATCATGCTAAAATTTTTATCACTAATGCGTGATCTCGGCCTGAATATAATATACTATAAAACATAAGTGTACACTATAGTGCCCCATACCATAGCCATAAAAAGTCAACATTTACACCAAATTTGGAGATTAAATTCTATGAATGACTAGAAGCAAAAAATATTACAGACATGGGCCATTTTCTCTGTTTCTACCCCTGCCTGCCCACCCCAGACACTTGAGGACTGGAGAACTTGCCTGAGAGCTGTAGGGATGTTGTGGTCTGCTGGAGAAGAGACAAGAGGCCTGGAGGCTGAGCACTGATTGCACAAGGCAGTGGGACAAGCAGAGACTCCCCATGGCACTGTTGGTTCTGCCTGATTATTTAACAGAAGCAACTGGGAGTGTTTGACATGGTTTCTTGGGCTTTGTGCGGTGCGTGCTCCTCAATTATGGGTAGAAAAAGTGACACCGTGACAGCTGCAGTTCTCTGGGGGGTCCACCGGAGGGAGGCGAAGTGAGAGACGGCAACAATTTTGTTCCTGTTCAAGTGGGAAGAGAAAGAACAAAGATGACGCAAACATTCGCACACAGAATCGCACCTGTAGACCTGTGGAGCTGTCACAGTAAATACTACATCAACTTATCATTCAGTATGGATGGAATCATAATTTTGCGGTGACAATATTTATCATTGGTACCACAGCACCCACAGCGTTCTGCTCCAAACTAAGCTCACAAGCCTCTGGTTTTATCCCAAGCTGTTTTGTTTTACTGGTGTTGATATTTTGTTGTAGTTAATATTTTTTAGTTTTTGTACTTTTTATTTTGAGTCATTGCTATCAATGAGCAATTACAGAAGTGAATTTGGAGGTAGTTTCATATTAGAAAAAATATTTATTTACAAAATAGTGAAATAAAAATACCAAGATCATGTAGAGTGGGTGAATATAAACATTTTAAGACCAAAATGATGAGGCTCACTGCAACAGTTACAGAGAGAAGGGAGACACATTTTTTATTATTATAAAGTCAATTGGAGTCGATGGAGCCAGAAGCGCCCCCATGCTCACTTCCTATGTCCAGCTATAAAATATATAAAGTCTATGATTCCAGCTCATGTTTGATTTAAAAAAAAAAAAAAAGATTTAGAATATTTTTGGTTGATAATTCAGCTTTAAGGTTATTGTGTCCAGGTTTATTTAATTTATCTTGTATATTTTCCTCTGAACTGGGCCAATATCTCACTTCAAAATGTATTATTTTAACTGATAGGCCTATGCATACTGTTCACAGGACCCAAATGTGATGCATGCAACCATTGCGTATGCTCATTACATTAAATGTGGGTTAAAAATGACAGGTGGGTTGGGGGTAATGAGGAAATAAGTCACAATCCTTGACATGTTTTAAATCAGATTATTCGCTGTGCCTCACCACAGCCCAGGCTAAAGACCAATCCATTTGTAGCTAAAGGCGCACCGCCTCCTACACACATGTACGCACATGATGGGTTTCCAAGCTACTTGGGGACATTGCATTGACTTGCATTTATTTCTTAGAGACTGATCCTAACCTTGACCAAAGTCACTAATCTTAATGTATTTCACCCATAACTGAACTTTAAACCATGTTGCTGATCTAATACAGTGGCACCCAAACTAGAGGTCCCTAAAGCTTCACAGGGTCCCCCCAAAATGGTAAATGGTCACATTTTTATACAGCGCTTTTACACCTTCAAGGCACGTAAAGCGCCTTACATCAAGTAACCACTCACCCATTCACACACATTCACACACCAATGTACGCAGATTGGGGGAAAGCTGAGTTAAGTGTCTTGCCCAAGGACACAACAACAGCAACATTCATCTGTGGGAGCGTGATACGAACCGCCAACCTTATGATCAGTGGACAAACAACCAACTGAACTACTTCACTACTGTCTAATTTGGGGTTCTAATTAGACTGCTTTAATTATAATGAAGGGACTTACTGTTCTATAGCATCTTTTTAGCCATAAAACAAATATTAAGTCAGGTTGAAGATGAGTGATTTGACAGGGGTTGCTACAAGAAAAAGGTTGGTAATCACATATATAATTGTTCATATTAACCAGCTCTACATGACCGTGATGTTTTTATTTTGCTATTTTGTGCATAAATAAATTCCTATTCCTGTCATGAAACCTGGCTCCAAATTCGCTCCGATAACTGCGAGCCTTCTGAGCTTCATTTGATTGGAGCCAACGAAATGGCTGATTTTCGTCCATAAAGTAGGCATGTCCCCATGATGTGAGTGTGTTTGGAGATAGTCCGCACACTGCGATAAACACCTGCCCGCACACACTCACGCAGTCAGGGCTATAGAGAAACTCATCTGCATCCATCTCTGTTAAAGACAGGGGGTGAGGAGAGGTGAATTACCCAAGATGCAAAGCGCAAAGAGTGCCTGGACCCAAAGCCATCTCCGAGAATCATTACATCCTGCGCTGGAGGGAGTCTCGCTGTGAGTGGAAAAGACAAGTAAGCATAGTTTCTAGCAACAGCAGGCTGTCTAATAAAATGCATATTAACCAGCAGAGACAAGGAGAAAGGAGGTACAGAGAAGTATAGTAAAGACACTATCACCGCTCTTATTTTCACACAGTCACGATGTAGCTCTAAAAAGGAAGCAGAGGGCTTATTGTTTAGCTTTAAGAGCACTTTACACTTAGAGAGGCATATTACTGCTGTGCCCTGGAATTACACTATAATGATGCCTATTCATTGCATATGTCTCCTTCAGTATTAAATAGAGTATAGGGAAATATTCTGGTAGGGTTGCAATGCACATTTCAAACATTTCAAAGAGGATTAACGTTTAAGAAAAGACTGAAATACAGCTCTGGAAAAAATAAGACTGCAAAATGAGTTTTTCTGATTTTACTACTTATACATCTGTGTTTGGGCAAAAGGAACATTTTTGTTTGAGTCTATAATCTACTGACAACATTTCCCCCAAATTCCAAATAAAAATATTATCGTTTAGAGCATTTATTTGTAGAAAATCACAAATGGTCAAAATAACAAAAAGATACATGTTTTCAAACCACAAACAATGCAAATAAACAAGATCAAATTCATTTTAAAACAACATAATACTAATTTTTATACTTAAGAAGAGTTCAGAAATCAATACATTTGGTGCAATAAGCCTTATTTTTAATCACAGCTTTCATGCGTCTTGGCATGCTCTCCACAAGTCTTTTACATTGTTCTTGGGTGACTTTATTCCACTCCTGGTGCAAGAACTGAAGTAGCTCAGCTTTGTGTTTGTGTTGGAATTCAACAGACGCTGGAATGGAATGGCGGTAATACATGTAGAGATGCTGATTTCAGAAAGATTTCAGAGCTGTATGAAGTGTTAAAGTAATACAAAAATCATGTGTGTAGAGGTCTAAAACCCATAATGTTAGCAGTTTTATTTTCAATAAGAGATTTTGCTATTTACAGAGGACAATCAGGTACTTCATTCTGGCCCTATATTACACAACATTCACTCTTGAGAGCTTTTAGCTGTGCTATGATGGTATTTCCTCATGAAAAACAAACCTGAAGTTCTGTTTTCATTCACATGTTTGAGTAATACTTTATCAGTGGTCTGTCAACACCTCCATATCTTACAGCTCTGGTGATTAAAAATCAGTGTTGTATAAAGTACTGGAAAATCAAACTCAAGTAAAAGTATAGGTACCCCTCCCAAAAATGACTTTGGTAAAAGTCAAAGTCACTGACTGAAATGTTACTTGAGTAAAAGTCTTAAAGTATCTGGAACTTCTTGTACTTAAGTATGACAAGTAATGTAAAAATAAATGTACTCAAGTAATGTAATTAAAAGTACAAGTAAAAGTATCAAGCAAAAGCAGTCTGAATTTAATATTTTTAATGCCCCCCCCAAACCTTTTTTTTTTTTTTTTAAATAACAATGCTGAAAATAAGGCATACATAACACCATGAGTGTTTTTGGAGGAAGAGGGTTTTTTGCAATTGGGCCCTTAATTCTACTGTAAACCACCATGTTCGGCTCACCCATGGTAGTTTGTGTCATATGGAGCACTGTCGAAGATATTGGGTTTGGTGATATCCATGAAACGCCGTCCTATGAGCAAGTAAATGCAGGCACAAAATACGTTATTTGTAATTTAATAATTATGGTACGGTAGCACGAATGACGTGTAGTAAATGTTCTTGTTTTAAAACATCTGGGTTGTGTGGGGATGTTGTTTGATTAAACTAGCTGCATGAAACCAACAGGTGTAGGCTGATTGTCCTGCACAAGTAGTGAACAAGCCCAGGCACGTCCTGACTTCCTTCAGTCAGTAGAGGTTTTTTTGTAACCAGTAACTAAGCGGCACATTGAAAATGTATCTGAGTAAAAGTATGCAATTAAATTCGGAAATGTAGTGAAGTAAAAGTAAAAGTTATTTGTTTTTAAAACTCAAGTAAAGTACAAAGTCTCCCAAAATGTACTTAAGTACAGTAGTGAAGTATTATTACTTCGTTACTACACAACACTGTTAAAAAATAAGGGTTATTGCACCAAATATTGATTTCTGAACTCTTCTTAAGTGTAAACATTAGTATTATGTTGTTTTAAAATGAATTGTTTGCATTGTTTGAGGTCTGAAAACATGTATCTTCTTTGTTATTTTGACCATTTGTCATTTTCTGCAAATAAATGCTCTAAATGATAATATTTTTTATTTAGAATTTGGGGGAAATGTTGTCAGTAGTTTATAGACTCAAACAAAAATGTTCCTTTTGCCCAAACAGTTTGAGAAATATGAAGAGTTTATGTGTTAAATGTGTGACTGAAATGAAACACAACTCCAGGTATATGCTTTTTGATGAGGAAACATCATTATAACATAGATCAGAAAATAGCATAATATGGGCTTTGCAGTGTTTGCAATTTGATAATCGCACATACTCAAATTTTGACTGAATTGGTACTATACTGTATAGCTCTAGATTATGGAATCACAAACCAAGAAGAGCAAATGCGATAAATAAAAATGATTCACAGCTGCAGCCATATTACATATTCGGCTTTATTTGCGGGAGCGTTCCAGCAATGACCTTGTAAGATGGCGCCCCGCGTATGATATATGTTAATGTATGTAAATGCGGAGCGGTAATTGCATAAATTAGAGCTTAAGATCTGTGTTTAGAGATGCGTGTGTGTTTAGAAGCTACTGTCTGCATTTGATGTGCCCGGTCACACAGTCCACAGCTGGAGGCAGCAAAGGTCAGGCTCCAGCACAAGTACAAGTAAAGCTGCATTGTGTAACTTTTCTGGTGGAGAGTCTGTTACCTCCTTGTCTCCATGAAGATGTTGTTGCTTTGTTCATATGCTCCACAATATTGCAGTAAATGTATCTATCTCCGTGGAGACAAAAAAAAATTACACCACCAAGCTAAGTTACATGTCAGATCTATGGAGAGGCGACCCTAGTCATGTTTTTTAAGCAATAAAAACACCTGTAATTGAATAAATGCAAGATAGATTTTAAGTTTAATCCTGTATTGTGGAACATTTCAGCAAAGCAACAAAATCTCCAGAAAAGTTACACAATGCACCGTTAAACTCAAAGCGCATATGACTAGTTATTACTTCATTTGGACAAAATACAGCTCTGGAAAAAATGAGAGACCACTGCAAAATTATCTGTTTTTCTGATTTTACAACTTGTTTGGGTAAAAGGAACATTTTAGTTTGAGTCCCCGGGTCGATCCCCGGGTCGCCCGAGCCTTTCTGTGTGGAGTTTGCATGTTCTCCCCGTGTCTGGATGGGTTTCCTCCGGGCACTCCGGTTTCCCCTATCAACCCAAAACATGCTCCAGGTAAAATCCTCCAGCTTAGGTCCTGACCAAGCCGAAGCAAGAAGATCATGGAGATGGTCCCCGGGCGCAGTAATGTGCTGCCCACTGCTCCTAATAACAGGATGGGTTAAATGCAGAGAAGAATTTCTCCAGTGTGCGATCAATAAAGTCACAGCTTCTTCTAAACTACTGACAACATTTCCCCCAAATTTCAAATAAAAATATTATCGTTTAGAGCATTTATTTGCAGAAAATGACAAATGGTCAAAATAACAAAAAAAGATACATGTTTTCAGACCTCAAACAATGCAAAGAAACAAGATCAAATTCATTTTAAAACAACATAATACTAATGTTTACACTTAAGAAGAGTTCAGAAATCAATATTTGGTGCAATAACCCTTATTTTTAATCACAGCTTTCATGCGTCTTGGCATGCTCTCCACAAGCCTTTCACATTGTTCCTGGGTGACTTTATTCCACTCCTGGTGCAAGAACTGAAGTAGCTCAGTTTTGTGTTTGTGTTGGAATTCAACAGACTGCTGTCTGTAATACATGTAGAGATGCTGATTTCAGAAAAAAAATGCAGTGGTCTCTTATTTTTTTCCAGAGCCTTTATTTTTAGCAGTCTAACTATGGTGTAATTTAGACACATTTTGGCCCTTATTAACATGGCTGTAAGATGTAACAGTTATCGTATTACCTTTACATACGATATGCCACATCTGTTACCTGTGCCTAAATAAAATGATAAACTTCACAAATAAAAAAAATAGATAAAACTAGGCAAGATTTTTAGTAAAACCCCTTTAAGTAAAAATATCAATGATGTTTTAGTGAAATGAGTAGCTTAAGCATATACACATTAACATACTGTGAGGAGTCAATCTCACACACACACACACACACACACACACACAGCTGTAGAGACAAAAGCTCGTGCTCACATATGAATCTCATTTACTTCATTTCTGCTGTGTGGGCTCATTTGCAAACACCTACTATTTATACAGCAGCGGTGCACAGCTGTATAGAGCACCGTTGCTTTATAGCTTAATCACAGCACAAGCAGTTAACCTACATGGAGCTTATCTCGCGCTTCAATTACTGGGATGCTTTCCAAATCCATTCTAGTTAGTGTGATAGTGCGTCTTATAATAAACTGTAATAGACTAAGAAGATTCCTACAAAGCTAAGTGGCTATAATAGGAATATTTACCATTCTGAGAGGTAGCGTACCCCAGAGCCAACAGCACCTGTCTGTGTTTGTCCCTGAGGAAGGCAGAGATAGGCAATGCTCTTATCTTATACATACGACTAAGGCTAATGACGCTACAGAAGTTTAAAGGAGACATTATGTAACATCAGCTTCTGGAAGCCTGGGTCTTTCTGTGCAGAGTTTGCATGTTTCTCCCTGTGTCTGGTTGTGTTTTCTCTGGGCACTTCTGTCTCACCCAGGGGTGTCAAACATGCGTCCCGGGGGCCAGATCCGGCCCTCGAAGCCCTTTAATTTGGCCCTCGGCTGATTTTCTATTAAAATATTGTAATTATATTTTAATTTTCTGTTAAAATATTGGTAATTTTCTGTGTCTCTTTTCTGCACAGCTTAGCATAGCAGCGTCTCCAGTGCAAATGAAGCATGAGCAGCACAAATGAAGACTCGCCACTTTCCAAACGCTCTTAAAGGACCATCTTTTTGACTGTTGACCGTGACACCCTCAGCAAAATGTCGAAAGAAGAAGAAGAAAACAGACTTTATTCATCCCCGTAGGGAAATTATTTCTCTGCATTTGACCCATCCTTCAGGAGCAGTGGGCAGCACGTCTTTCAGGCGCCCGGGGACCCATTTCCATGATCTTATTGCTCGGTTTGGTCAGGACCCAAGCTGGAGGATTTTACCTGGAGCATGTTTTGAGTTGATGGGGGAAACCGGAGTACCCGGAGAAAACCCATCCAGACACGGGGGGAACATGCAAACTCCACACAGAAAGGCTTGGGCGACCCGGGGATCGAACCCAGACCGTGCATGCAAACTCCACACAGAACACACACAGAAAGGCCCGGGGATCGAACCCGGAACCTTCTAGCTGTGAAGCATGAGTGCTAGCCACTCAGCCACCGTGCCGCCAAAAATGTGAAAACTGGACCCCAAGTGCAGGATTTTCCAAGAAAAATGGACTACACGGCATTTCAAATAATACAATAACTTGAACGGAGAATTGAAAAGACAGAAGATAAACAAATTATTGTTGGGACTGAAGAAACAGCAGTCTGTAACAGATTTGCATTTCTCTGGACAAATATTTGGACTTATTGCTATTTTTGGGGTATATGCCATGAGTTTTCTGATCCGGCTCCTTTGGGATCAAAGTAGGTGGATACGGCTCCCGGACCAAAATGAGTTTGACACCCCTGGTCTAACCCGACAGAATATGCACAATAAATGAAATCCTCCAGCTAAGGTAGTTGCAGAGGACACCTTTCTGTATGGGGACAATAAAGTGTACCTTAAGTTAACCTTTAGCATTATCTTACTTACATTAGCTTCCTCAGAGTAGTATTTTAAAGTATGTTTGCAAGTTTGCATCTCCAAAGCTCAAATTGCTTGTGATACCATGTAGTTGTAGTTTTCAAGTTAACAGCTACTTTTATCTTTAGTTCATTAGGGATACGTGAAGAATCCCTCAGTCATCCAGGTAGAATCCATGATAAAAGGAGAAATTCAATTTGTCAACTGGACAAAGTTTATTTGGTCGAAAACGTTTCACAGCTCATCCGCGCTGCTTCGCCAGTTCATAACTGAACTGACGTTCAGAACTGACGAAGCAGCGCGGATGAGCTGCGAAACGTTTTCGACCAAATAAACTTTGTCCAGTTGACAAATTGAATTTCTCCTTTTATCATTCATTAGAGATAGGCAATTCCAGGGCTCAAATCATCCAAATGATTCTAGTGAAGGTGTATGGACTGTAAAAACACAGTGGAGCACGTTTTGTATTACCACATGACATCATAAGTGTGTTTTCTGTTTGAGAGAAGAACTCATCCTAAATATGTGTGAATGAAACAAAACACAACCCTTTTGATGAGGAAACAACATTATAACAAAGATCAGAAAATAGCATAAAATGTGCCTTTTAAAGAGAAGGATTATTTAATTATTACATGATCACTAGAAACCAGAAAAAATAGATAATTTCATTCAGAAATTGCTGCCTCTGAGCTTTTCCATGGTGTGCATTTTTCAGTGTCAAAGAGACGCAGGTGGGAGCTGCTGTACCTGTAATCTCTGTGTTTTATAATGCAAACATTCCAGTAGCGTCTATGGTAATTAGCTCCTGAAAATAAACATAAGATTATCTGCTTAATAACAAGGGAAAACAAATGGTATCTGTCCCAGTGCTGCGGCGGCTTCATTGTGATCAAACACGGAGCATCATTAAAAAGCGTGATTTGCACTTCAAATTAGCATGAAACAGCTCAGTGGTAATTAAATTGAGGTGAGGGTTAGGTCTGGTAGGATATTTGTGAACAAATAATCACAGTCTCTTGTTAATGAGGCATGAAAAAATAATTTGAAGTTTAAAATATTCTTTCAAATGGATAA
Organism: Paratrypauchen microcephalus; assembly: GCA_036785185.1. NCBI lineage: Eukaryota > Metazoa > Chordata > Actinopteri > Gobiiformes > Gobiidae > Paratrypauchen > Paratrypauchen microcephalus. The sequence goes on along the minus strand of JAVJIX010000007.1, from coordinate 8,901,623 downwards.
ATATGATACATGCATGTTTAAAGCTAATAAATAAAAGTCTGTGTGTAGGAGCTGTAGAAATGTGTGTCTGTCTGGACCTGGACATTGATTTTTTTTATGCTTTATTGCGAAACCACATACCCATGGTGCTCAAAAGTGATTATTTGAGTTATGTAAAGTCCTAAGTTTGCTCACTGCTTTTGTTTGTTTTTTCGTTGACAAATAGTCACTACAATCCTATTTTGGTCATATCATGATTCACTGTTTCTCTGTTTAATGCAGCTGTCTGCTCAAACCAATCATAGTGGAGTGTGAACATTTCAACTGAATAAAATTTAATTTTATTAAAGGAAACAGAATATAAGATTTAGATTTTAAATTCCATAAACATGCCCTAACTGTCCCCAGAAAGCAATAAGTGCATAAAATCAAATTATTATTTTTTTCATAACATTTAATAGAAAAAATCTGTAAAAGGCAAAAACTGTAATTAATTTTCTTTATGTAGAGTAACCTAATGAAATGCATAAAGTATAGTATTAAACCTTTCTATCTTCATGGAGACAAACCAGACAGAAAGTTACAGGTCAGATCTGTGGAGAAGCAACCTCACTCACAGAATATCTATTTTTCTGTGTATTCTGTAATTTAATAAATAGAAGGTAGAGTTGTTTAATGTCATACAGTGGAACATTCTAGTTTTTATCTGTTTGCAATGTAATTGTCATGTATTGCTTACTCTAGCACACACATTTAATAGCAAAAAATCTGTAAAATGCAAAAACTGTAACTGTAAACTAATGAAAATGGTGAGAGACATGTGGATGAAGCTGCATCTTGATGGAGATCTGCGGGGTGCGGTCCTCTGGGTAGAGCTCTGCTGCCATATGGTCTAAAGAACTAGGCAGGTATCAGCTATGTTAGCAGCATTTATTTGCCTATGTTTCTGTGTAGGTTCATCAGATCTAGAGTGATCTTTTTGCCTTGGGAGATTGCAGCCTTTCCCTTGGGCCAGAGCTCTCCTGCTGGTGGGCTTCGTCGGGCTGAGAGGAGTGTATGTTCTGAATGCAAATGAAACTGCTGCTATATACTCAGTGTACATCCAAGCTACATCCCACCATCACTCTCCTCTCTCTCACACCCGTCCTGTCTATCTCAAGGTCCTCGAGGTACACACTAACCCCTTTTGTTTAAATCATGATAACAAGGTGCACTTAGCAACCGGGCTGTCACGCACATGGCTCAAACGCTAGCTTTATTACACTATAGGCATGCAGATGACTGGAGAAAGATACCAGATTGTCATTATGCAGATCCTCAATGCTCAGTGACTCATTGCGGCCCAAGGTTGCTCCATGCTAATGCTATCCAAATTTACCTCTTGAAATATGGCTGTTCGTTCAGAAATGTATTAGGGGGACATAATAACACAGAATATTGTCATATGTCTTAAGGATTTGACATTGTCTCTATATGACTTTACATTAGCTAGTTTAAAAAGATGTAGCCAAAAATACGGGTGGGTTGATATGGCAAAAAAAAAGAAAAGAAGATCACAATTTTCTTTGAATTCGAGATGCTAATGTTTTGCCTTGATTATTTCTTAGTATAGAAATAAACTTGGTAGTCACAATGGATACTAGACAGTGGTCAGAACTATGGAAAAGCGAGCCTGCACATGATAAGAATTCATGTTTTTCAAGGACAAACATGAACTATAAAACACCTGTAACAAGACAAATGCAATTGTGATATGTTTAATGCCCTACTGTGGAACATTCCATGCAAAGAAACAACATCTCCATGGAGACCGGCAAGTACCTCCACCTTAAAAGTTACATAATGCACCTTTAATGTACACTTATTTGTCTATTATCTATAAGAAGTAAATAACTGGCAATCTGTTTTCTGAGTATCTTCTTGACAAATAAAATACAAAATTTAATATACAAAAGTTGTTTTTGTAATTAAGAATAAATCTATTTCAATTGTTATCAGTACAGCTATTTGATATTAACATACAGCTCTGGAAAAAAACAAGAGGCCGCTGCAAAATGATCCGTTTTTCTGATTTTACTACTTATATGTGTTTGGGCAAAAGGAACGTTTTTGTTTGACTCTATAAACTACTGACAACATTTCCCACAAATTCCAAATAAAATATTATCGCTCAGAACATTTATTTGCAGAAAATGACAAATGGTCAAAATAACAAAAAAGATCGCCTACATGTTTTCAGACCTCAAACAATGCAAAGAAACAAGATCAAATTCATTTTAAAACAACATAATACTAATGTTTACACTTAAGAAGAGTTCAGAAATCAATATTTGGTGCAATAAGCCTTATTTTTAATCACAGCTTTCATGCGTCTTGGCATGCTCTCCACAAGTCTTTCACACTGTTCTTGGGTGACTTTATTTACTCCTGGTGCAAGAACTGAAGTAGCTCAGCTTTGTGTTTGTGTTGGAATTCAACAGACGCTGGAATGGAATGGCTGTAATATATGTAGAGATGCTGATTTGAGGAAATAAAATGCAGTGGTCTCTTACTTTTTTCCAGAGCTTCCAGAGTCTATGAGAAGTAATTAACTGGCAACACTCATGAGAGGCTCATTCTGCTTTCTGAGTATCTTCTTGAGAAATAAAATACAAAATTTAACATACAAAAGTTGTGTTTGTAATTAAGAATAAACCCATTTGAATTGTTATCAGTAGAGCTATTTGACATTAACATATAATTGCACTGCTTGTTGGAAAAATCGTTCAGCCCTACTCTAAACTCAGATTGAAGATTGTTCAAAAAATTCTATATCAGGGACTCTTTTAGTGCTTTTTATTTCAATGTGCTCAATGGCTTGTGAGCTGCTGACACTGCCACTGCACAGCTTAGCCCAAACTCCTTGATTCAATAAAGTTAGTCCGTCTGGAATTGTGTTCAAACTCACGCTGTGTCTTCTCTAAGTTACTAAGTTACGCTCACAAACTCCACATCTGGGTCTATCAGAGCTTGGTTCACAAGGTTAAAATGCTGAGATCCTTGCCATTAAAGTCAAAACGGCCTTTTCTCTGAGCCAGGAAGGCATTAAATCAAATCATGGCTTCTTGTGGGACAGAGGTGGCCACAGATGCCAAGCTCCGTGGTGGATCCTCCTATTTCCAGCAACTCGCACCAGGTCACATAGCATTCATCTAGTGCAGTAATTAAACACAGCCTGCACACACACACACACACACACGCACACACGCACACACGCACACACACACACACACACGCACACACATGGATTTCCATACTTCTTAGAGACATTACATTGATTTATGTTCATATCCTGGAGACTGATCGTAAAATAAATGCTTTTCTCCATGGAAATGTTATTGCTTCATCTGTAATGTTTCACAGTATACTATTAAACCTTTCGATCTTCATGGAGACAAACCAGACAGAAAGTTACAGGTCAGATTTGCGGAGAAGCAACCCTACTCACAGAATGTCTATTTTTCCAGGTATTCTGTAATTTAATAAATATAAGGTAGAGCTGTTTATTGTTATACAGTGGAACATTCCAGTTTTTATTTGTTTGTAATGTAATTTTCCTGTATTTCTTACTCTAGCACACACTTTGGTTATGAATTATGATATACAAATAAACTTGCCTTGTTCATGTAATAATAAAGGATTTATGTCATTTTGTCCCATAATTGAAGCGGGTCCCTGTAAAGTGATTCAACTTCCCAAAATGTCATAAATACATGCTCCCACATGTTCCCGCATACACACACACGGCAGCTCTAATTGTAGGCAGGAGGCGTCCCACTCATTATGGACCAAATTAAAGCAATCAATTGAAAGTAGAGACCAGCAGAGAGAAAACATTCACAAGTGCCTGATCTCCTTAATAAAGACCACACAGGCTCTGTCAGCTTTAAACCGACAAATCCACACTCGCTGACCAAGGTCCGCCACACTACTAGCCTGTTTATCACTGTCTGCTAATGGGACCACTTTAAAGGCGCAATGTGTAACTTTTCTGATGGAGATGTTAAAGCTTTGCCCAGAATGTTCCACATTATGGCATTAAAGTCATCAATCTCTTGCAGTGATTCAGTAATCTCTGTACACAACAATTTTATGTCAATTTATGTTTTGTTTTTTTTGCTGAGTTGTGTTAAAATGAACAAATATTTAAAGATAATGCATTGCACGGTGAGTTGCGGGTGGATGTCACTGACAACATGTTAAAAAGTGAATAGTCCTTAATACTTCACTGGTTTGTGTCTCAGTGCTAACACTAATGCTAATTTTAACATTTAACCCTAGAGCACTATTGCCGGGTGATTTTCACCTGAGCAAAATTATTTACATGATTTTCAATATGTTGCATTTTTCTGAGTGTCATGGGTCCCTGGGGAGTTTCACCATTGTTTTTGACATCTTTGAAGGTTTCCCTACACCAAAGCTCACTTTTTCCTACAGGCTTTCAGGTGATTTTCACCCGGCGATAGTGAAAGAGGAATGTAAGAATGTAATGAATTAAATGTAAGAGGATGTAAGAAAAAAATAGGTAAGTAAGAGTGTTCCTGGAATGTGTATCTATCCTTATTTAGTGCAGTAGTTATGAATAAATATCACAAAGCATTGATTTCAAAGGGAATTCTTATGGTGAAAACATTATTATTATTATTATAAGGAATTTTTTTTCCTCAAATTCCTAATTTTTCAGTAATTTTGGAGCATGTTTTAGGGTTTTCCTATCTTTTTTTTTTTGTTTTTTTTTTTGTTTTTTTTAAATTTGTTACACATACCACAGTTGAAAATAAAAGAAAACCAGTCTAATTTTTCATGACAACTACTTTTTGTTGGGTATATTATATCAGGTAAAAATTACCCAGCAAAAGTGATGGTGTTACCTTTTATAGTAAAAGTGTTCTAGGGTTAAAAACAATATGGTAGTCTTTACTTTAATACACTCCTATGGCGGCATGGTGGCTGAGTGGCTAGCGCTCATGCTTCACAGCAAGGTTCAATCCCCGGGTCCCCGGGTCGATCCCCGGGTCACCCAGGCCTTTCTGTGTGGAGTTTGCATGTTCTCCCCGTGTCTGGGTGGGTTTCCTCTGAGCACTCCGGTTTCCCCCATCACCCAAAAACATGCACCATAGGTTAGGTCCTGACCAAGCCGAAGATCATGGAGATGGTCCCCGGGTGCAGTAATGCTCCTAATAACAGGATGGGTTAAATGCTGAACTGGAATTTCCCCACTGTGGGACTAGTAAAGGCTTTCTTTGGCTGTCTTTGAATTGTAGGCTAAAAGGTTGTTTATTTTATATTTTATGATTTTAAGCGACTGTTAGCTTTGAGACATAGTGACCTGCTGTTCACTGAGCTAATTACAAGTAACTTTATTCCTCAGAAATACCATGAAATGTATGCATTTGTACTGTGAGCTCGCCTCTCCACAGATCTGTTCTGTAACTTGGTCAGGGGGTGTCTCATATTTGTCTATAATGCCATACTGTGGAACATCTTGATGAGGACAAACAAATGGCAGGCTTTCCTCCAGAAAACGTACACAGTGCACCTTTAAACATACATATATTTTAGCCATTTCACGCAATGTATAGTGCTTTTCAGAGGCATTTACAAGATAGAAATATGTCTCCTCTCCAGGGCCAAGGAAAAACCCTGGCTGACACAACTGGCTACACTGCTGCACACATCTGTAAGGCATTATCAAAGCCCATACAAACTCCTCGGCTCTTCGCCTGTGCTCACTAAAGTAACACCAGAGGGACTACGAGTGGTGAACATCCTGGAAAAAGTGAATGTGGCAGGTAGGGTAATGCATTTTGTTTTCCATCGTGTTTAGAGAAAATGAACACACAACCTAACAACAAGCAAGAAGCAGTGCGTGAGTGCCGGGAATTCCTATAGTTTAAAACAAGTGAGCTGAAGGACGGGTCAGAATTCTGCAATTTTCTGATCTATGTTATAAGACTTCATCAAAAACATACCCGGAGTTGTGTTTTGTTTCATTCCCACATGTTTAACACACAAATACTGCATATTTAGGCTGAAACTACTCTCAGATTGAAAACACTCTGTTCCACCTTGTGATGTCATGTGGTAATACCAGAAGTGCTTCACTCCATACATCACTAGAATCATTTGGATGATTTCAGTCCTGGAATTGCCGAACTCTACTGAACTAAAGGTAAAAGGTAGCCGCTAAAACGAAAACTACCACTACATGACATCACGAGGTGGAACAGAGCATGTACACAGACTAATAACGCAGTCTTACTCAAACATGTGTGAATGAAACAAAACACAACTCCGTTAATCCATTTTTGTGTGTGGCAGTAACAAAATTATAACATGGTAAAGGAGAAATTCAATTCGTCAACTGGACAAAGTTTATTTTGGTCGAATACGTTTGGCAGGTTATCCAAGCTACTTCGTCAGTTCTGGTCAGACGCTGATGGACACTGCCATATATGTGCCTGAAGGGAGGAGCTAACTACTCTGAAACTAACACACCTTTACTACTTGTTTACACTTTCTGTTTTTTAGCTAGGTGTACTGAACTGCAGTGAGAGTTGGGTCATAATAGTATAATCATTCAGGCCCATAATAAGTGCTTTCACACTTCTGGACCTGACCTGGCTCTCCCAGTTGTTTTCTTTGTTTCAGGTTTGGGGATGGACTTTGCCATAGATTCTACCTGGACGACTGAGGGATTTTACACACAGAATTATAACATGTCTTAAATTTGGTGTAATATAGGACCTTTAGGTGATCAGACTGCAGATTTGTTTGCCTGGTTTATGATGAATATCTCTAATTACTGGGCTTATCCACATGAAACAAAACCTGGCACTAGGTTCAAGGTCTTCTGTGTCAGTACAACTAAATAAAAGTGACATTATTTTCTGACAGTTGGTACCATTTCGTCTTGGTTTGAGTCCAGTTTAGTCCAGTTCTGCTATAGTCAAGGGTTAGTTTCAGCTTTAGTCCCAGTTTAGTCCTATTGGATCTGTGATGAGCAAACAACATTAGAACATAGATCTGTAAACATTTGAATATGATTAAGCCCTTTAATTTTTTCATAGCCACGGCAATGGTCCTAATTTTGCATCATTCTGAAACCCCTGGATAGGCCCTTGCTCCATCTGAAATCATGACATAATAAACTTCAAGAATGTGAACACTGTGTTTGTTACAGGTATGTGAAGTCACCAGGGAGCCCCCCACCTCTCTCCACCAGCCGAGCCAACTGTTGCTCCATCTTGGGGGCAGATTAGAGCAAGTGCAGGTTCCTGGAGTATGCAGGTCCACTCCACTGCTGCTGCTCCTGACAGAGGATTTATTAGGACTGGCACAGCACATGAGCCTCCTCTGGCCTGCAGCGAGTGGAGGGGAGACAGAGCAGAGAAAAAAGGAATGAAAAGAGCAGAGAAAAGAGCAGAGAAAAGAGGAGCTATGCTGAGATGTTACAATACGTCAATACAAAACACTATGGTGCCGCCTCACATGCTGCAGCTGCATTAAGCTTCTGCTGGCTGTATTTCCTTTTCTGCACTTACTCAACATGTGTTTATAATCACCTGGGGAGTATTTTTACTGAAATAAGTAATTATTCTATTCAGAAATTAGCATATGAAAAACATAATCATTAAACTGGAAGAACTACTGAAAGCGATACCACTTTTGATGAACTACAACTAACCAAGACTTCATTCATAATGAACACATTGTTTATTAATAGTTTAACAACTTTATGTATTAGGATACTAACTAAGTAGTTACTAAACCCAAATCATTCCTAATACTATAAAGAATGAATCAGGTTTATTGCGTTATTCATAATAAGCCATTTGTTCATTTTGAATTAGTCTTTGTTCATGCTTTATTTAGGCTAACTAGATGTACTTATAATTGTTACAGAGATCTTATGTAGTAGCTATAGCATACAGTATTGTGCCAAGATCTAGTCAAATATTGTAGTTTAAGGGTAAATTCTTATCAAGGCACTATACAGCTCTGGAAAAATAAGAGAGCACTGCATTTTTTTCTGAAATCAGCATCTCTACATGTATTACAGCCATTCCATTCCAGCGTCTGTTGAATTCCAACACAAACACAAAGCTACTACTTCAGTTCTTGCACCAGGAGTGGAATAAAGTCACCCAAGAACAATGTGAAAGACTTGTGGAGAACATGCCAAGACACATGAAAGCTGTGATTAAAAATAAGGGTTAGTGCACCAAATATTGATTTCTGAACTCTTCTTGAGTGTAAACATTAGTATTATGTTGTTTTAGAATGAATTTGATCTTGTTTCTTTGCATTGTTTGAGGTCTGAAAACATGTATCTTTTTTGTTATTTTGGACCATTTGTCATTTTCTGCAAATAAATGCTCTAAATGATCATATTTTTATTTAGAATTTGGGGGAAATGTTGTCAGTAGTTTATAGACTCAAACAAAAATGTTCCTTTTGCCCAAACACATACCTATAAGTACTAAAATCAGAAAAAGTGATAATTTTGCAGTGGTCTCTTATATGTCTAGTTAAGGCTCCTCATTCTCGTCTTCATGTTGTTGCTTTGCCTGAAATGTTCCACAGTAGGAATTCTTTTCAAGGCATTTCTGAGCAATAAAAAGACATGCAGGCTTATTATCCAAATGCAAGATAGGTACTGTACTGTAAGTTTAATGCCATATTGACTTTCCAGGCAAAGCTATAACATTTCACTGCATAAAAACAGGTGGAGGATAATGTTAATGGATAATGCAAATCGTGTGTAACATACATTATTTACCAAGCTATAAATACACCCTTTTTCATGCACGTTTGGACGCAGCTTGAGTTTCCATCCGAGCTGTAAAAATAAGACAATTACACCACAATAGCGCAAATATCCGTGCAGTGAGGTGTGTCTGAGTCTAGGAGCGACTAATGCGTTGGCCTAGATCCGGCGGCAGACATCGATCAGATTGACAATTGAGAGGCCCATGTCGTGTCTGATAAGGCCTTTTTCTACAGCGCTGCACAAACCCATCTATCTCAGATGAAAGGAGGGAAGGAAAAAGCACAGTGCACGTGAAACCATGTCGGGCCAGTACAACAAACCTGTGAGCAGATACTATAGGGAGAGCAGGAGGAGGGGCGGACTGAGAATATACGCACTGGACACAGAGGTCACCAACAAACGATTCTTTTCACCTTGGTGGCCATCGCTCCTCATGCACAAAGAGAACAGTGATACATTACAGTACAGTACAGTAGCCCATACAGATGAACAGCACCTGCAGACATTTAATCAGAGAACACAAAGTCAACAGAACACACATGCAAAAATGCTGTTATTTTTTAGCTTGTGTTATTCACATGTGTGTTTGCGTTATTGTAGGATACTGTCAGCATGTGGTTACTCTATCGCTTGTGTTGTGTCGCCATCTATTGGGCAATAAGGTGAACAGCATGAGAATAGGGACTGGGTTAAAGGAGAATTAACTTTTACAATCTGAGCCTTATTTCGGTAATAAAACAAGTTGTTTAACTCACCCATAGCACTTTGGTGTCATATGGAGCATTTCCGGAGATGTTTTAGATGAGCGATCTCCGTAATGTGAGTTCTCAGGGCAAATGTTTGCGGTCTACAAATAACACAAACTTTAGCACTTTTCAAATTATAGAAGCTCATTGTCTTAGTCTACGCTTTCGTTTGAGTCAAAAGTGGCCTGTAATCCGAGATTTAGCCATAGTTTCGAGTAGATGAGGAGGCCAGTGGGCATGTGCGGAGTCACAGCTTATTTCGCTCTCAGCTCTAGGGACCCAAACATGAAACGCAAAACTGTAACTTATGGATAAATCTCGGATTACAGGCCACTTTTGACTCAAACGAAAGCGTAGACTAAGACATTGAGCTTCTATGATTTGAAAAGTGCTAAAGTTTGTGTTATTTGGAGACCGCAAACATATGCCCCGAGAACTCACGTTACGGATATTGCTAATCTAAAACATCTCCGGAAGTGCTCCATATGACACCAAAGTGCTATGGGTGAGTAAAACAACTTGTTTTATTACCGAAATAAGGCTCAGATTGTAAAAAACGTTAATTCTCCTTTCTGCCCCTTTGTCTTTAACGCTTTGTCTGTTCTACTGTTGTTTATAATGAATTACAAAAGTGAGACCAAATCTAGGAGCCAACATTTGGGATTTTTGACTCTTTTATGGGATCCCAATCTTTTGGATCCATTCATTTCAAAGAGCTGTTCAAAACACTGGCTCTTTAACCATTTATTTCGAAGACTATGACAGAAGCCAATGTGGGAACTAATATTAACAACAAACCAATCACAGAGGGACTTGACCAATGCTCAGAAATGGTTCAAAGTTAACTGAGAGTGGGAGTGTGTTTATCCATTGAAATTATGCAGCATCTTGCACCACAATATCAATAATTAAAAATCTAACTGCGACGATCATGCCAAATATGTTTTTGTGCATGAAGGTGCATACAATCTAGAAAGAAAAAGATTTGGTTCATTAAAAATGTGATCCAATTCCCACTGTTCACGTTAAAGATCCCATGACATGGTACTTCTTGATGCTTTTATATGGCTCCTTAATGGTTCCCTAATACTGTAAATGAATCCTTCTTCAAAATCAACACTTGCATGGGAAAGACACATGTACAGAGTCAGAGTCAAAAAATAACTCTCTGAACGACTCATTCTGGGCCTTGTTGCTTGAATGCAAATGAGAAGAACACAGATTGGTAAGAGGAAGGGGGGGGGGGGCAAATGCGCCGCTGGTTCCTTGTGTTAGCGCTGCGCTGTGTGCTGGCCCCACTTCCGCGTGTGTAAGTGCGAAGGAGGAGAGGAGAGCCTTTTCAATGAAAAAAAACACATTTGTACAGAAAATAAAATTAAACCACTGCTGTTTCAGAGGTCCAGAGGGTCGGGTAAAGGACTTCCAAGCCTAGAAACACTCGCACGTGCCTCCAGGCAAATAAAAAAACGCATTTCGCATTGCGTAGCTCCTCCGCGGTCCAAACTCTCTGGGTGTGATTTTCAGAGACAGGGGGGTGGACATCCAGATGATGGTGGAACTGCATTTGCATTTCTTTTTTCGATCTGACGTCAATAAGGTGCCTTGTCCAGAATCGCCCATTTGAGCTGTGTTTTTTTCAAACGCAGAAAAGGATCGCAAATGCTCAGTTTAGACATTACGCAACTTTTAGCCATGGGGGGGGGGGCTAAACAGGGTAGGGAAGCTCACATTAACGTTCAAAAACCTCAGAAAGTGAAAATTTCATGCCATGGGACCTTTAAGGATCTGTTCAAAACATCACATCACCAATGTATTGTTTTATATCTTTTATATTGTGTGAAACCTTTCTTGTCTAATAAATTCAAGTTATTTAATCTATTACTTACTGATCTTTATAGAATTGTTACTGTAAGATATTACAGTCATCTTAGTTAAATGTGTCTTCTGCGTGCCTCCATACCAATGGAAACACTTCTTACAGTACATTGTTCAGGTAACCTTCTTTAGATCTTGAACCAGAATCCTGGAGAAAAGAGCAGGAGAATAAGCTGTTGAACTGTGTATATTATGTAACATATGAACTATAGCTTAAGTAAAAAAAAAAAAACATCTTTAAAACAGAAAGTAATACAAAAAGTTCCCCACTGGGAACTCCATACACCTTCACTAGAATCATTTGGATAATTTCAGCCCTGGAATTTCAAATCTCTACTAAACAAACAGTAAAAAGTCGCTGTTAACTTGATAACTACTTCTTGATATGACAGTGGAAGAGAGCATTTTGAGCTTTTGAAATGTAGACAGGCTAGTAATAAAGGAAACATGTGTGATTGAAACAAAACACAACTCCAGGTGTGTTTTTAATGAGGTAACAACATTTTAACATGGCTTAAGTTTCCCAAGAATCAATTTTGCGTAACATCGGACCTTTAACCCAGTGGAGGTCCAGATCAAACTGTCTGAAGATCCATCTGAGTTTCAAAGGGTGCCTCAAATTAGCGAGCTGACACTTTTAAATGAAGGCACACAGCTTGTTTCAAAAGCTACTATTTAAAGCAAAAAAAAAAGGTATTTTCAATGAAGAACAGCAAAAGCCAAAATATACACCTAGAATAGACTCTTATAAGATATCTATTATGACAGTACAGAACAAAACATCTCCCACAGTTTCCCCGTTGAGGCAGGTGATGTGGGGCGCTTGAATTTGCTCCTCTGTAAACAGCAGTCGACTGTACAGTGATTGGAGGTGGCACTAAAGTGAGATTTCCCACAATGCTACAGCTGGCACCATTTACACAGAAGTAAAAAGAGGATGATGACAGGCCTATATAAGGACTGTCAAAGAGCTGTCAGGTCATGGCTCTCTTCGTCTCCTCTCCTTCGCGACGTTCATTCATCTTGGTAGTAACAGTTAACTGTTCATGTGTCAAGTTAACCTTTGCAAAGACAGGCGCAGATGTGCAGTCCAGATGAGGAGGACAGTTGTATAAATGCCTGGAATTACACAATTACAGGTCACAGAATAAAGAGGCACATGAGTCTATTAACCCCTTTAACCACAAAACTAAAAAGTAAAAAAAAAAAAAGAAAAAAAGAAAGATGATGTTTAGGTCATGTTTACGGAGCCTATGACATATAACATTCTTCATACAAACATTGGTGCACAATGTAACATTTCTGGTGGAATGGAAGCTTTATTTGTCATTGTAAACAACGAAAAGACTTGAAAATGTGGACAGGTCCATGGACCTTAAAGCAGCCGACATGGGGGCACTAACATCCCACCTCTCTCTTCAGTGATACAAGAACAAAAACAGAATAGGAGATGCAGATACAGTCATAACAATAGTTACAAACACATACGACATACAGTGGACTGTTTACATAAGGCATCTTTTTGTTTGGAAAACATTACGGGAGGGTGGGAGGGGGGCAAGAGTACAAGAGTGGAACACAGAGAATATTTGACAAACTGAGGCAGAAAGCTATGTAAGCCTGTGTGATCATGTGTCCTTGGAGCGTCCAGTGCAGCAGACATAATCAAAACAGAGTATTGTACATTTCACTGGGAGAAAACTAAAATTTTACATGGGGAAGAATGCACATAATCAATCATACACAACTGGAGATGGTACAGTTCCTAAATCTGTGTCACATTCTGATGTAATACCTTCACCAGGTCAGCAATGGCTCCACCATGGCGTGAGATGATAGCTGACAGCTCCGGGGCTTTATTGGCCGCCAGTTTTCCATTTTTCCGATAGATCAGGAACATCCCCCGGCCAATCATCAGATGTCCTGCCATCAAAAATCCAAATAAGTCTAGGAACAGAGGTGTGCCAGACAGGCGATGATCCACTCATGCAAAGCATCCCAGTGTGTATCCAGCAGCATAAGTTCCGTTCGGACATGTCGGCTCTCCCGAACCCACATTCCTTCGTGAAAAAAGTCAATTGTGTTGAGGGACCAGCTTATCGGTTCCATAATTTAGGATTCGAAAATCCACAACAACAGGAGAAATAGAGACGAGACGAGACGAGAGAGCACAAAAGACACAGGGCAGCAGATAAGGGAGAGAGGGAAAATGTGTCCGCCTTCAGCAAGAGACTAGAGAGAAGCCAGCGGGTGAGTGGGTACTTGTATATTTTCACTGAGATGTTATAGCTTTGTTTAGAATGCAGTGCACAGTATAGCATTAAACATATTTATTAAACACTCATTCATTAGGTGTTTTAATTCCTAAATCATTTCTAAAATATACTAAAACTTTAAAGGTCCTATATTACACAAAATGGGTTCTTGTGAGCGTTAAGCAATGTTAGGATAATGTAACCTCATCAAAAACATGCCTGGAGCTGTGTTTTGTTTCATTCACATATCTTTATTATTAGTTTGTCTACAGCTCAAAATGCTCTGTTCCACCTTGTGATGTCATGAAGCGGTAGTTTTCAAGTTACCACCTACCTTTTATCTTTAGTTATGTAGAGATCAGCAATTCCAGGGTTGAAATCATCCAAATGATTCTAGTGAAGGTGTATGAAGTTTAAAAACACAGTGGAGCATTTCCTGTATTAGCACATGACACCACAAGGTAGACCAGAGTGTTTCCGTTTCAGAACACAGCCTAAATATGCAGGGTTTGTGCTTTAAATATGTGTGAATGAAACAAAACATAACTCATGTTTCTGAGGAGGAAACATTATAACGCAGACAATAGCATAATATGGGCTCTTTAAGAAACATGCATTCTTACTGTGAGAGATCTGACCTGTAAATTGGTCCTGTAGTCACCTCCTTGTGGCGATATAGGTGTTTAATGCCAAACTGTGTAAAACTCACAAGGGCACTCATGGAGAAGAGAGTTGTTCCCTCTCATTGGACCTTTCCCTTATAAGAATATACAATAACATAGCCTTTGTAGAAAAGTATGACATTATGGCATTTTCAGTTACAGGCGCTTTTATTGCTCCAAAAAATACCTTGATAAATATGCATTCTTACTGTGAGAGGTTTTGCCTCTCTCCACAAATTTGACCTGTATCTTGATCAACTGGCTTCACCTGCTTGGCTCCATAGAGGTCAGTTTTCTGCTATATCCTCCTGAGACCCGGCCCATTCATTTGTGTCCTTTATATCGAGTTAACCAGTCGATCTTTTAATTGTTTTGAGACTCTAGTTTGAGACTCTAGTTTGTGGCTACACTATGAAAAAAAAAAAAAAATTTAAATCTAAAAATGGAAAAAATAAATAAATAATAATAATAATAATAAATAAATTATACATACAAAATAAATAAATAAATAAATATGTAAATAAATCCTCAAATACATAAATAAAAATAAATAAATAATACATAATATATATATATATATTTTTTAAAATACATAAATAAGAAATTAAAAGGGAATCTACGAACTTTTTGAGGCAATCTGAGACAATCCATAGAAGATTGTCAGAGATGTTGGTCATCAAAAAAAAGTTTTTGTTAGGTTGTTAACTTCACGTAAATTTAACACCAAAATGTCCCCGACGTCCATTACAGAGGACATGATACAACATGAATAAAAATAAAATTAACAAAATGTAAATGCTGAGGTGTTAATTTACCTCCAAATAGAAAATAATAATAATAATAATAATAATAATAATAATAATAATAATAATAATAATAATAATAATAATAATAATAATAATAATAATAATAATAATAATAATAATAATAATAATAATAATAATAATAATTATAATAATAATTTAGATACACTTTTTTCTTCAGGTCCCAGGAGGATATATTGGAACATGTCAGGCATACCAATACAAGCTGTAATCTGTTTTTGAAGAGTGCAAAATGTGTACTAATCATATTATTACCGCAACACATAATTTCGTTAACGGATCCAAAATTGCCTATTTTTTTAAAGCCTAAATAAATCAAAAATCGAGGTAAGTTGGATAAAGCGCCAGTAGGGGGCGTCCTGTCACCGCGGTGCTCTGTTTTCAGCGTAAATGCGATCGAAGCAGGTAGTTTCCTGTCGTAAACAAACAGCCCACAGTTTAGCTCAAACCTTACGATTCTGTTTTGGTTTTGTTAACATTTTATTTTTTTGTTAAGCGTGATGAAAATGAGACTAGATGGAGATTAAACTCATACGATGAAACTCCGCTTGCAGAATAATGCGAGGTGAAGAGCATTTTTATTTGATAGATACGATACTCAGCTAATGCTAACATCTGTTTGGCTATTCCAACAAACATTGTCCAAAATTAAATTAGTTTCAGCAATGTAGTTGAGGAAAGTAACTGACTGAGAAATGGTGTTTACCGATGTTCTCATGCGTAGTAGTGTTGTTCACGGAAGTAAAGTTTGTTGGTTTAGTAAGGCAAACAAGTATCTACCAAATTAGAAAGGTTTTGAAAAGTTGATGGTTTTGACAAGTCATGAGTTATTTTTGGGAGTTTTAAAGGTGCACTGTGTAACTTTTCTGGTGGAGGGTCCCCCACCAGCTTGTCTCCATGGAGATGATAGTGCTTTCACACAAAGTATGGCATCTATTTTACATTTATACAAATACAAGTGTTTCTTTTAAAAATGCATTCTTACTAAAAGGTTACTACTCCACAGATCTGACCTGAAATTTGGCCTTGTGATGTCATCTTATTATCCCCATGGAGATAAATAAGTTTAATGCCACACCATGGGGAATTCCAGAGCAATAACATTTTTATTGTGGTGCACCTTTCACCAAAAAAGTTACATAATGCATGCTTAATTAATCCTATAAAATAATATGTTATAATATTGTTAATTAAGTAACAATTAAATATTTGCTCTTGCATTTAGGAGTGAGTCCAGCAGAGCATCAAAACTGAGGGGATCTTCAGCTGTGATGCAGTCTCAAAGTGCACAGGGGGCTTCGACAGGACCTACTGATGTAAAACTGTTTATGCAACCAGAGATCAAAACCAGGACCCCCACACTGTGCTCACCCGCTGCTAATCCTGAGGGTGCAGAGGTGCGTGTGCCCATCACCAGTGATCCTGGGGAGTCCAGCGGTGGAGCTTCATCCAGGAGGTCCAGGGGCTCTCACACTCACTCTCACTCACATGGGCGAACACAGCACCACCCCCACCCCCCTTCCGACCAGGAACCCCCCGACTCCGATCCAGAATCTGGAGAGCCCAGTACCTCCCTCTCTGAGCTCCGCTGTCTATTCCGGTGGCTTCAGAAGAGCCTTCCTTTCCTCATAATACTGTGTGCTAAACTGGTCATCCAGCATGCTCTTGGTAAGCAGTACATTCAAACCAGAATTGCTTGGTTTCAGATGACATCGCAATACTCTTTATATATTTAGTCTTTATATATTTAGTTGTAATGCAGTGAGTTCTTCGGTCTAGTAAATGGGAAATTATATAATCAGGTTAAACTGAAATCCACCAATAAAAGCACGGATAGTTTTCAGTTAGATTTTTTTTCACTCTGTACCTCCTGTTCTCTCCCCAGGTTTAGCTATTGGTGTTGGACTTTTTACAACCTTTTTACATGTGAATAAAGGTATTCAAACTCAAGTGTTTCGCCAGGTAAGATCAGATCAAATTGATAAATATTTTTTAAAACATTTTCATTTATTTTATTTTATTTTTTTCAGGATGGCCACTCCAAGTTTCACTGTGTTTGGTTTCTCATCTTCCTGAGTTCCTCAGCAATCCTGCTTTATTACACATTTAATACTGAATCACTTCACTACTGGTATGATTAAAGGGATTTGGAGAGTACTGCTATGATAAATGCGTTGCGTCTGCATACAAACAATTCAATAAATTATAATATTTCGACATCACGCAAGCCTAGAACCTAAATCAGCATTACGTTTAAAAAAAAGTTTTATGGTTTCATATAAATCAGTTTCATTTGGTTTGTTTTTCAGTCTATTTTTTCTGAGTCCAACCATTGAGCCATTGGGGTTTTGGGAGGTGCTCTGGGCAGTCGGCATCACAAACTTCATCATTAAATTCATGACTATGGGGATTAAGTGCCTTATTCTGCTGCTTCCCTCCACCCTGGTCACCTACAGATCTCAGGTAAGAGATGGTTTGTTATAATCAACAGTGAATATTGGTGAATGTAAAAATGGTGTGTTGTTCTAGGGGAGGTTGTTGATGTTGACAGAGGAGCTGGGTCAGGTTTATCAAGCTGTTGCCCCTGTCCCTGTGTGGTTCCGTTACCTGGTCATGCACCAGGAAGCAGATGGAGCTCCTGGACTGACTTTTGGGGTTTTGCTAGCTTTGCTCTACCTCATAATGAAAGTAAGTACACAGCCACAGTGAGTACTTCCCAAATACCCCTATAGCATATTGACCAATGATCTCTCATCCTCAGCTTTTAGGATTGTATGGACAGTGTTCAGCATTAATAAAAACTCTGAAGATTTGTCTACAGGGTGAGGTAAGTGGCATCCCACTGTAAAGAGCAATTCACATTAATAAACTTCATGAAACATGAGTTTTTATTGTTTCAGCAAACTGGAACAGCAGCCACCAGGAGTCAGTGTAGTGAGGCTGGAGAGGTGTGTCCCATTTGCCAAGGAGAGTACAGGCAGCCTCGGGCTCTGCTCTGTCAGGTAAACACTTGACTCATTATATTAACCTTTAACATATACAGGTGTGATCACATGACTTCCTCCTCCTGCAGCACATATTCTGTGACGAGTGCATTGCTCTGTGGTTCAATCGAGAGAAGAGCTGTCCTCTGTGCCGGACGGTGATCACAGAAAAGGTCTACAAATGGAGAGATGGCGACACATCTCCACATCTGCAGATTTACTGACTCAGACCTCAGTACTGTAAGGCCTTTGCTATCAGATTGCCATAAATGTCTTTGACAATGTCAAATCCCACTGTAAATGTATCTTTGTCTTTTACACTGTTGAAGCTAAGGGCTGTTTTTGCAGCCTCATGTTAAAGAGGGGAAAACTTTTCATAGTAGGCAGATTACTGCTTATTACACCAGTATATTGACCTTTGTAAACTTTGATCAGTTTTGTGTTGAGTGTTTGAAATCATTTTGTTTATCCTATGTAGTTAAAGGTGCACTCCATAACTTTTCTGGTGGTACACTACCTGCTCCTCTGTGGAGATAAGTTTAATGTCATTAACTGTGGACCATTCTAGGTAAAGCAATAACATCCCCACCAGAAGTTACACAGTGCACCTTTAATTTCAACATGAAGTGAATGTTGCCCATATTGACTGTCTGATATGCTTATAAGATTATATCTTTTAAAAGAGGAATTTAAAATGTATTTAAAAGAAATCTTTTTGAACAAATATGGCCATTTCCGGCCAACATTATGCAGTGTTCCATAGTTGTATGGACTAAAAAATGTGTTGGCGATTCAAAACATTGGTGGGCCCATTTGAAGTTGGTCCACATTTGGAGATTATTTTTCTACAGAGGTGCTCGGGTTCTTGTTTTTAATAACCAAAGAATGGAACATATTTTATTAAATCATGTCATTTTTATCCATCTAAATGAATAAAAAAAAAAAAAATCAAACATCTTACAAGTGTCTCATTACAGTGGAAAGAAGAGTCACCTTGTTATGTACATTTTACATATTTAACTCTTTAATCATTCAAGTAAGAAGCAACCAGTTGCTGCTTAACATCATTTTACCATGATGGGAATAGGAGCTGGACTGGCATACATACTTTGTGTTAGTTTTACAATAATGGAATATGATATACAAGGAATCCTAAAGAATAAAGTGGGAAAATAAAGTGATTTCCCTGTCCCCATTGTAAAGGAATTTGATAAGGAATAAGAACTGAATACTGTGAAATGTAACAGTATTTTCATGACATAATAGCTTTGGATTAAACCACAGCACAATTTTCTTATACGTGTCAGAAAACAATACAATAACTTCATGAGAAATGAAAATGACAAATCCACATTCTGCTGCCTTATTAGTGTAATACAAGAACAAAATAAATACATTTGCATAGTGAACAATTCTGCGGAAACAAAATGGCACTTGAAATAAATATGAGGCTCTCATAAATGTCTAAAAAAAATTGAATTGTTAAAATAAGCTACTAATACAAAACAACTTAACTCTGTAACTTAACTCTGATGCACAAGATACTATCTGGTGCTTGACTAAAGCCTTTTGATTCCATTCAAAGTATGTTTGTACTGAAACATACATGTATTGGTCTGGCATCGGTAAAATGATACTTCCATTGCTTTTTGCATAATACTTGTACATGTGATATTGTAGCAGGAGGAAGTAAATTCAAACTGACAGATAAATAAGAAAGACACTGATATGAATTGTGAGCATAATAAATGGGGTTTCACGAGCCTTTAACCATTAAAATGGACCAACCCAACAGTAAGTCGTAATGCAGCACAGCTATCTGTATACACTCAGGTGTATTTACATCCAGCAAAAGGAGACAGGCTAGCTCTTCAGAACAGTAACTAAATGAAGACAAACAGCACCAGGACTTTACTGGTGACGCAGCTCAAGGTGAGATTTGATTTCTTTTGAGAGCTTCTTTTCTAGATGACCCCCCTCCCAAACTCAACTGTTTTTGCTGTGGGGTACAATCAATGGTATGCAAGCTTCTCAGATTTCTTTCAAACATCCCAAATTCTGGCAATTCTGAGGGGCACTTAAAGTGCAAATGGTAAATCCATTGTACACTAGCATTTCCAGCTGTAAACATAAATAACATTGTCCTGTAGATGGACAGAGGAGCACCAATAAATCATATGTCAAAACTTAACACGCACGTCCCCTTTCTAGAAGCCTCACACATCCCTGACCACTGCTCTTTAAGGGCAGTAGACAGAGGCCAAAGGTCAAGCGAGAAGGCGCTGCTGGAAGAGCTGGTGATCAGCGGAAACAGTGTCAGTCAATTCTTAAAAAAAACTACAAGTCTCTTAAAAAATGAAGAACTATTAGAAGGAAAATTTGAATATTTCTAAAGTTCAGCAACAAGCCACGTGTCATAAGTTCATTCTCAGATGCTCTGGTCTCTTCGAGTTCAGAGGGTAGGCCTGTTTCTTATATTGTCCTGTGCTGATGCCCGAGGGCTGTCTGATAGGGAGTGGTGCTGATGCCTCTGTACTTCCACTGCTGCTAAAGTCTGTATGCTCCACAGAGGACACGTCCATGGGCTGTTCAGATACACCAGGAGACAGCACACATGGGCTGTCATTAAGAGCTGGTCCCCGAGGCCAGCTGTCCCCACGGGCAAACTTCACCGGACTGTAGAGACACATTATAAAGTTAATGTCTGAAGCTATTGTACTTGTTAAAGGTACACTGTAACTTTTCCAGTGGAGGGTACAACACTGGCTTGATTCATTCCTTGCTTTGCCACGAGTGTTCCACAGTATGACATTAAACGCCTTTTTTCAACTACTGGTGGGATACCTTCAAAAGTCATGTATTCTTACTGTGGGCAGTGTCGCTTCTTCATAAATCTGACGTGTAATTTGGTCTAATGGTGTAAACTGACCATCTCCACGAAGTTTAAAGCATATTTATGATGAGGGATATTTACCTTACAGGAGTTCTTGGGCTTCCTGGGAATTTGCGAGGAGAACGAACTTTTGGCTCAAAGGAAAACTTCTCTTTGATATTTTCCAGAACTGATGGAGCTACATATGTGAAACCCTGTGGAAATGAGACAAAAATATCTGAGTTAGCGTCTTTTTCCAAAAACAACCCACAGCTGATGATGACCAATGCAGTGCTAAGTAAACCGTATCATGCAGTGTGGTTAACAAGTGAGCACAGCTTCCAGGAATTGGACTCATTCAAAACCAGATGGGACACATTAACTGATTCTTGTAAGAAGTTTAAACGTACCATGAAAACAATAAAAACACTTAAGTACAGTTTGTCTGTATTCCCATTTAGATTTGCTCCCAAAAGCCCTCATTATAAAAACAATATTATGTAGAACCGGACTTACCAGGAAGACTTGATTAGCACTTTCACTCAGCGTGGAATCATCTGGACTGTCCACTGGTGTCTGACTGGTGAACTTTGAGTCAAACTGGCTCACATCATCAGGCGATTGCTATGAAAACACGCATTTAAAATAACAAACAGAACATGGATATTTAACATTTTGTCATTTGAAAACCGCAATATTTATACAAAACAGAGCAGAAACCATTGACTGCCTGTTTAATACAACAGAATTGGGAGGAATGTTACTGTAGCATTTTTTAAATAATTGCAAGTAAAGAGAAGTGGGCAAAGATAGGTGAAAAACTGAAATTTTCTAAGCACTCGACTAGGGATGTCAACAATTAATCGATTAACGGTTAATTGTCGATTAAGACGTTGGTCGATCAAAATGCATTAATTGTAATTAACCGCTAACCGCGGACACGCGCACCCGCGTGGTCATGAAACAAGGCAACCGCGCTGCGCCAAGCTCGACTCACAGCCGACCGCAGGCGCCAACGGCACTGCTCAGCAGCCCCGGGTGTACACGCGAGGCGAGATCGAACCCGGAATGCGTGCCGCTGCTGCTGGCTTCGCCACGGCCCGCGCCCCGAGCCCCGCGCGGCTGGCCTGCGGCTCGGGGCTCGGCCCAGCCGCGCGGGGCTCGCAGTGAAACCAGCAGCGATACGTGGTGGTTTAATCCTGGTCTAGTCCAGGTCTAGTCCAGGTCTAGACCTGGTCTAGACCTGGTCGAGTCCCGGTCGAGTCCCGGTCGAGTCCAGGTCCAGTCCAGGTCCAGTCCAGGTCCAGTCCAGGTCCAGTCCAGGTCCAGTCCAGGTCCAGTCCAGGTCCAGACCTGGTCCAGTCCACGTTCAGTCCTGGTCTAGTCTCTTAGCTAATCAGGACAGAACACATGTTACACTATAAAAAAATGTTACACTATAAAAAAAAAAATTGGATAGAGCGAGGGATTACTGTATTTTGTTATTCAGCATCAATACATTTGTGTGCTTTTTACTAAGGAATAATTAATTGAGGAATATACAATATAATAATACTACGATATATTTTTGACTCAGTGTTATGTATACTATAGCTTATATTCTTAAAGACCCTATTAAAACACTAAAATTCAGGTGAAAAACGCCGCTTATCAGTTAATCGTTAATCGTTAATCGACCGATAAGGTCAATCAACTATCAGTTAATGAATTAACCGATAATTTGCATCCCTACACTCGACCCATATGGGACAATACAGGATTACTTAAACATGGATGAATAAAATACAACTTTAAATAAGCTTATGATGAAGGAACATTTACATATTTAATAGTTAAACAGTTAATGTCTTCCTTAAGACAACCCCAGATTCAAAGCAAGCAGTTTCAACAAAGACTTACCAGAAACGGTTTAAACGGAGGATCTACTTTACGAGCAAGCAGGTCATCCCAGTTTATGTGTCGGAAGAAAGGATGAGCCTGGAGATGAAAAGGAGCAAAACAATTAAGAGCCTTGTAATTTGTTCTGTTTAACTTATCCAACAGTTGATTTAAACCACAGTTTACCTGGACCTCTGCAGCATCTCCTGGGCCACCCCCGAGTCGTACCGAGGCATTCCTCTTCAACAGCTGGAAACAAAAGGTTCATTTGTTTGTTTTTGTTGCTTTCCTGGCTCTTGATGATGTAACATGGAGATTTTACCTTTTTTAGGAGGTCTCTGGCTTCTTGCGTCAGATAAGGTGGAAGGCTAAGTTTACATTTCAATATTTTGTCAATGGTCTTCTTTCGGTTTTCCCCAGTAAACGGTGGCTAGACAGAGAAACCATCTAACTGTTATGATGCATGTTGAGTCAAAGAGTAAATAATTCACTGGTCAACACAAAATTTGACACAAAATATGGTTTAAAAATAGTTCCTTGAATTTACAACCACTCCCTTTGAGTGCCAATGGTGTTCTCTTTTCATGAGTAGACAGTGTGTGTGCTTGTGTATTGATTGGTGTGGACTTACTGCTCCAGTCAGCATGTCATACATGAGAGCTCCCAGACTCCACCAATCGACTGCTCGATTGTGTCCACTCCTCATCAGGATCTCTGGAGCCCTGTGCAAGAGCAGAAAAAATCTCATGATATAAACATGAAACAAACATGATACAGGGCAGACAAAGGCCTAACAATAGAGAAGCATGTCACATACATATATTCAATGGTGCCGCAGAAGGTGTGGGTTACAGTGCCATCATGGATCGACTCCTTGCAGAGACCAAAGTCTGTTAATTTCACATGCCCTATAGAACAGACATGATGCATCAAAAAGTGACCAAGCGCAATGAAATAGGCCATTAAAATGACCTCTGCCTTTACCATTGTTGTTCAGCATTATGTTTTCAGGCTTCAGGTCTCTGTAGATGATGCCTTTCTTGTGCAGGTGGCCCAAAGCCATGGAGATCTCAGCCAGGTAGAAACTGTCAATGAAACTTAATTTAAGTTTGTCGTTTGTTTGTTGTTAATGGTTGTATTATTTCTGCTCATTTAATTTTCAACGTTACAATTTTCATCATCTCTCTTTAATAACATAAACAGCATTTTGAAATACAGCCTTTACACCTTTTTATACTTATAAAGGTTGCCTGTAGTTACCATGCAGTGTCCTCCATAAATATTCCTTCTCGTTCTAGTTGCATAAATAACTCCCCACCTGCAGAAAATATCAAATTTACATTTGAGGAAAGGGACCATCATAACATATGAAATCTATTTAATCAGGCAAGACACTCACCACTGAGATATTCCAGGATAAGATACAACTTCCCCCCGGTCTGGAAGGCATAGATGAGGTCGACAATAAAGGGGTGCTTCACCTCCTCCAGAATGTTGCGCTCAGCTTTGGTATGAGCTGTATCCTTTGCATTACGAACAATCATGGCCTGGAAGAAACACAACAAATGCCTTAAGGTGGTGCTCTAATCAAGTAATGTAAAAGTACTGTTTTTAAAATCATTAATTTACTCAGAACTTTGCACATAAAAGATGGACTATGGAACTTTTCTGGTAGAGAGCCACCCTGTTTGTTATCTAGAATGTTCAAGGGTAATAAAACATATTCATCTCAATGGAGACAAGCAGGTGATGCTACATGGCCGAGTTACAGATCACTGGAGAGGCCACCCCACACAGTAAGAGCACTTTTTTTTTTAAATCTATTAAACAGATTTATTTGAATAAATACAAGACAGACTACTTTAATGCCACACTGAGGAATATTCCAGAGAAAGCAATTACATCTCCATGGATACAAGGAAGTGGCAGAGCCCACTATAGAAAAAACGCATAGGGCACCTTAAATTAAAAACAAAAATTTAAAAATCACATCACAATAAATTTTGTACCGGGAAACCAAACTGAACAGAGGTTTTCTAGGAACAGGATGTTTATTACAAAATATTTCAAAATGCAACAAGAACAGACAAGAGAGCAACTAAACCACAACTAAACCACCCACACAAGCAATTGTGACGGATTTGAAATTAGGATGAATTTAAACACATACCTTCTTCAAAACCTTCATGGCAAAAATTTTCCCAGAAGCAGCACCTGTTACTTTGCGAACTTGAAACACCTGGGGGAAAAAAATACCTGAATACATTTTGTACAGCAAAAAAAAAAATGTTTTGAAATATTAATAGCTGCATGTATGTTTTATTTATTTATTTAATTTATTTTATATATATATATATATATAGATATAGATATAGATATAGATATAGATAGATAGATAGATAGAATACGTTTCGCAGCTCATCCAAGCTACTTCTTCAGTTCAGAAATGAAGAAGTAGCTTGGATGAGCTGCGAAACACATTCGACCAAATAAACTTTGTCCAGTTCACAAATTGAATTTCCCCTTTTGCCAATAACTAGAGTAATTAATAACATATTTTAGGTCACAAATATGGTTTGAAAAACAACTGTATCAGTGTAATGTAATGTTTACATGTGATTAGTCGTGTATGTCTGTGCACTGTTACTTTCTAATACCTTTCCATAACCGCCTTTTCCCAGAACTTTCAACAACTCAAAGCATTCAGGTCTAATCAGCTCTGTTCCTTTGTTTACACTGTTCTCAGATATTTCAAACTTCTCACAGCCATCCATGTTACTAGTGAAACAAAAAGGAGGACAAAAGATAAGATGAAAAGGAATCACAAATGATTTCAAACATAACATGCTGTAAGACACTGCTGCTACAAGGTTATGCTTCTACAATACATCATAGTGTATTGATTATTGTTTTGATATAGAAATCACCATATTAAAAATGTGTTTACACTTACAACTCAAACCCACTGCTACATTGGTCCATATATTCACTCTGAAACAAAAGCAGCATAACACACGGTTTATTATGCGAGTAACATTCAGTGTTTACTTAAATGTTAAAACAGGAAGAATAGAGGTGAAAAGCGCCAATACAACAAATACACCGATATCTTAATTGCCTGGACAAACCGCGGTCTTTGTGTGACAATGGGGCAGTACGTGATTGTTATTATGTTTGTGGTTTATTCTCCGTATATCTAGTAGTTATTGTCATTTCTGATTATTACTGTGTTTGTCGTGCCGTACCAAGTGTAACGGGACTTTAAATTTTACGGGCATAGAGATGTGTTGAATCTGGCGGGGTTCAGGTGGAAAACACCGGGCGGTTGCGTTGCTTTACCGCTAGGCTAAAATAATATTAGCGGGGAAACGGCGTCAACACTTTGGCGTTTTATTTATGATGAGAACAATTGAGTAAAGTGGTCATGAATCTACCCTGTGTTTATTCTGAGAAATACCGCACTTTTAAGGTGTGTATTACTGCAGTTTGCAAAAAAAAAAGGCCTCGGAGCTAACACGTACATGCTAACTAGAGCTAACCGGCTAGCATCAACCCAACAACTCACTCCGTCCTCAAACTCGTCCTCAGACACGATGTCATCTGGCTGATCCAGATCTATGTCGAAAACGCCGGCCATTTCCACTGTCATTTTATCCGCGTTTATCCGGAGAACAGTACACCGCTGAGAGCCATCCCCACTGCACCAACCCGGCAAAGCGCACCTCCTGCTCCAGCATGGGCTACTACGAGGCTAACGCTAAAGGCTAACCACAACAACAGCGCAGAGCCGGGTACAGAGCGCCCCCAGTGCAGCGTGGTACTGTCCCGCTATTACACCACCATCATTTCAGTCTCCTCCCGTATTAATATCATCTGTGTGCCAGGTATATTTTAGTTTTAGCTGATAACCTAGTCGAGAACACAATTGTGAGGTGCCCCTGCTGCCCATCCCTAGTTTATTAGCCTGGGTAGATCGTGATTAATTCTGTGTAAAACGTTTCACCAATGTCAGTCGGTAGGTGGCGCTGAAATCGAGGCATGATGAGTAGCGGAAAAGCCACCAGAAAAAACAGTTAGTTTAAAGTTAAAAATTATTATTATTTGTAATTGTGTTTTACACTGGGCCACTTTACGAAAATATAATAATAATAATAATAATAATAATAATAATAATAATAATAATAATAATAATAATAATAATAATAATAATAATAGATAGATAGATAGATAGATATGCTAATACTAGACCCCAGAGGAATTCGTAATACAAAAGAGACAGATTAGTTGAAATAGTTTCAGAGCTATTTCAGTGTAGGGAGCTCCTCCCTGCAGCTAGATATAAACAGGGTCTAACCAGCACTAGAACCAGAGCTGACGAAGCCTCTCGGATGAGCGGCGAAACGTTTTCGACCAAACAAACTTTGTCCAGTTGACAAATTGAATTTCTCCTTTATCATGGATTCTACCTGGACGACTGAGGGACTCTTCACGCATCTTAATAATAATAATAATAATAATAATAATAATAATAATAATAATAATAATAATAATAATAATAATAATAATAATAATAATAATAATAATTCATGACTAACATGTGAGTCAGTATAATCATATTTTCTTTGTGTTTTGATGATTTTTAAGCATGCAAATATGAAATTGGTCAAAAATGGGGACATCTGGGACATTTCTTGTATAAAAATGGGGCAAATCACTGGTTTGGATAAATCTGCTGGGACAGGGGGCACAGGGCTCAAAACTGTGACTGTCCTGGTTAAATAGGGACGTCTGGTCACCCTATCATGTAGTTTAGCGGTTCCAAATCTCTTTTGTCTTGAGTACCTTCTAAACATAGTCTAACACATACATAATTATGAATATATACTGGGCTATATTTTCAATAATGTTTTCTTGTTTTAATGATATTTATGCATAAGTTCCAAACCCTACCTATTATTAAGGATGTCAAATGTACTACAAAGAACATTTTATATTCAAACACCCCACTCTTAATTCCACCTTTCTTTCAAATCTGAAATAATTCCAAGTAGGCCTGCCTCCTGACAAGTGGTCACCTATCCTTCCCCCTACCACTGATTGGGAAACACTGATTGGATGTCTTAGTGACCGAGCTGTTTTTGTATGTTGTCAGATTGTTTAGACTTGTTTTATGTTTACAGAAGGACCGAAGACTGTAATGTCCTACCACTGACTGTTGTGGTTCTCTGTGGTGAGTTGAGGTCAGATTGATGTTCATACAAAGTCATAGCCTATTGACGTTTGGCCCATGTCATAGCCCTTGTTTAAATTCAACATCAAATTCTATACACTAAATTATGGCCTTCAGATATGCTATAGCCTATTCCATACAGGAATAACACAACTTCTTTTTTTTTTTAATAATTTTGCATAAAGACAGCTATGTGAAAATGTCTGGGAGTGGGAGCAGACAGGGAGCCAGCAGAGGTGGTGTACCGTTCTGTTTATTTGTCAGAATGTTTCCAGTCCAGAAATTATGGTGTATGCAGCGTGTGGAGAGGCTGGTGGCCTTTTCTTCTTAACAACTCCCTCAAAAGTAACAAAAGTCTCATTGGAGAATGGACTCAGCTGAGCATCCAAACAAACACGTGGATGGAGAAGCTGATGCTGTTGTTGTTGCTCTGTGCTGTTGTCATGTGGGCACTGGCCAAGCCAAAATAAGGGGAAAGAGACTGGGGTCCTATAGGACATGCACTGGCTGTTTGACCCATTCTGTCTTTAAAGGTATCATTAGGCCTTATATATAAACATGGGTGCTAAAGGAACTATAGCTTAGGTATCCTGGCTGTGCACCTACTGTAAAAATATATGCTACGACAATCACAACTGAACTTGGATTGTACATAGAGGACAATAGATGTTTTTTTCATAGACAGGTCAAGTCTCCTATGAAAGCTCAGAACCTCCAGAATCCCCTTACCTAGATGTAAAGGCTGCACTAGCACTGATTAGTGATTGGATGCAGGGGCTGGGTTTAAGGTAGTGAGGATTCAGATCAAAGAAGTCCTTTAATTTAAACCATGATTGCAGCATTGAAACTGGCAAACCAAATGAGAAACTCGCGTGAGGCTCCTTCTAGTTTCTGTTTAGATAGTTGTCTTGAGAACCAAAACACAAAATTATAACATAAACAACTTGGCCACCATGTCCACTGGTTTTGTAATTAAGAATAAATAAGCATTAGAATTGTTATCAGTAAAAGCTTTTTGATTTGAACATGTCTACCTCATTGGGGACACAGTAAGGTCATGTTTATGCAATTTAAAATCAAACTTTTACTTACAGTTTCTTTCAAATTATACATATCTGGCTTGTATATCTCTTTCTCTTAAACAATTATCAGAAGAACTCAGGTATGAAGTCATAATCGTATGTCATTCAAGCTAGACTGATTTGCATTTACAGCAGGAACACTTAGGCCTTCACATTCCCAGCTCTGGAATGCTTGGAAGGCGGAGTGGGGCATTCCTCTGTGATATTTGTGAGGTGGCATCATGTCGTGACACAGAGACATGTGCAGACATGTTGAGCCCCAGGACACAGCCTCTGCTCCGGGAGGGAAGTCCAACAGTCGGATTGAAAGTCAGTGACGTCTGCTCTCTTCAAACAGCCCAGTGCTTTCATGTGGCTCCGCTCCTGTGTCTTTACACCCACTCTTCACATGCCATGCACTTTATTAGGTTTTCTCTGTTCAAAGGAATTTAGGGCTTTGGATGCACTGCGCACCTGATAGATTTAGATATACTGGTTTAGATTCACGTTTACAAGGATTTATATTGTGTTATGACCTGATACCAAGAGGTGGACATCCTATTAAAAAGTCATGGTGTCACGGAAATAGCAGTAAGAAAGTAGTCTAACTTAACTTTAATTTTGCATTTATTTTCTTGCAATTCTTAAATGTGAGTGCCTACATTATATTTGGAAACCAATAGTGACTGTGTACAAGAGTCAGAAGAAATAATGGGCTGCTCCAGAGACCAGTCACAGTAGTTCAGTCGCAGAAGCCGCAGAATTGTTAATAATAATAATAATAAGAATAGTTTGGATTTATATATTGCTATACAAGCTTAAAGCAACACGCAAGGTATTATTAATTCACAGTGGGCTTGAGTGGTAAGTTACAATCATTTAAAATCAACATTAGAGGACTGAGTCTTGCCAATATATTAAAGAGCAGACTGAAAAAGCAAGTACATGTTTTTGTATTTTTCAAAGCCAATTATTCATCAGACAAGTGGTAATGTGGGTGCCGTGGGAGTTGTAGTTGCCTTGTAAAAGTAACAGCAGCAGTAGAAAACCCTGGGAATAGGATTTTAATAATCAAGTAATGGATAGGTCCGCTCACAGCTCATGGTAGTCAATGCTAAGACATTCATTCATATTAGATTCAAAAGAGCCCTGTAATGGCCTCTTTCAGACTGAGGGAGTTGAGGACTCAGAGGCTGAAGTTGGTGATAAGTCTTGTTTGATCTGGGAGAGCCGTAACCACAATAGAAGAATCAAAGGCTTGGGGCGTTATGACTTGGGATGTGATTCCCAATAATTATACTACATGGTGCATATGTGAAATAAAAGAAGGCACGTCAGAAATGAAATCTTTGCTGCCTTTTGATGGTTGTCTTTTGGTAAAGCTTTAAGTTTAGAAATGATTTTAGCTATTGTTTTAGTTCAGCGTAGTACCCTTACTGAGAAATCAACATTTAGAAATAAAGTAATTAAGATGTTTGTATTTAAAGGTGCACTATGAAACTTTTCAGGTTTGTGGACTGGGGATTCCAGAGTATTAAACTTATCTAATGTACATGAATTTATTATTGCTCAGAATTTCTAAAAGACATGCAATCTTATGGGGAATAGGGTCATTTCTCCACATATCTGACTTGTAACTAGGACTGGTGGCGTCTCCTACTCGTCTCCATGGAAATAGATACATTTCTTGTCATACTGTGGAATATTCCAGGTGAGAAATGCAATGAAATTCACCAGAAAATTCATAGAGTGCACCTCACAGCTCAGCCTTATGTAAAAGATAACCCTGTGGCAGTCACCATTTAATCTTTGCACTATTTTTCCTTACAACGTGTGCATATAATTTCCGTTGTGGATCAATAAAGTTTGTCTAAGTCTACTTTAATATTTGAGCTATTAACTTGCTCTTAATTAACTTGATTTCTATTTTTGAAGCTTCAATTTTGACTAACTATCATGTTCACAGTGAAAATAATGTAATAAGACAAAATCTGAGAGCAGCTAAGAGGGCAAATGTAAGAAGAGTGGATTTTTGGGTGGGGGTGGATGAGGCCAGTGATTTCTATACAGATATTTCTGTATCCCCCAGTAGCCATAAGGCTGGGCAATTAATCAAATTTGAATTAAGATTTGAGATTCAGTAATCTCGAATCATCAATAATACATTTTAATTCTATAATACACAATGATAACGGAGAGGTCTACAGCAAATCCTAAAGCAGTGAAAGCGTGTGGTGTGAAGCAGATTCAGACTTAGGAGGAAGAAATGCAACACTTTTAAAGTTTTATTTATTGATATTTTTGCTCTTATTTGATTTTCTAGTTTTATTGTCTTGACGAGGAGTAGTAGAGTTAAATAAAACTTTATTTTACATTGTCATTGTATTGTTTTATCTGTATGGTGCAGCATTTTATTAACTCTTGTTTATGAAATGTGATATATAAATGAAGTGGACTGGATTATGTTAAATGATAATGATTATTTGATTAGTTTATTTTCAGGAAATGAATATCGGAAGGCATTTTTTTGGTTTTGCTTTCAAATGAACAACATAAAATTTGAAAAATGTCAACGTTACAAAATTGGAGATAGATTTTTTTTCAACAGAAATGAGGACAGTGAGAGGAGGATGTAAAGTGCAGTAAAGGGAGGAGGAGGAGTGGGCTGGCTGATCCATCCTAAATGAAAACCAGTGTTACCGGAATAGAATATGCACTGATCATGTGGCACATATGGAGGGAGAACGGAGCCAGGACAAAAGGCTGTGTGGTTATTTAAATATCAGACCCCCGGCGTGTTTGGACAGGCAGGATTTGCATGTTGGGTTTTCAGCTTGGGCCCTGGGGCGGTATGAAGAGGCTGGGGTGAGACGGAGAGAGAAGGGGTGGGGTAGCTCTGGGTGTGGCAATGATGGGAACAGGCAGGTCAAATGCAGCATGACCTGAAGGCACAAGAACATCATCTATTGACCTGTTTTTAAAGATGCACTGTGTAACTTTTCAGGTGGAGGGTCCATTACCTACTTCTTGTTTCAATGCAGATATTATTGATTTGCCTAGAATGTTCTACAGTATGGAGTAAAAGATGTCTACCTCCACTGAGACGAGCAGGTAATGCGACAGGGCCACGTTACAGGTCAGATCTGCGGAGAGGTTATTCCGAGTAAGAATTCTTAAATGTATTTATAAGCAAGAGATATAGCAATGCCATAAAATAACACATTTTACATGTATATATTATACTGATATTATATATGAATAATTGTCTAATAATATGGTTAGCCATTCTAAGTAATTAATTCAGCTTAAACCTTTTCAGTCACAATTCTGATTTGGTTGATATATACTGTAGATTCTTCCCGAGCTGTAAATGACCAAATAAACAACTATTAATAATAAATACAAGACTGAACACTCAAAGCACACATCTTCATGGAAACAATCTCAACCCTCCACCTGAAAAGTTACATAGTGCACCTTTCACCCAGGTACAGTTAGGACAAAGTATGAAATTAATATTCACATTCAGTAAGATATAGTAATGTTACATAATGTATTTATATTGAAAGCCCATCTGTTTTTCCTGCTCAATTGTAATACTAGTAAAACCCCTCTCCCAGGTCATGTGAGAAGCATATGAACATGCCAACCTCTGGAACAGGAGCCGGACTGTAGCCGAGATTCTCCATAACTCACAGTAAAGCTACGACTTGGAATCTGAAATGGAGATGATGTCAGGGTGCAGAGAGCAAATTGGTAATGTGATAACCGCTCGGACGTGAAACCTTAGCCGGGGAAATTGGAGTTGTGATGGGCTTGGTATCTGACATGTGAGGCCTGGGGGTCAGCTATGGCACATACTTAAGACTCACATAAATGAAGAGAAGAGAGACCAGGAAATTATTTTTGAATGGACTTTATTTAGAAAAAAGATAAATGACAAAAACAAGAGCACATTTCTGAAATAACCCAGGTACAAACATGACGTAAACATTTAGTACACTTTCTGGAGTAGAGAGAATTTCTAGAAGCTTACAAACACGTAATGAGGCACATGCCAAAAGGGGGCTCCCTCATGGAACAGGACATTCTGAAACAGCCAAGAAAAACACACTCCCTCAGCCAGAAAGCCATTCCTGTCTTTTCCAATGATCTAATTTTTGCTTTTAAGGCCAAAATGTTTTAAGTATAGAAGAACTTAAAAAAATACAATTGTTTTATAGAATAAAGTAATTTCCAATGATCAATGATTTGTGCTTTTCAGACCAAAAATGTTTTAAATCTAGAAGAAACTGAAAATAAAAGAAAAGTAGAATAGTATCTAGTGAACAGAAAATAATTTTCAACTAGGAATTTACATGACAAAAACCCTTATGATAAGCTATTGTAATAAAATGCACAGTCCAACAAAAAGTGTTATTGAGCAACTGAGGGAAGTTCTTTGTTATACAAAAGAGAGAAGTGTAAAAGGGAAGGGAGCTGAGCACTGCGTGTACCATACCTAGAACTGGGTGTCACAATACAATGTGTTGCAATGAGGTGTGTTCTGTCTGGATTCTCTGGAAATTCAAGAGCTAAAGCCAACTAAAAAGCACGCACGGTGATGCCGATATATCATGAAAGTATTATCGCCAACAAGTGAGAAACAGTTCTTCATTAAAAAAACCCTCCACAAACGTCATCATAAGGAAATAAACAAAAGGGTGACTTCAGTGTTCCCATAGCAGAACACACCTCCGTACGGGAACTGATGCTAAGTGAGACAAAGACAATACGAGAAGAGGACTAAGCAGGATCAGATGAATAAGCTCAAAATGTCAGACAGCTTACAGACTGTTGTCGCCTTGTAATCTTAACAGCCAACACCAGTCTGATAAGCTATCTGACAAACCGAGTGCAAAACATGTCCGTGGCTCACATGTACACTAACAATAAAGGAGAAGAAATCCTAATCGTACTTACCGTGGCAGAGGAGAGGAGAATGCTGTGAGCTGAGCAGGAGCAAAGGGTTCAGCATGCTTAACAGTACCCCTCTGTTTTGAATCTACTCGAGTGATTCGTCTCCTGGCTCCGTGACTGGGGCAGTGCATCGAGTTCATTGGAAGGTTCAGTTGAGGTAACACCACAGACGCTTTTCACTCTGAGCTTTTTTTTCCCTCCGCCCGTGCCTGCTCTACTCAGTCCAGCGTAGCACAGCACAGCAGGGCCAAGGAACTAGCACCAAAAATACTACATTTTGGTGGAGATTTTAGGGGAAAAGGAGATAGATTTGTGCTCGGATAAGAAAGGAAAGACAAAGATGGATTAGAAATAAGTCGTTAGGTGGTGCTAGGGAGATGAGGTAAGATCTAAAAGGAACACAGCTCCCTGGCTATGAAGACAAAGAAAAGCAGCCAGTCTGACTCTGTTAACTGAAACAGAGGAGTAAATGACAAGAGGCGAGACTTTGGGACAGCCTATTAGCATATACTGTTGTAATTTAATTCAGAAAAAAATGGAAATCACCACACTAAACTAGACTAACAGCCAAAAATACCACTCACTCTATACTCTCTGTAGTATAGGACTGCATCTGGTAAAGCCCCCAGGCTGACTCATGGCTCTTCCTGTAAGCAGAACAATACGAGCAGACAAAGGACCAGCACACTGATTGACTGAGAATTTATGTTCTCCCTGCCAAAAGTAAATTATTCTCAACAGTTAATACAATAGACTACGCAGGATTCATATCTTTGCTACTACTGACCCACTGATCTACAAGTTACAAACTACTATGGAATTTACAACTGAAAATCCCCTTAAAATGAAAAATATTCACAAGGTAATACAGCAAAAAGCATATTCCTTCAAAAATAAAGTGAATTTTCAAAAGGTTAACTGAAGGTGCCGTGGGATGTTAGGTCCTTCAAATATACAACTTGATGCTTAACTAGCTACATTTATTCCACTCAGTTATCCCACACATGCTGAAATATACAGTCTATAGTGCAACTGAAATATCCCAAGATTTAGGCTACCACCTACCTTAGCAGAAATAATTACTAAAGACTTCACAAGCAAGTAACTGCAAGTCCCAGTTCAACATAAACAAGTTTGTACAATAAGAAGGAAACCAGACGGAGGCAGATAATGGAGGGTTATCAGCTGGAAGGAGAGTAGAAATTAGTGAAGAAGTCCTCTGAAGCTTTGGGACTCTCGGCCACCCACACTTCCCCTGGTGCTGGAACCTGAGGTGTGATGACAATGCAGCACAAAGGAGCACATCGTGAAGAGCCTGGTAGAAGATCCATGTCTGAAGCTACAGTGTCCCTGTGAAGAAGCAAAGAGGTCCGTGAGGTCTCCTGATGCCGCAGCTCCATGTGCAGGACAGATAGAGATCAGGGGTAATAAAACACGCAGCAACCCCCACCACCTCTCTCCAAACGCCCCCACTGACCCCAGCCTGCAGCCTGCCTCCACCAACTTAAATTGCCTTGCTTCTCTCCTGTAACTGCAGGAGGCTCAAGTTACAAGAAAAAAGGAACATTGTTCTAGAAATGCCTTAATCTGTCCTTATGCAACTCAAAGTCTAGCCATTCTTCAGCTCCATCCGAGTTAGCATGTAAATAAGAATAATGGTTTTCAATGAATCAGCGAGGAGAGAATGAATCAAGTGAGAGAAAGCCGAGTGAGCTGTAGCAAAGAGAGAAGAGTCTTTTAAAGACAAATCGGCTAGTGCTACAACTGGCTCTTTTTGTTGTAGACAGGGGTTTTGATGGATTGTCACTAGTGGAGGGGCCCCCGCCCTGGTCCAGAGTCAGCGCTGAGTTCAGGCGGGGCACTGAGTGCAAGTGTGTGTGTTACACTAAGGGGAGTGACCACACTCACACACACTCTCCCATTGGTAAGACAGAGCATGAGTCAGCACGCCCCATGCTACAGTAGTACACTTGAATACAGGGAGAAGGCAGACCCCTCAGTGGCCCCTCTCCTCTGCCCTCCCCCTCTCCTCTTTCGCCTCCTCCCCTCAGCCCGCCTAGTGTAGCGCTCACACTCCGTCACTCAGGCCCTAAATTAGTCCCATGCTCTAAGCTATCAAAGTAGTAAAATCTCAAACTACTTGAGTCTAAATTTAAAAAAGCAACTTGGTCAAAAGCAAATAAAAACTAAAGTTTGACAGGATGCCGGTGGTCCTAGGATTAGGTAACAGAAGCCCAGAGCCCTAAAAGGAGGATTAGATAAAGAGGGACAACAGAGGAGCGAGAGTGAAAGAGAGGCAGAAGTGAGGGGCCACATTCTTTGGCGCGCAGATGTGAGTGAATGGGGCTGAGGCCCCTATACTTACAGTTGGGACCCCTCTCGGATGCCGAGCCGCTCGGCCTTCTGGGCCTCCAAGTGTCTCTGAAGGGCTTCTGCAGTGCCGCACCCAGCAGTGGAGCCTATGTCCAACAACACAAGAGAGGAGAGAGGGAGAGGAAAAGGAGGGAAAGAGGGAGGGAAGGGAAGAATGGGGGTGGGGGGTGCAAATCACGTCACATCATTGTTACTCACCAGCCCAAGGGCAGCAACAAAGAGAGGCATGCTGTCCTATCTCCTGTATAGTGTCGGCCTCTCGCTTCCTCTGAGAGAAGAGAGAAAGACGGAGGGATCAACGGGTGCATCCCCCCACACACACAAACAGGAAAGAGAAAAAGTACAGCCTGTGCCCCGGCTTCAGCTAATAAGACCCTTTTTCACTAAAAAGACAAGAGACAAAGACGAAGAGAGAGAGGAGAAGCAGAAGTGTGCGGTGCGCGGCTGGAGCGTCTGTGGCGTCTGCAGTATTGAGTGCGCTCAGCTCCTCTCAGTCTGCGTACACACATGCGCTCCCTCTCTCGCTCTCTCTCTCTCTCTCTCACACACAGCGGTGAACCCGTTCAACTCCCCTGCAGTGCCTCCTCTGCCGCTGCAGCGCGCAGAAATGAATGACTTCTCAGAACTCTCACATTTATCACAGGCGGTTCTTCCTGTAAGAACTGGTTTCAGCCAATTAATGAGGAAGTGAGTCGTACCCGAGCTGTGTGATCACTGGCTGAGAGGTGGAGGGGATGGCCCAGGGGGGAGGGCACTGCTGTAAGACGACCCATATTAGGAAACCCTTTACAAGATTTAGCCACCAACTACAATGTACTACCGATCAACCTCCACTCCCTCCTCCAAAAAAAAAAAAAACGGTGTAGAGAATGCCCTAGAAAAGTGAATTGGTTGCCCATCCCAAAATTCAACTTAGTAATTAATCACCAAACAAATGGATACTGTACAAACACCTCTACCTATTGTCTCCCTTAAGTCAAACCTGCTTTATATTTCAAAACACTGATGTTGTTTACATTTGAAGTGTCCGAGACTTGAAGAGCTGAACAAAGATACGTGTGTGTGGGCAGATATGGCACATACGGTTAACTTTATAGCTGATAACTTTCCTTTTAGGAGGGAGCTCATTTCCGTTCACCCCTCAAACAAACACGCAATTACACCTATGTTGTGAAGCCCTTTAGAAATGATTAACTTTATAGGAGGTAATGGATACTTGTGAATGAGAATAAAGCAGGGAGGAAGCTACAGCTGAGAATTACAAAAAGATCTGGTGAAAAAGGGTATCAAAAATCCAATCGCACTTTTGGTAGGGGAATGCCTTGTACTCACATCCCCCACATGAGAAACTTTAGACTTTATAATAGCATTTGTAAAAAATGAATAAATCATGAAATACATTTAAAGCTTATAATTGACCAAAAAAAAGTTGAAATAGTCTGGAAAAGTTAGTAAATTGTAGTAGTTTAGTGGGCAAAAGTAAACATGCAAGAACAAAGAAAAGTGTTCAGAAATGGCGGGCGAATGCTCTCCTACACGATGAGCAATACTGAGTCATGAGCCTGGGCAAATCCACTAACAAAGACAGACCAAGCACGAGACTAAAACCATTTTTAAGTCTCTCATTGAGGACCTACTCTGCATTTTTGGGATGAAACTTATCATTTTTGATCCTCTTTGAGCACGCTTTTTATAGTTTCTTCATGTTGACTGGGGAATGACCTCTGTAAGTCTGTTCACGATTTGCTGTTAAGTTATGGGAAGTTGTACTGTATGTAGAGAAGTATATTTATGGTGCATGCATGAATAAATATTTAGTAATGATTTGTAAATTGTTTACTAAACGTTTAAAGTATAAACCAGTGTATGGATTATTTCTTTCCAATTTGTAAAAAAAAAAATGTGCAGATTAATTTGAGGTGAAACACTCAAGTAGAAGATATTAGGAAAAGTAGTTTAAAATTTAAAATGTAAAAAAAAAACAAAAACAAACATTAAATATCACTTCGAAAGTCTTGTAAATTTAGTGTGAATAAAGCCAAATGACGTCTTGTCACTAATATTTTTTAAAAAGTTGTAAAGTGCAAAATTTAGTATTAAACCTGCTATTTTTATTTGTACACTTTTTTTTTATCAGTAGGAAATCTATATTTGTTTATAAAGCGGACTTTGAAATGCATTGCAACATGTAAAATCTCCTTTTTATGTAACAGAGGTTGAGCCCAAATTTTGAAATGATATAAAAACATAAGATATCTGAGGATTTTCTGAGTGAAAATGTGTGAAGGTCCAGATAATCTCTTAATCAAGCTGCGTTAATAGTAATAAAACTCTGCATGTGTAAATCCTATCAAACTTTATAACTGTTGTTTCCAATTCATTAAATTACTTCCAGAAGCTGCACCAGGAGCTACAGGGCTCTCCTCGTCATTCTCGCTATTTATGGAAACTTACAATTTATAGAAAGTCTTACAGTGAACTACATAGAGTAATTTGGCCAATTTGACGAACAGAATATCATAGGTTTTATTCTATGCAGTCTCTTAAAGAAGCCATAAATCATAAAATGTTAAAAGCAACCAATTAGAATCACATAATTCTGTAAAAGACAAGATTTTAATATTTTAAGCAGAGACAAACAAAAAAATTTAAATGTAATGTTTTTTATGAGTTTTTCTAATGTTCTTCATGCCTCGTACAAGAAATCTCCCTTCTCAAATGATCAAATGACGGATATTTTTTTTCATTCTCTCTGTAAACTGGTTTGAAGAATAAGAGTAAGATCTAAAAATACAATTTACAATTTGTGGTAAATTACAAGTTGTGTCTGTAATGACTTTTCTTGATTGTTTACTTAAGATGAGTTAACAACGTGCGTCTATTACATATTGTGTCTAGAACAGTGTCAAAATATAATTGTTTAGTATTTTTATGGACCACAATAAATACACAGTGTAATAAAAAAAATATTGGTTTACATAAATATAAATGTAATAATAAAAACTTCTTCACCTTTGCGAAATTGACAAATAGAAATGATTTGCACTGAGCTTTTTTGGATCACTCTGGTTTTAATGCATGTTCATGAGCTTCTCGTCTAACTCAGTATTTAAGATATTATGAATGTAGAAAATGTTTCAATGACTTAAGAAATGAATTATATTTGGGGAAATGATGTACTTATCTTTGTAATGAGGACTGATTTGTTTGTTTGAAGTAGGTATGTCAAAGAGGTAGTTAGAGTGGTAGGTAGGGAAAACCCCACGTAAGTTAGTTTCCTGTATTGTGAACAAAGCATTAGATCCAAACATTTGTGCTACATTTGTGAGAACATCTAATCTCTTTATTTGTAATGAGCGATCATTTCCTGTGGTACTATGGGCTTTTGCCATTCTGTAAAAAAAATAAATTCCAGAGGCCGTGAGTCAAACTTAACCTTTGACCTGTCTGCCCTTTGAGAAGCCGCACCTCTGAAGTCACGCAAAAACACACAAAACGCACGGCTTTTTGTTCTTTCTCTAATGAAAACACACACACGCACATACTCAAACACAAACACACACACACAGTGGCAGTGCAGATAGAGAACCAGGCTCACATGACACAAACACTGGACAGATCCAATGTGTTACAACACCATCACAACAGCTTGGGCAATCACTGAGTTACCCAACGCACGGGTACACAGCTCACACTCCACACAACTGCCACTCTCTGACCTGGGAACCTACCAACACACTCTCTAATACTGTCATAATAAGACGCTAATGCTAACGCTAACTGACTGATAATAGCAAAATAGTTCTTCACGTGAGACTGCTGTAAGGTCATATTTCTGTCCGTCATGACCTCACCACTAAAGCATGGTCCAGTCCTGATGGAGATCCCTCTGTCCCTGTGTTTACCCCTGCCCCTCAGCCTGTCTGTCAACGCTGAAAATTTGTGTCACAATTATTACAGTCAAAATAAAGGTGACTGACAGCAATATCAAAATAATTATTCAAATTAGAAACTGTTTAATAATCTTATGGAATTTATTGAATTGAATTGCTACTTTTGCTACTTATTTTGAATGTATTATTACCATTTATATTTCTGTGCTTTGTTATTATATTTATTGTGATGTGTGAGCTACTGTGTCCAAATAATTTACCTTGTGCATCAATAAAGTTTGTCTAAGAATTGATTACAATTGTACTTTGTTATAAGCAACAATGATCTAGAGAAACATAAGTCACTTTTTTGCCCAATCTGGTCATATAAAGGTGATTATCTTTGTTCATTATTATACAAAATGTACCACGAACAAATCTTGTTTTAATCTTTTTAATCCGAATAATCAGTATTATTGTTTATCGTCCCATTTCTAGTCAAGACACACACACACACACTCCAGGTGCTGCCAGGAAATCAGGGGGCACCAATTACCACAGTCTATTATTCCCGTCACTTCCCAGACACTGCACAAAACAGACTTGAGGCTGACAGACCCCCCAGGTCCGGTGAGTCTATGACAATTTGGGAAACGTGTCTAATTGCAATTTTCTGACAAGCATTGTGATTAGATTTGCAATTTAGGTTCTAACAAGAGAATTCTGTTCAAAGTTCACATTTTAAACACGTCTATAAGAATTGATGAAAGATTTTAAAACTAATACAAGAATCACATTTCAGAACGTGTTTGTACAGAGCAAATGGAGAAAAAGAAAATATTTTCTTGTTTGTGAAGGATATTATAGTACTTAACGGTGCACTATGCAACTTTTAAGACGGAGGGTCTCCATGGAAATTTCTTTACATGGAATGTTCCACAGTATGGCATTAAATATATATCTGCCTTGCATTTATTCAATTAGAAGTGTTTTATCGCTCCAAAATTCCCAGAAAAACATGAATTGTTGCTATGTGCATGTTCGCCCCGTGTCTGGGTGGGTTACTGTGGAATAATCAAGGCAAAACATCTCCAAGGAGACAATCAGATGCGGACCCTCCACCACAAAAGTTCCACAGTGCATCTTTAAAAACATCAGCCTTTGCAATTTGCTAATTGTACCCAATCTAATTTTGATTCAATTGTGATTCATCTGACCACTCCACACCCCTGACTTCTGGCTGGGCCCCGGGTCACAGGGACTGGGCCGGACCCCTGCAACCATGACTCAACCGCACTGGACTCACTTCAGTCAGTCTGCCTCTTGTACAGCAACAGCAGCAGGACTTCAAATATAGAAAACAACGAGGTGGTGGAACTACTCATAACTCACAGTAACGGGTCCAAACCATGATGTCAGTGTCGCTATATTGGCCCAATGATGAAACCGTGACCCACGAGGCACTGTCTCGCACTTAACTGTGCTTAGCATCAATATTAGCAGCATTTAACAGACTACAGGCTCACAGCTATACTTTGCTCTCTTCACATGATGATTTTGCATAGAGACAGCCCAATCTGCACATGATATCCCTAGTTAAATTTTTTTTATTCGCAATGACAGTCCCAATTTTTCATCCTTCTGAAACCCATGGATTTATTATTATCCGTATCTACTTTTAAAGAATCATGGGAGAAACACTTTTATCCATAGACCTACTGTTGATTCAAATGTTTTCAAATTATGCATTAAATTCTCCATTTGACAGACTACAGGCTTCCAGCTACAGTTTGCTCTCTTAACATGACAGATTTTGCAGACAGTCAAATCTATTAGTGACGAGACGCATTTCAAAAAGCCAAAATCCATAGATTCATTATTGCTCTTATCTACTTTTTAAAAATCACAGGAGGAACACATTTCGTTCAGTTTTTTTGCATGTTGGAATGACGAATAAAGTCAAATTCAAAGGTTTTCAAATATGCATTGATTTCTCTCAATTGACTCTGAGACAGAACTCACAAATTGATGGTATAAATATATCAAAGCTAAAGCAATCAATAAAATTTAAATGAACATTGAGATTCAGACATTTCTAATCGTCAGTGATATGCTTCGAGCTTTTAAATAGAGTGGTCAACAGTCAACCCTCAGTAAAAGCATGGGGTTTGGAATTCAGACTTTGACAGAAGAAATTTTAGCATTTTTTTCAGTAAGTTCATACTGAAAACCATTTAAATGTTTTTTTTTGTTTACAATCAAAGAGAAAATCATGAACATTGTGATGGTAACAAGAAATTCTGAATAGTTGTTGTTGTTGTATCACCCAGCCCTATAGTTATTTTTGTATTGTTGATCTTTGTACAAAGTAGACAGTATAAGGTAAAACCATATTCCAGCTCACCTCAGCCATGCGGTTAAGACACCACATAGGTTACTACAACGACCTGTGAAAAGCCACAACGTGCTACATGTCTTCCGCCACTCAGCATAGACCCAGAGTCAACTACTATAATTTCCTGTTTCTCCATATAGGGCACAGGTAGATTTGAAAACGTTCACAAACATGACTTCTGCTTTATATAGGTGACACTTTAAGGACTCATTCATGTAAAACGTTTTAAATTATTAAGCTCTATGGCAATGGTCAAAATTTGTCATTATTCAGACTCCCATGGACAGGGATAAGGAGATTTGAATAAGTTTACAAATATAACTTGTTAATCCTCATATAGACTAGAGCAATGCAAGAAAATGAATCACACATTTCTTCCTCAAATTGAACTCCCTCAATATATTTTATTAGATTTGTATCTTATTAAAATCAATTAAAATGGCTTTCAATATTAATTTTCTGAACATAAGAGTTTTAATCCTTGCCCTTTAACACAAAAAATAGTAAAAATGTCTTCTCCAAAGTCTGAACTCTGCTCCAAACAGCATGTTTTTAATGACAGAGGATTAGCTATGGTCCTCTTGATTAAAAAGACCCAAGCATATTATTGAGAATGAGAAATAGCTGAATTGTATAATTTCACTGCCCTGACACAAATGCGTTTAGAAGTAAAACTCATTTGGTTGTAAGTATCAACATTCAGCAATAAATAGCCTGTTTAGTGTTTTACGGACTGTTGTGGCGCAGTGTGGCTTAGATGTGGTTGGGGCCGGTGGTTCCAGGGTTGAGGTCCGGTTGGTGTCGGGTGGGGGTCCGGATGGCTGGGTGACTCAGGTCTGACTAGAATGTCTCCAGTAATACTCAGACACACAGTGACACATTCATGACAACTGCTGAAAGAACATAGACTGTGTAAGCACATTAGGATTATCATGTTGGTTAAAGCCCTCCGCTCAGTACAAGATGGGCACATGCAATATATGAATAAGCACAAAGTTATTCACAAACAGAGGAGTTGCCATGGCACTTAGGCATGTAACGCTAAATATGTTGATGATGGTATATTGTTCAGGGCCCATATTACACTATTTTCTGATATGTTATAATGTTTCCACATCAAAAACATACCCAGAGTTGTGTTATATTTTGTTTCATTCACACATGTTTAATACACAAACCCTGCATACTTAGACTGAGTTATTTTCCCAAACAGAAAACACTCCTCCTTGTGATGTCATGGGGTAACATAGGAAGTGCTCCAATGTGTTTTTAAACTCCATACACCTTCAATAGAATCATTTGGATAATTTCAGCCCTGGAATTGGCCATTTCTACTGAGCAAAAGGTAAACAGAGGTGTTAATTTGAAAACTACTGCTTCATGGCCTCACAAGGTGGAACAGGGCATTTGAGCTTTGGAGATGTAGACAGGCTAATGATAAAGGTTTACTCAACTCCAAAAACAAAGTCCAGATATGTTTTTAATGAGGTAACAGCATTCTAACATGGCTTAAAACTCACAAGAGTAAATTTTGTGTAATATAGGACCTTCAAGGTATAGTGTATAACTTTCTGGAGTTGGAATGTCACCTGTATGATTCCATGGAAACAGAATGTTAAAACGATACTTTGGAACATTTAAGATTGATAAGTTTTATGCTGTAGTGTGGAACATTACAGCCAATATTTCCATGGAAACGGGAAGAAAGACCAAGCACTTCATAGTAAGGACGCATTTTTGTCGTAGTTTTTCAGTACAATAAACCCAACCAAAATAAAATATCATGCTCTTATTTTAGGTTATTTTTTGATAAAAAATTGCATACTATGACTTTAAATCCAAGTAAATTTTTCCAACCCATAAAACAAGAACAAAGAAATGCAATATGCAATGTGTACGAGTGTGTTGATATAAGAAGTCTCTACTGCTGGAATGTAATGTACCAAAAATACCAAAAAGTTGCTGATAGTACATAAAGTACATAAGTATTAAACCCATAAAAATCATTGTTCAGTCTGTCACTTATTTATATAGTTGATATAGTAATTACTGAGTCAGGCTCAGTTAGCCTGAATAGAAGTTGCCCGAGTTTGAGTTTGGTGAGTAAGCAGCATTTGTTGAATAGCACACATTGTGAGACTGAGTTCAGCACAAATGAATCAGGG
Organism: Paratrypauchen microcephalus; assembly: GCA_036785185.1. NCBI lineage: Eukaryota > Metazoa > Chordata > Actinopteri > Gobiiformes > Gobiidae > Paratrypauchen > Paratrypauchen microcephalus. The sequence goes on along the minus strand of JAVJIX010000007.1, from coordinate 8,856,681 downwards.
ATGAATAAAGCTGAAAGTCCTTAGAGGCACTGAAATATAATCCACACATGAAGCCGCTCCCTCTGTGTCATACTCTCTTTTACACCATCAACAAAACATGACCACAGCCTTATGATTCATGAAATATTACTATTAGAAACGTATAGAGGTGATCGGAAGTTCAGTAGTATCATGAATAGGGCTGAGTAACTAATGGAATATGAATTAAGATGAAGATTCAGTCATTTCTAACAGTGCTAAGGTTGTTTTAATTGAGAGTCTACGGCATTAAAAAATGATTAAAAGCACAGTTTAAACTTTGAAATACATTGGGCTATTTTGTGTGTTAAATGGCCCTCATTTAAAGTACGTATTGTTTATGTTCATGAAATCAAGACTTTAAGCCATTTTATTTTATTTGTAAAAAAAACAAAAAACAAATTGAAAATCTAAATTGATCAATTGAATGTAATTATCATGTATGTATAGATTAGTCAAATCTGTGTGAGTTAAGCCCCATAGTATCGCAGACGTGCCCCTAAGGGGAGCAGGCGCCCTGTTGAGCCTGGCATTAAACTTAACAACAGTGTATTAAAAGTAGTGACCTAAAACTGCCTCTGCCTGGTCCTGTCTATCACCAAACCCATCACACTGAGAAACACCGAACTACGCTCATCAGTATATATTTTTATTTCTGAAGAAGTCTTTTTAAAACTATTTGTACATAGGTTTGCTTCCTTATATTTTGAATCAGATTTGAGATTGGTTTAAAGTACAGTTTAAAAGCTACCAAGATAATCAACCCTATAATGCAATAACCTGATTTTCAGTCAGTGTTTGGGAAGAATAGTTGGCCTTGAGGTATTGTCCAGTTTGAGATTCATTCATAGATTTTATTGAATAAAAAGATTTTGGAGTGTCCTGAGGAAACTTTTGCACAAAAAAGGAAGTAAAACTACCACGTGACCAAACTGAAAGAACCAGACAGTGAGACAAACATTAAATACCACATTATAGGTCTATATCACTTTTTTCATAAAATGTGTGATGTTGTGATGTTTCAGCAGTTGGTATGCCAAGGAAACAAAGAAAGTGTGTCTCATATCTTGTCACAATACAAAAATTTCAAACTTGATTTCGATGCTAAGGAAAATGCTTGATACTTTATACATAAAACAATGGAAATAAAAACCTGTCTTTATGTTACTATGTGGGCTTATACTAGTTGGGATAAAACTCAAGATCATTCTAAAACTAGAAAAGGTCACTTTGTTTTTTGTTTTTGTTTTTTTTTTGTATCAATAGTTGTTCAAAGAACTACCTGGTTTTGATATAGTTTTAGTATCGATCAGAATATGTGATGGGAAGAATTCTTTGAAAATGTATTTCATTACAGAATACCGAACACCCAAATTAAAATGTATTTTGTAACATATTCTGATACATGATCCAATCAGGGTACTGTATTCTGAATACTTAGAATATTTTTACATTGAGTTGCATTATATTATAGTGTAAAAACCTTATTACACACAACTTTATTTTAGTTTTTATGCATTCATTTTCAAAAAAATCACACATGTAATCAGTGCAAGAACTGTGTTTTCGTTTTCCCTCACTATTACTGTACATTTCAAATTAGAATTGTTTGATTCTTGTTCTTTTTAATATAGGAAAGTTACTGTATGAAAGTAACTGTGCTGGAATACAGGCACTCAAAATTAGTACTTAGAATATGTATTTTCAGTACATGTATTTAAGTTACTCCCCAACAGGGCTGATACTTTTGACAATCCTACCCAGAGCTTAACACTACTAGTACACTGTAAACCTTAAAGATAGTGGCTAAATGCCGTCTCTGTGCGGACTGCCTGCTGTGCCTCTGCCCCACACTGTTCTTAACCATAGAAATAGTAATCTACATGTCTTTTGTGCTGGTAATGAACTCTGCTCCGTAGGTGGACTTGAGGAGAATGCAGTATTCTCAGTGAGAAGCTGCTCCTGGCTCTTCCTCTCTGCATCTCAAAGCCTCTGCCCAGATCCTGACAGAGATAGCGCCTCCCCTGACATACCAGACTGATGGATGTGTCAAGCACAAAACATGGCCTTACCCCATTCATCAAAGATACTGTTTAAAGCATGAAGAATGGCAAAATGGTGGAGCTCTAGCTAGTAGTTTCACACTTTCTTTCCTATTTGCATTCTCACAAAGTAACAAAACTATATAAAAATTTATTTATTTATTTATGTACCCTTTGTTATTGTAATATAATGTGATATGTGACCTACTATGTCCAAGTAATTTCCCTTGTGGATCAATAAAATCTGTCTGAGTCTTAAGGTATTTTACGAAGCAAAATGGTGGAGCTCTTAGCTGGCAGTTTCACACTTTCTTTCCTATTCGTGTTCTCACAAAGTAAATACGTGTTAGAAGTTTGGTCAAGTCCTAGACCTTAACAAAACTAAATAACCATAGACTAGATGTAAATACTAAAGAATCAAATTTCATGTTAGATCAGTGGAGATGCGAGCCCACTCCCTGTAAGAATGCATGGTTCTATTTTACTAAGCAAAATGGTAGAACTCTAGCTGGTAGTTTCACACTAAACAAATCTTTTTTTAATTTTTTGTTTTTTTGATCAGTTTGGTCTCTTAACATACAGGTTTTTAAGTGGAAACAATAGTATCCATTCTGCACTGAAAAATGTTTTAATATTTAATTTAATCAACTTGAGTCTATAGATTTATATGGGACGTGGAGACTTCAAAATGCATTTGCCCCCATAGGGTCATAATGATCATATTTATTTTTTTGTATATTTTTATAAGACAACATTACATGATGAAAAACCTGTATTTTTTTTTTTTTTTTATATAAATAAACTGCAGGAGAATTTTCAAAATTATATCTCAAAATTAAAGATTTTTCTCCTATTTTCCCAGCCTTAAACAGTGTTCCACATTCTGGCATTATCTATCTTATTTTACCTGTTACTTCTTCTGTCCATATGCTGTACTGTATAATAGCCATGTATTGTACAAAATAGTTCTATAGCCTATTTACTCTATTTGCACAGTATACAGTGTACTTGTATTGCTATTTTTATGCCTTCTTATGGAAACAGTATTCAAAGAATTTCTAATATTAGATTGGTAGGTTTTAGTTCTTTTTTTAAATAGTTGTTTATCTTGACAACTGGAATTTCCCCATTGTGGGACAATAAAGATTCTCTTATCTAACACAGTAAGAATGCATGTTATATGAAAACAACAAAATAATGTCATACTATTGAACAATCAAGCCAACTTAAGGGAAAGAAAAGTGGCAGACCCCCTATGAGAAAAGTTACACAGTGTACCTTTAAATTAGTTGCCTTTTATGTTGCAGTATGGCTGATGAAAAATTTGCACAAACCGACTGTCTTGACAATTTAGCTTAAACAAAGCAGATCAAAAGGGCAAAACTGGGCCTCATTTCTGGGCCCCACACAGTTTCACAAACACAGAAAAGGTCCCTCTTCTCCATTATCTGTGAATCCAGCGTACGGCCCCAAATGACGGCGTGGAGAAAGGAAGGAATGAGACAGTAGCACTAAACAAATGTGATTGTGAAATCTGTGTCAAATACTGGAACGCACTTTTATGAGCTTAAAGTGCGCCTGGCAGGTTTTCAGGTTTTTCTAATTACAGAGTTTGGCGGGATAGTACCTGTGTTGAATATTTATCATAGTTTTACAGCAGTTAAGTGGCAGAAAGAAATTTGCATTATCTAAAATTTGCATTATAAATTTGCATTAAGATCATGTCAGGGGTGTTCTACATGTATCTCTAATAGAGGAATGTTTAGGGGTTACCATGGGGACACCACACAACAACGTCAAAAAAGTTTTAAGATTGTCTGAAAACTGAAGAAAAATGCAAAATAGATTTAAACAACACATTTGCGATCAATACAAGTGTTCATGGTTCTGTTTAGGTGTTTTCAACAAAAAAGTGGAGTGTGAGTAACTGAAAAACTATAATTTTATGTGCAAGAGACTTGTTTAACAGCACAAATCAGCTCACATTTTATAGTTGTAGCTAAGTCAGTTCTTTATGGTCAGATTGTGTTAAAATAAAGCACAGTCTAACAAAGCTTTAGACAGAGCAGTGCCTACTGTTAGCATTACACCCCCAGGGAATGGCATCAGCTGCAAATCCCTCTATGTCATCAATATGTAAAACTCCACTGAAAATGTAGGGATAATTTACACACAAGGAACATTTGTCAGTTGAAAAATGTATTTACCAAAGCAAAGGTTCAACCATATTCTTTGTCAAATATTGTCCAAATTAGACAACTTTCCGCCCTCGGTAACTGTTATGGGATCGCCTCTATTTATGTCACGTTTGCTGCCTGTGTCCAAACAGGAAGTAAAATTATCAATGCCACCAAAATTGTCCAGCTAAAATGCATTTTATAATAAAAATCTTAAAATATAATCGTGTTAACTATGTTTTAATGAAAACCTGTCATGAGCTTCAATGTTTGTTTGTTTTTTTAAGGAAAAACTGCCGCAAATCTGGATCACAGAGTTTCTTGGAACAACTTTGCAGAAGTTTTTGCTGACGCTCATCTGAGTTTGAAGAGGACTTCGTACATGAATGAGATGAACCAAGATCTGATCAGCCCAAAATCCCACTGGCTCTGTTTATCAGTCCTTCCTCATGAGCTGTAAGACTCACTCAAAGTGTTTTATTATGACGTTCTGACAGTTCAAAGAAAGTTTTATTATGTTCATGATACTATTATTGGAAAAAAGGAAAGTGCTACTTAGTGGAAAAACAGTAAGCCAACTGTCCAGATGCAGTAATTTCTAATCATTTTATGTGTTAAAGAGTAATGATTAAAACGTATGTACAGTTCATGTTAATATTTAAAGTCATTTTAATTTGTTTTTAATAAGATTTAGTTTATAAATTCCTGCTCATATCAGGCTGACCTTCTTTATGATATGTACAATGTTCTAATTATTAAATAAATAGATTACAACTGCATGAGTCAGAGGAGTGTACTGATGCACGCCTCGATTGTCACATTCACCTTTGTGTTGTAAAGTTCATACTTCATGATGAATCTGTGTGACTCTTCCAGATTACAAATGACACATACAACAGGATAATGGCATAAGAAAATACAAGAGCATAGTACTGGAATTTAAATACAAACAAAACAAAACAATGGGCAGGATCTGTCGTAATCTTGTGTAATAAGTTTGTAGTAAGTGAATGTGTGCCAGTACCTGACCAAGCGGAACAGGAAGTGGTTTGTGCAATATGGGATTATGTCATGTGAAATCATTATTGCCAAAGTCCAACTGCTCCTATCAGTAAAACATTAAGGAGCAATGTCACTGCACTCCTGAAGCTCACCTGCTGTAGTTCACATAAAATAAAACAATTCAAAACAATATCATAGAATAATCAAATAATTCATACATTTCAAGACTATTTGAGCAGCTCAATTATTTTTGTCAGCATAGAGAAAGTAAGATGTTGTTGGGGGTTCAATGAAAACTTGGATGTCCACAATCTAATGAAGATCACACTCAAAATAAAACAGCTCACGAATCATAATAGAATAATAAAATAATTCCTACACAACACAACAATTCCTACAACTATGAACATCTCCAAATGATGTCATGAAGGTGTAGTTTTAAATTTAACAGATCTCAGTAGAGATCGGCAGTTCCAGGGCTGAAATTATCCAAATTATTCTAGTGAAGGTATATGGAGTTTAAAAACACAGTGGAGCACTTTCTGTATTACCATGTGACGGGGGGAACAGAGTGTTTGAGAGAAGGACCCAGTCTAGATATGTAGGGTTTGTGTGTTAAAAATGTGTGAATGAAACAAAACAACTCCAGGTATGTTTTTGATGAGGAAACAACATGGATCAGAAAATAGTAAATAGAAAATATTCCTAAATTCCAGAACAAGGTGTTAATTTGCAGGTAACTGATAGCTCTCTCTCCACCGCAAATAAATGACCTGCTTGGTTTAGTATTTTGTTATTCTTTGATTGAAATTTTGTATTACCTCTATTTTATTAATCTCATTGAATTCATACAAATATATTTCCTTACTAATATCAATACCTCTGTGAAATGTTACTAAATAAAGTTTGGGGAAGTGGGAGAAAAGGAAAAATACTTTAACAGTTGATGGTGGCACAATTAGCTCAGGTGTCAGACACGGATGATTCAAACCTGTTTTTGTTCAGTTGAAACGCAATCTGTCGTGATTAAAAATGAGAGAGAATGAGTAGTAAAACCTGGGCCCCTCGGAGGAAGGAAACTGACGGTTAAAAGTTGTAAAGAGGGAAACTTCCTCTTGAAAGAAGTCAGTGAGTCACAGTGAAACCTGTCAATAACCAATGATCTGCCCCTACTTTGGCTCAATGAACTGTGAATGTAAGACGCTTGCTTTTCACAACTACATCCTAAGGTCACACGCACGAGACTGAAGCGAAGAAAACCCAAAAGAAATCAACTTTGACTGTCTTGTAACGGTCTGCATCAAAGTACACCATACTGATATCTCAAAATGACAACACAGCAGTAAACTTAAAGTAAAAGAACTTCAAATGAAATGTACTTGATTCTCACAGATGTGTTTGGGGCAGTTTCCAGTAGCACCCACGTCAAAGTTAAATTTAAAACACCTCTCACATTATCATAAATGGGATGTACCCCCCCCCCCCCCCCTCAAGTAAAAAATGGTTATGCCCCATTACGCACGTAAAAGTAGCTCTTAAAGGTACACAACACAACTGCACAGCTCCACTGTATAGTCTAAATGTGCAATTCTTCTTCTTCTTCTTCTTCTTCTTCTTCTTCTTCTTCTTCTTCTTCTTCTTATTATTATTATTATTATAATTATGATTATGATTATGATTATGATTATGATTATGATTATTATTACTTATCTTGTCTATATGCCCTTTTTTGTTCTAATTTTCTTTTGCACTAAGGCCCTGTCTACACGGCAACGTTGTGGAGTGAATCCGATAAAGTTTTTTAGAGGCACCAGCGTTCTGGGTACCCCAAAACGATATTTTTTGGGAACGGGTTCCAGAGTGGAAAACTCTGGCAACGTTACCGTTGCGGAGTCGTCTGGACGAGTAGAACAGATTTGTTTACGCCTACGTCACAACCACATGGCCAGTACGTTACAACCACATGGCCAGAATAAATAGCAGCCTCCCGCGCAACATTCATTCGTAACAAGACAGCGACCATGGCGGACACCAGAGTAGCAGTAGTAGCAATGCTGCAGTCACTGCTAAGTTTATTTGCGTTACTGAAAGAAAATGTACTGCAGTTACACCAACTAGGCGAGCAGCAGAGACTCTTACAGCACAACATGCGCCAGATTCTTTTAAACCCGCCACGGCGTGTTACTAGAGGAGATTTCTGGAGTATCGAGTGGGACGGGCTTACAGCGCACATAGAGGCGTGGCATGTGTATTGCGTCGTTTTCAGCAAGTGTTCCATTGCCATATGTACGTGATATTTTACTGATCCGTTCCCAGTGTGGACGTGATATTTTTTTTAAATCCTGCGTTGCGTTGCCATGTGGATGTAGTCTTAGCTGCCTGGAGCTAATGTGGCAAGTGAATTTCTCATGTGTGAGATCAATAAAGTCTTATCTTTTCTTGTGGGGGATTCGCTACCTACTTGTCCAATGGAGATTTTATTGCTTTTATTGCCTAAAATGTTCCCTGGCATGACATTAAACATATCCATATATAGCATTTATTCATTACAGGTTTTTCCTATTGCTCAAAAATTCAATAACTCCTTCTGTGAATAGGGACGACTCTCCACAGATCTGAATTGTAATGTAGCGTAGTGCTGTAACCTGCTTCACTGGAGACAAGCAGGGGCCAACCCTCCACTAGAAATGTTAGGCAGTGTACCTTTAAAGTCATAATGAGACCTCTGTGTGTTGTATGCATCTAATTATAAAGCTTTTGTAATCAGCATCCGGTGTGCTGTTAGCATGTTAGTTGTTGTTAGTATTACAGGAATGTCAAAACTCCACTCTGGCCTCACTGTGGTGAATAATAAACATCCTAAAACGGAATCAGAAAAGTGAGGAATAACTTTTAGACCACACATTTAAAAATTAACTACTTCTGTTTTTCACATTTATAGATTTAATACACATTATTAGTGTATAGGTGTATTAGATTTAATACACTTAAGACATATTTTAACATATATTTTCAGTTGGTTTGATATTGTCTGAATATCATCTTGATACTCACAAAAACATTTAGAGTTCTATTTTTGTCAACACCACCTTAAAATTCCAAAACATGCCCATCATCTGTTAGTTATTGACTGAGAAAGTATCTTTTAGCACACTGTGTACTCCATCAGTCATCAGTGTATGAGATACGTCCTTGTTCCATCAGTGCAACTTATAGATATCTGCTCTGAAAAAAAAAACAAACCCTCACACAAATAAGCTTAATTTTCTGTTGATGAAAAAAAACAAACAAAAAAAAAAAAAAAAACAAGAAACAAAACAATAAAAAACCCTCGTCATTGTCTGTTGTTGCTTTAGAGAGGAAAAACGATTGGCTGGCGTCTGCAGAGTTCATGTTGTCCTGTGAAGGAGCCAGAACATGTCCATGCCCATAGACGCACAGTGGAAAAATCCATCCATTAATCACCTTCTCGAGCTATTACCTCTGCCTGAAAACGCGTAAGAAACCCAGAGACAAAAACAACGAAAAACAAATCAATATATCATAAAATCTGCCTTTTTTAACTCTGTTTTGATTAGGTTACATTCAATTTGCTGTTATCATTTCAGACAAAGAGTTGGGTGTGCATAACTCACTAACTAACAGACGTGAAAACCTACACATGTGAAAACCTTTGCAATTTTAGCGGAGCACTGACAAAAATAGAAATAGAAATATTTTTGGAGTATCAAGATAACATTCAGCTGATATTATGTCAAATCAACAGAAAGGTGTTTAAATACGTCTTTAAATCTAACTTATAAGTTGAAGATTAAGTATCAGACAAATGTGAAATGATGTGAAATGATGTGAATGTGAATTTTTCTTTCATTTTAATTTTAAATCAGCTCTTTTTGTAACATTTTATAGACTAAACGAGATTCCCAATATTCCAATTTTGCGTGTCTTCAAAACAAATTTCACAATATTATGTATTTTTAGACCTGCCCACTTACACAATAGTGAAAAACAAATGTCACACCTCATTTACATCTGCACTGATAGAAAAGACGTTGAACTGTGTATAGACCCAGTGATTATAGAGAAATTAACGATAAACCAGGTCTAAACATCTACACTTTGACAGCTAGAACAGTTAAAACTCTTTTCTGAGTAGCCCACCGACTCTTTAGGATACTACGTGAACCTATACTCAGAACTTAACATAAAAAAACATTGACCCCTGTCCACTTATAGGCCTCCTCCCTGTGTTACTCACCTCACATCAGTCCATTGTCTGTGGGTCTGGTCGAGATCACCATGGTTTACTGTAAAAAAGGAGGATTATGTTCAGTGACTGGGGTATGAGGTCAGGCAGAGCAGACAATCATCAGAAATTCCCTACCTCCCACAAATGCACCCTAATGTATAAAGCCAAAACCTTTGGTGCTGGCACAGTTTAACACATACTATTATACAAAATAACACTTTTTGCTTGTTGTATTATCATAAATATATACAATATGTAACGTTATCAATATGTAATCAGTACTTTATTGATTAATAGAGGCAATAAGTGACATAACTTCCAAATACTGTATTATATCTTTTTATTTTTCCCCACACCTGTGCCACTATAATCTTGTAAAAACCTGAGGGAGACTGATATTAGTTAAAATTACTTGAATTCAGATTTTGTTTTTCCAGTTATTTTGACTAAACTGACTACTACTAAATTCTTTACCTAATTTACCTAGCCTATTATACACTGGTTTCAATAAGTTTTATCCATCCAATTTAATTGATAATGAGATCAGAAAACTGGATTTACCTCATTGGCAGATTTTGTTTCTGATTTCAAGTAAAAATTACCTTAAATCTTAGAAATAAATGCCATGAAACAAGATGCACTTGTAACTTTCTGTTCTGGGGGTCTTATTGCCTAATTGTGAGCAGCCTCTCCACAGATGTGACATGTAACTTGGCCAGGTGTTACCTGCTTGTCTCGATGGAGATAAATAAGTCTAATGCCATGTAGTGGAAAAATTAAAGAAAATGTAATCAAACTTGATTTTTAATAAAGCACTTTTCATACAAAGCATGTAACCAAGTGCTTTAAAAATAATTAAAAAAACACACACGCTATAACATCTCCATGGTTATGGACCATCTATTAAAAAGATACATTGTGCACTTTTAAATAATATTTAATATTGTGAATTCAAGTCATTTGAACCAAGCTAGATATCCTCTCTGTTTTTTTAACACTGTGTATCATGAATGATCTTAAATTAAAGCCTTAAAAGTCCCGTGACACATCAGCAACAACAAAGAGCAGCTATGTCAGCAAATCCGGACATTTTTTGTCAGAACAGGCTTTAGGCTACGTTTATACGGCGACGATCAAATCAGAAGACGCAATTTTTTATCCGCGTTTATACGAAGACGCAAAAGTGGACGCAAAAGCCAGCGAAGGGAGGCGCTGGACTGAAAAAAAAAAAAAAAAAAAAAAACCATCACAACAGCGTCAAGTTACATTTCTAACCACGACTGTACCGGAAAAGAGAAAGGTAAAACTTCTAAATAAAATGTTCTAGTTGCGTTTTAAATGAGTTGTTAAGTTCCGCTCCAAACATTTCAGTGACTTGTACTTTTGTTTACATGTTTTTGAATATTGTACTGAAAATAGTTACATTACAGGAGGATTACAGTGAATTAGAAAATATAAAATCACATCGGGTTTTACATTTGAAGTGCCTCATGCGGAAGTTGCTTGTCTTGGCGTCTGTGTGGCTGTGAGAGTGTGAGAAAGACTTGTACGGGAAGAAGAGAAAAGACCGTAGACGTGTGTGGGTGCGATTTATACAATTGTTGAAATGACTCCTGTATGTTGACTAGAGCTGCTAGCGCAGCTTGAACATCCGTGGTATCAAGGTATGCCGCATCTATGTGACGTAAACGCGTACTGACGTGAGCAGATCTGACCAGTTTTGCGTCTTGGGCAGTTTACACGGAGACGCTACAGCGGAGCGTATTTAACTTTTCCACTCTGGAGGGTGGTTTCAGATTTTTGCGTTTTTAGGCTCCAAAAACGCTGTCACCGTGTAAACGAAAGGCACTTCCGATAAAATATTTTGTCGTTTTTACCCGTAAGCGTTCTTGTGTAAACGGGCCCTTAGTGGGAAAAAAGAGATGGAGTCAGTCTGCACAGGGGCCCAGCTGCTGATGGGGTCCAGCTCTTGTCCGCTCTGGTTCCTGCTTAGTCACCAGGAGACTCAAGTCCAGACCAGTAGGAAAGCACCAGTACTTCACCACACATTACTCAACAAGATGATTCAAATGTAATGCTGAGAAACAAACTTCTAACAAACTTCTAACTTCAGATTATAGAATTGATGTTTTCCTTATTGTTTACATTGACATGAAGAGTAGAGAGAATAGAGTAGAGTATAAGTATAAGTAAGTATAAGTAATACTTATATAAGTATAAGTAATAGAGTATTAGCCCATAGAATGTTATATATTAGCCTATTTTACACATTACTTTGTATTAATTGTTGTCATCATCATATACTCATAATCATACTCATTTACTGTACATAGTTTGGTAGTCTTAAAATGTTCAACTTTATTGTATTATTTTATTCAACTATTCATGGGTTTCAGCTTCCTGTTTTGCAACATTGTCTTTACCCCAATTCAAAAGATTATATTTAATATTAATTGTTCATGTTAAGTCACCATTCTGAAATGTTTCCTCACTGTGAGCCAATATTGTTTTTTTAATTATTATTATTTTGATAAACTTTTTCAGGGCAGCTATTGCAAGTATCCACAGAGTGTAAATAATGCAAACGTAAATAATGTAATAATGTAAATAAAGGAGCTAGTCACTACTGGCAAAACATTATATTCACAGTATTTTTAAAGGACTAAGTTGTGCTAAATGTTAAATGCTAAGTTAGGTATTTAGGTTTGTAAACTCTCCCTTGGTTTATCACAACTCCAAACTTTATTCCAGCCAGACTAATAATGTTTCTAAATTACGTAACCTACTTTAAAAAAAAGCACCAAATGTGTTTTTATGGGTCACAGGATAATCACAAAGGGCTGTATACAACGGAGTATCAATATTAGTGATTCCATAGTCAGCCATACAGTAAGGGTAATGCCAAGTGACAGGGCAGAGAGCATTAACAAAGGTGAATTCTTTCAAAGTTTATGTAACACGTCAACTGGGTCATACTGTTGTCTTTCAGAATTAAAATGCTGCACTTCCAAATTAAGGTCACTTCACAGAAACCCAATGTGAGCATGTATATAAGTGCATATAACAGGATTTATGGTTTTCAAATTGTTAATACTAGAACCGGTTGGGTAGTACCTGTAGTAAATCATAGTTTTACATCAGTTAAGTGACAGTTTGTTGAAAGTTGAAAGAAATGACAAAAATGCAGTAAGCAGAGGTGAGTTCTAAAAAGAAATACCTCTGAATATGTAGGCGTGTCTGCAGCTATGTAAGAAAACAAAACAAAAATAATACGTAATCTTTTACCATGTAGCTGTAAATGCTGTATACCTGTAACTATTTTCATAAGCTCCAAATAAATAAAATCAATTGATAAAATCAATACCTCCAACACAGAATATTCCATCCACAATGCAGGAACAATTTATGCGCAAGGCAATTTAAACATTCATTTAACAAAATAAAGGTGTTGTCATTTATTTTTCATTGGTCTAACTATAAAAACCATAACTATTGTGCAATTTAGACAGGTTTTGGCTCTTGTTAACATTATGGTTGCTAGGTAACATATACAAAATTACCTCTAGTGCATCGCATCTGCTGCCCATGTCCAACCAGGAAATAAAATTATAAACCTGGCAAAAAAGAACAAACTAACCTGTCATATGCACTTTAAATAAGTCATAAATACTTACAGTAGCCTATAATAAGATAAAATGCATTTCTCTGAGTAAGAGAATTAGATTATCCTGAGAAAATGCTTGCAAGAACGCTGACAAAATTGTGTGCTGGGAATCGGTGACACAGTATTGACTCATTTGGGAATCAAGTGATATTCTTGATAACAAATAGAGATACTTAACAGGCAACGTCTATCTTCACTGACTCCCATTTGATCTGTTAGTGTTAGTGGTTACTCAGCTATCACTGGTCTACATGCAAAATGATTCTGGAACAAAAGTAGTGATTTTTTTCTTGATTGAGGTCACTAATAAAGAAAAAGTAAGTCAGAAGTGCTGATTGGCTGTAGTTTCCAAGATATAGTATTGGGTCAAAATAGGAAATTTATGCAAAATAAGGCAAAAACGGTAGTTTATCAGAAGCTACAGTGTGTCTTAAGATATTTCTTGTTTATTTCTTGACGGATAAAGAAGTGTAAGTTAAATATTTATATATTCTTTTGTATAAACATGCGATTTTGATGTAAAACAATATCATTAAATATCTTGAATACATTAGCTAACCAGCACAGTTATCAATTGATTTTCAGTTCATCTTATCAATATAAATTAGATTTAGCCACTTTTATCTCGGAAGCAGATTGAGTCCAAAAATTTGTAGACCAGTGTTATTATTTACAAAACAGATATAATATTAAAGGTCCCATGACATGGTACTTCTTGATGCTTTTATATGGTGCCTTAATGGTTCCCTAATACTGTAAATGAATCCTGCTCCAAAATCAAGACTCATGAGAAAGTCAAAAATCAAGACTGCATGAGAAAGACACATGTACAGAGTCAGAGTCAGAAAATCTCTCTCTGAACAACTCGTTCTGGGCCTTGTTGCTTGAATGCAAATGAGAAGGACAGAGATAGGTTAGAGGAGCGCCAAATGCGCCGCTGGTTAGGTGCGCTGTGCGCTGTCTCCCACTTCCGCGTTTTAAGCGCGGAGGAAGAAAGGAGAGGCATTTCAATGAAAAAAACACATTTTCACAGAAAATAAAATTAAACCACTCCAATTTCAGAGGTCCAGAGGCTCAGATAAAGGACTTCCGAGCCTAGAAACACTCGCACGTGCCTCCAAGCAAATAAAAAAGCGCATTTCGCATTGCGTAGCTCCTTCGCGGTCCAAACTCTCTGGGCATGATTTACAGAGACGGTGTGTAGACATCCAGACGGGGGGTGGAGCTGCATTTTTCGATGTGACGTCACATTATTGCCTTGTTCAGAATCGCCCGTTTGAGCTGTGTTTTTTTCAAACGCAGAAAAGGACCGCAAATGCTCAGTTTAGACATTTCGCAACTTTTAGCCATGGGGGGAGGCCTAAACAGGGTAGGGGAGCTCACATTAACGTTCAAAAACCTCAGAAAGTGAAAATGTCATGCCATGGGACCTTGCTGTAGACAGTGTTGGGAAGTAACTGACGTATGTGTAGAGAGAATACATGTACACAATAATAATTTGGAGTAGCTGTATTCTGGTATAGTTTCTTTTTCATTTGTTAGTTACTTTTCTAAAACCAAAGGAACGTATGCTTTTAATGCTCTGTTGCCTCTTTACATAATAAATAAAATACTACTCAGTGTAAAAGTATTCAAAATGATTGGACCATGTATCAGAATACGTTACGTAAGATATATTTTAGTGCTGGTATTCAGTATTCTGTAACTAAATACATTTTCAAAGTATTCTTCCCATCACTGACTATAAGGAATACAAAAGAATCTGCGGCACTTTACAAAGCGTCACTTGATTTATAATGTGCATATAAAGTGTAATTAGAAGCATTCAGGCTTAGTGTAGTAGAGGGTGAGGAGTTACTGTTATTACGGTGTACAGTATTAATCAAGTAGTTAAGCACCAATCATTCTTAAGGCTAATAAAAGTGCAGTTATATTACAAAGTATTAACAAAACATCTATTGCTAATAATGCTAATGAACTCCTACTCCTGTTACTACTTCTACAACTACTATTACCACTACTACCATTACTATTACTACTACTACTACTACTTCTACCACTACTACCACTACTACTACCACCACTACTACTACTACCACTACTACCACCACTACTACCATCACTATTACCACTACTACAACAACAACTCCTCCTCCTCCTCCTACTACTGCTACTACTACCACTACTACCACTACTACTACCACTACTACTACTACTACTACTACTGCCACTACTACTACTACTACCACTACTACTACTACTACTACTACTACTACTACTACTACTACTACTACCACTACTACTACTACTACTACCACTACTACCAATCCTACCACTACTACTACTACTACTACTACTACTACCACTACTACGACTACTACTACTCCTACAACTCCTCTTCCTCCTGCTCCTCCTCCTCCTACTACTACTCCTACTACTACACCTACTACACCTACTACTCCTACTACTACTCCTACTACTCCTACTCCTACTACTACTCCTACTACTACCACTACCACTACTACTACTACTACCACTATTGCTACCACTACTACCACCACTACTACTACTACTACTACTACTACTACTACAACTCCTCCTCCTCCTCCTTCTACTACTATTACTACTACTACCGGAGTGGGAGATTAAGCACTGACCACTATGCCTTTATGGTTATCCATTAATATGTGGTCCTTAAACTGTACTAATACTAATACCTTGTAAGCTAGTCCTTTTCACATTTCAGAGAACAGTTGCTGATACACTGTGTATTTCAGTGTAACTGGAGGGACTATTTTGACCTATCAAAACCTGCTCCTCTGTCAAACCTCCAGTGCCTTTGTCCTCAGTTATATGCAAATGTCCCAAGAGGCTCTAACATGCTTTTCCATGACATCATTATCATCCTCCAGTGACCTGCAGCCGTACAGCCATTCAGCAGTGCACAATCTGAGCAGAGACGAATAAAAGCTCTTTTCCCCACAGACTGAACACACCTGAAATAAGGTACAGAGCCAGCGCCAAAACAACAGGTGCTCAAGATTCAAAAACTCCTTTCCTTTATACGTATATTCCCTACAGGTACCATCACTTGAGTTCCATTTAGTTTTATGACAATGCAAAAATTTCAAACTCGATTTTGCTACCAGGGAATACTGATTTAGATGCCAAAATTTCCTTTTTTTTTTTTAAAGCCCCAGTGTGTAGGATTCGTGGCGCATAGGTGGATGGTGCTATTGCACTTTCTGTTTTAGCTACGGCAGACCTCGAGGGTCACCCGGGCGCACGAGCCGCGCGCCGCTACTGTATAAATAAAACGCGGTCCCGTTTTTTTGTTTTTTTTTCTCATGAAAACACACATTCCCAATCATGTACCATGACACTCTACACATCAAATGAAACCTTACAGTCTCCTCTTTTTGACTATGCAATTCATTTCCCTGCACAACAAACACTCCCCGAGCACATGGGGCTTTTATACGGAAAAGCACAAAACGAGGTTAGCTTACCTTAGAAAGCTTTGCACAGGTCAAACTCTGTATTTCACCATAAACTTGCTCTCAATTTGTCTGTAAGGATCCAGCGAATAAAATCCAGTAAAACAATTTAGTCCAAAACACGTGTTAGATCCATTACGACGTCTGATCCGGCAGCATGCTTGTGTTGTTTACCCAAAACCACGAGCCTTGCCGAAGGCGAAGGCGGAGCCCAAATGTCCTTCTGCGGATCTCGTATTCAAAATGACTGCCTCTGTATGGGGAAGATCCCCCTTTTATGTGACTATATCTAAGTCCAAAAGAATACTTTGATTTCATGATGGAAGTGAAAAGGCTTGGAAAACAATGTACTTTGGAATGGGTATCTTCAATTTCATTAATTAACGGGTAAAAATCTTACACACTGTCCCTTTAAGTCATTTACAACACAAAACTAAGAATACTACTTTCTTTGTGGTCTTACACTACTTCTGATAAACGTTCACCATCATTTTAAAACAGTTTAGCAAAGGTCAAATGTAATATTATTGTGATTTTTTTTGTATAGATACTTCAAATCAGTCTCTATACTAGTTTGTTATTCTTATAGTTTAAAATTAAGCTGGAAGACAGGCCAGAATGTGCTGTTCAACTGTGAAATTGCAGATTTGTTGACCTGGTTTATGGTCAATATCTCTGTAATTACTGAGCCTATTCATATGAAACAAAAACTAACACAGACTTCTACGCCTTCTCTGTCAGTATATATAAACAACAGTGACATTTCTTTTCACAATAGCTTCAGAAAATTTAAAAGATTGCTGTCAGTTGAAAGAACTTAAAGCCATAAAATCAATATTGCAAGTTTGCGGTGCCAATCCCTAAAAAATAATAATGATGAGGTTGAACACGTATGGTAAGTTTAGATATTTCTTTCAAAGTAAGTGACTCTCCCATAGAGTTCACAGACTTATATATGCCCCTGCTCTCCGTCTGAAACTATGACATCAACGTATTACAAGAGGACAGAGCCGGGTGAAGGGGAGAGGGGGAGCACACCTCACAGGGGGCCCTCGCGTGTGTGTGGTAGAACTCCTCCTCCCTCTTTTGCACCCCTATCTGCCCCTTGTTCTTCCTCTTCACCACCAACAGACAATCTCAGTTTTAGTAAAAGGCTCACCTAATTCCAAATTACCTCGCTAAGAAGATAGTAACTGGAAACAGGTTTAAACTCCTTCTGGGTATTAGTTTTACATAGTAATACATTAACAAAGTGACAAATTCCATTCAGTTTTGATAGAGACAGTCTCAGCTTTACTAAATATTGCATGACAGTATATTGGAGATTTTCTCACAGTAATGAACTAACTATGTTTAACTCCTTCTCCTGATATAGCTTTTTTTTTAGCCCACCACATTCAGACTGTATAACTCAACTATATAGTCTAAATGTGCATTTTTTTCTACTATTTTCTTATTTACTTATTATTATTATTACTTATCTTGTCTATATGCACTTTTTTGCTCTAACTTTCTTTTGCACTAAGCTGTCTGGAACTAATGTGGCAAGTGATTTTCTCCTGTGTGAGATCAATAAAGTCTTATCTTGTCTTATCTTTTTTTTTTTTTCCAGTAAATTGAATTGTAAACTAAATTGACAAAGTGACAAACTCCTAAATGAGACACTTTCACTCAGTTTTACTAAAAACCGCCACTGCAGTTTTTCTCATATTGAGGAAAACTAATTGAAAACATGTTTTAATATCCACTGTCCATGCATCACATTTACTGACAGTATAAACAATGACAGGTTCACTTTTTTATACAGATTAAAGGCAGATTCTAACTTCTAACCCTCATATAACTACATCCACTTCTTATTTGCCTGTTTCTTGTACTTAAGCCCTTACTGTACTTTAACAGTTGAAGTGCACTGTAACTCCAGTAGACACAAAATGGTTGACTCCCCCTCTTCTTTGGCAGCACAAAATGGCCTCCCTAATCCCATCTGGGAACAGTAGAGAGCAGGGATGCGTGTACAAGGCAACATGCTTTTCTAAAACTGCCCGGCTCCATGGACAATGTAACAGTACAAAATCTGCATATATGCACAGTTTAAAACAATAATCACACACACTCATTGACAAAACAACTGTATTAACTGTATTATAAGAGTATTTCCTTTGTACAAACACTGCATCTATTCAATCTATAAAACTATCAGGGCATTGTAATGTGATTTTTAATATATTTATCAAGTTGGGTTTTTTTGTGTGGTTTTTTTTGCTATAAATTTCCAAGACACGACTCCTAGACTAAAGAAGGCTTCCATATGAATTCAAGCAAAACTGTTCAGTCAGCACAATCTAATATTACACACACAAGAGAATAAGGGGCTAATAAAATACACAAATATATGATTTTAAAATTGTTCTAACCAAGTCCCGTTTGAATATTATAGAATCTGAATTTTCCACTGTGTGTATATCATTTTGTAGTTAAAGAGACAGGCTACGGATAATTCTGCATTTTATAAGTATGCTCTATTTAAAGTATGCTATATATATATATTTATTTTTTTAAATCTAGATTTTAGCACATTATTTTTAGTGCAAGTTGGAAATGTACTTACATTCTTTTTCTTTCTTTCATGGTCATTGAGGCACTCCTGCAAAAGAAGATATAAAATATGAGCCCTACTGTAAATAAATATTAAGATACATTTAATTAAGCGTATTTAACATGAAGTTACAAAACAGAGATTAATCAGACTGAAACTATTGTTAAAATAAGTATTATGGTGCATATTAAAAAGTAAATATTTATATTTTTTCCACTGCTATCAAATCATAATTTTAATTAACAAATAAGATTGTAACTGGGATAAAGAAAAATCTGCAAAAACAAAAAGCAAAAATGTACATTTGTTTGCTAAACATTTGTCCCAACAATGCTCTCTAAAGAAGCATCATGAGGGTGCCATAATTATGGGACAAAAATAAAATCAGCTCTAAAAAATCAAGACTTTATTGTTTTGACTTGAATTTATTTCTTTTGCAAATTTCAGGATCGGATCTTGAGTCAGGCCTTGGTTTTGGTTCTCTCAGCCTCCCAACCTTTCCAGTTATTTACACAATTAAATATAGTGTTAATTATGTCCAGTTATGACCAGAAAGTATGGTTACCCAGTCCTGAAACGAAAAATATGCTTTTTGCTTCTTGTTAATTCTCTGATAGTTTGTAATAAAATGTTAAAGAGATGTTGCAACAGGTTTTTCTGTGCTTCGCATGCCTCGACAAAAGAGTTTCACACTTTAACCAAATGAAAAGAATTTAAATAATGAATCTGGTGTGTAATGTCTGCAAGGATGGTCCAACAGTGTAAATTGCTGCAAACTTAAAATAAACATATGTATTATGATTTACAGCTCACTTTCTCATCAATAATTTCTAAGTGGTAAAAAGCATGTGTTTAATTTTGTACCAAAGAAATGCAACATAACAATATTAAATAAACCTTATTAAAATGCACAAAATAATCAATGTGCCATTTTCTATACAAATATGAATATTACTGAAAGCTTAATTAGTAAAAACTCGAAACAATACAACTTTAGCATTTAAATGTATTGTAAATGTAAATGTAATTTGTCCATGAACAGATTTTTTTCAGCGAGATAGTACTTTTTATTAAGACATATTTGAATTTGTCTTTAATTTCTAATAGTATACCACCTTTTAAATAGCCTAGATTCGTCTCAAATTTTGCACTCAATTCACACAATTTTATTATACATGTACAGTATAAGTTTTTATTTTCAAACCACGTAAGGCCACTGTATTACGGCACATTCACTTGAGTTACATTATCATTTTCTTATAAAAGAAAAACTGAGAAGTAGTTAAAGATTCAGATAATTCATGAGTCACAAGGCTAGTTTTTCATCTGGTCTGACCCCATCCTCCGGACAAGCAAAACAAAAGACCCTTTACTGACAAATGACACACTATTTCATCCAAATGTACTGGAAAGAACAGCCCTAAACACTGTAATTAGATGTTTCTGGGAACGCACAGGGACACGAGGACTTTTCAAAAAAAGATGAAACAATTTATATTTGAACAAAGATGGACAGAATATGTTGTGCTTATGGTTCCTGCTTATTAAATTCTTATTTGCACATTTATTTTAGCTAAACAATTAAATTGATTCAATTAACAAATCATTTATAAAATTAGGGCCAGCATTGGAGTCTTGAGATGAGGCCATTTAATATACTTTAATTTGCACTTTTATGCTCATTGCACAATACAGTTACTTCAAATCAAATTAAAACATTAACTGCAAAATATAAACTAAAGTGCAAATGAACAATCTTTCAGGAAATATTTTTTATAGATCAAGGATGTATTTTTATTTAGACTTAATTTTTGTCAAAAGCTACAGTGATAATTAAACATGGTCGATACAAAGACATTTTTGCAATACGTTTCACACTGAACACTGAGCAGAACACTGGTTTTCTGTGTTCTAAACTGCACTTTTGAGGTTCTTCAATTTATTAAATTTACCAAAATGACTATTAAGTCATTTTTTCATTTTTTTTCTTCACATATAAAGGATACATTTTTTGAGTGAAAATGGGACAATATGAATTGTACCAGATAATAGGATATTTTGTACAGTAAATGTTTTAAACATCGGTTTAATTTTCTTTTGGATCCAAAGTGGGGCCTTCTGAGCCCGAACACCAGAGGTGCCGAGGGGAGGGGTGAGACTCGATCTGACCAAATATGGTCAACAGAACCAGTACAGTACTCAGGACATTCTTCACGGTGCTGCCCAGCAGCCAGGAAATCTGAGAGACATGGGAGGTGTCCTAATAAGGCCATGGTGGGGGGAGCAAATCGACCACAAATCTCATTGGTTCACAATTTGAATTTGTGTCTCTACTGTAAACCAATCAGGAGGTGCTTCTCATCGGTAAGTCTGTGCTTTAATTGGCCGTTGGGAGTATGCACATGCACAGATGTGAGTGGGTGCATGTGCTCCGCTGGTGGGACAGAGCAGGGGAAGGAATGTGTATGGTTAGTTTACAGCTGAACCACTGTGGGCTGTCTGGGATGGGACACCTGATGAAGCCAACGCCACAGAAACCATTAGAGTCTGATGCACATGTGTGACATGGTGTAACTCACATGAGGCGGAACATAGAGCCATTCACACCAGCGCTGTTAAACAAAGGGTCCTGAGTAGGTGTAGGGGGCTGTCCCGTGTGTGTGCAAGTGTGTGTGTGTGTGTGCGTGGGTGAACTAGTGACACCTGATTTATGCCCTTGAACTACACTCTCTCTTTTTGTGTCTTTGGATCAGAGAAGATGACTGGGGTTCAGACATCCAGACTCTGTTGTTGGCGGCTTATGGAAAATCACCATCTCTGCCGGGCACATCGCCAGGGCTGCCTGCTGCTCCCCGCGCACCCCCCCACTACTGGCCTGTGGGGCTGGGCTAAGAGCAATTGCATTTGGGAAGATCTTGTCAAGGCTGCAGCGTCATTAAAGCTAAGAAGTCTATGGTACTGGGTTTGGCACAAGTGGTTTACTCAGCAGTCTGCACTTCAACCACATGAAATGACCTCAGTGGGAACAGTGCTCCCATTTGAACACAGGTGACGGAAGTGCTCACATGATCACCAGCTTTTTATGGGCTCTATGGTAGTCTTTGGTTATAATATTTAACAGTTTGAGAAGAAAACTTAGACTTAGACAAACTTTATTGATCCACAAGGGAAATAGTTTTAAACAAACTTCTGTGGGAAAAGTACTAAAGATATATTACTGTTTAGTGCAGAGGAGACCATTACACACATCCTACTGTAAATACTGTACTGCTAGTAAAAACAAAACGCTATTTAAAAACAGATGTTATTATTACCATTTACATTTCTGTGCTTTATTATCATATTTATTGTGATGTGTGAGCTACTGTGTCCATATAATTTCCCTTTTTTATGTGGATCAATAAAGGGACTTTTCACGCGTGGATCAATAAAGTTTGTCTAAGTCAAAGTCCAAGATGTAAGATGTAAGTGTAGTACAGTGTTTTCAATTAAACCAACGAAATATATTTTTTATTTTATTTGACAAATCATTTTTCCCAAACATTTAGATAGTGTCCCGGGATACAGAGTTCAAAACATGTGCAGGAACAACAGGCACTCAACAGGCTACATGTGGAAAACTCAAGTGTCAGACAAGGAAAAATCTATGCATAGCCTACACACCAGTCAACGCCCACGCACAGTTTCTCCCTCTCTCCCTCCCTCCCTCCCTCCCTCTCTCTTTCTCTCTCTCTCCACCTCTCTCTCGCTCGCTGCCTTCTCTTTTTTTCTCAATGAAACTCTTTCACACAGACGACACACATCTCCGGAGCAGCAGAGTGTGCCCCCGACTCGTAGACGGTTAAAGTTCATCTCATTAACTCCTGACAAGCCCCCGCCCACCTCACACGCACAGGAAGCCCAGCGATTAGGATGCCACCGGAGCTTAGGACCCCCTTTCAAGACGAGAGGGGGAAAAAAGAGACATAGATAGAAACACATCCTATTGAAAGTGGATGCACGCACACTCAAAATGCACCCCGGAGTCCACGTTGACAAATTCTTTAACAAGCTGCGGTTAAAGGGAAGCTGGTTTCACTCTGAGTCACCCCCCTCCTTTCAAACAGTTTACTGGAAATAAAGAGGGAGGAGAAAGGAGGGGGCATTTTCAGAGAAGTCACGTGACCGCGCCAGGCAAACCACAGCACAGAGGAGCTTTGAGTGCAGTAGGCCAGGGGGAAGGCAGCATACGCCCAGCGCAGATGTCCCTGATTTGAGTTACAGGAGATACGATCCTGGGAGTTGGCAATCATGAATTCACAGCCTGTTAACCCCTTCCGTGCCAGATGATAAAAGACAACTGAGGAAGTAGATCTATCAAATTACAGGAAATGCCAGGGTTTGATCTATGTAGCATCACCCCAGAAAGCCTCTAGCCTCAAGAGGTTGGCTCAGGGACTTGGAAAAAGTTAATGTACAGGACAGCAATGTCTGGACCATAAAGGAAGCCATGACTTCATCATTCTTGAAATAGCCTGTTTGCATGAATGGAGAGTAAAAAAGTAGACTTTGTTTCCGTGTAACACAAGGTAGGAAGTTGACGCAAGTAGGTGTAAGAAAAATATGAATTTAGTATCGTAAATTTCATAGTAGTAAGAGTAGCAAAAGAAAAATTCAAACAAAAAGAAAAATTCATTCAAACTTTTGTCTTTTGCTACCTGGAAGACTGAGAGATTAATACAGCAGAGTTGGGTGTGCTATCAAAAAATGCATTACATTTAACTAACTGACATTTCTATGTTTAAGGTTACGATATGATTCAAGGTTACGTTATGATTCATGGTTACTTTGTTTGTACCAAAAGGTCAATTTTGTTTGGCAGCTCATTCACTCCTATATTTACACATCTGCATCTGAAAAAGTGGCAATGCATAATGCGTGCTAAAAGAACTAATCCAGGTTGAAAACTCTTGTAGTCTTAATTGCAACGTGCGAAACAAGCTGATATAAATCCACAAAAGGGCTGGCTCGGGGTCCACAGGTTTCCGTAAAAACACAGGATGCTGGAGTACTTCTTCAGGCAAAACAGGGAAGCCTCAGCACATCCAAATGATGGTAAAGCCCTGGCCAGATCAAAATGTTTCCGTGTGCAACTGATGAAAACAACCTGTCTCCAGATGCTGTCCAAGACATATTTCACATGCACACAGGGGAGCGCCGCACGGGTCCAGCAGTTATATAGAAAGAAATACAACTAAGAATAAAACAAGCAGCAATGTACAGACACAGACGTGGATATCAGCTTTCCTCCACGCACTGCTACAAAGATGCTTGACATATGAATGAAAAGAGGTAGTTCAGAAAGTATTAAAAAAAAGTCTCATCCACCGAGTGAGGATGATGATGATAATGATGATGATGACCAAATGCATTCCATCATCACAGCTGCTCGTCTTCCTGTTGTGCTTTGCTGATTTCTGTGAGTTTCGGTGGGAAGAGCCACTGTATCAGCTACAGCAGTGCAGATGATGTAAGAGGTCCACTCTTATTTGTGGTCTCAACACAATAGCTGGTGCAGACCAAACCAGATGTCCGCAGCTCAAGTAATACTTGACCACTGACCAACGAAATAAAATACAGCCTTACTTTTTAGGTTAACCATTTTTTGTTGGCAATAAAACTGTCCATTATCAATCTTCATTCATTCGTCAATCTTTTTTTGTACATGCCCATCAGTAGGGGATTTCAGGGTGAGAGGTGTGGGCTTGAGAGCCGGAGCTGGTTGCAACGCGCTCCCTTATTTTCCAACTTTTTTTCTGCTCTTACCTGCTTGTTCGTTTGCACACTTTGAAGATTATGTGTATAAGGCTAAGTGCTTCAGATACGCGATGTTTCTGCTCCATTTCAACCTCTATTTTCTCTGGATTTTAACTTTTTCACCGTTGCTATGTGCGTTGCTATGTGCGGAGGAGCTGCTACGGAGGATGCGCAGAGGCCGACGTTACTTTTTCGTGCTGTTCTTGATCTGTGCGTTGCGGCACTGGAATTTCCCCACTGGGGGACTAATAAAGGCATATCTTATCTTATCTTATCTTATCTTAAAAGGGAGAAAAATGCAACGGAAACTGTAACCTGTATAACTGCAAATGTTAATACTTGATTAAAAAATTGATCACAAAAAATCAATCTTCATTATGACATGACACAAATGTGTAGCCGTGAATAAAACTGTTACCTGTACTGGAGAAACAAGAATTTCTGCAGCTTCATCATAATATATTTTGAATGTGTGACATCTCTGTGAAATCCGTTCAAGATAACTCATTGTACTGAAAGTAAACCCATAGAAGTACTGCAATGTTTACACTAAATCTCTGATCTGATCTAATTTTAATTTTCAATATGAAATTATGAAAATTATTATTATTATTTTTTAATTTTATATTTATATTTTTTTATTTATATCAGTGTTGTATAAAGTACTGGAAAATCAAACTCAAGTAAAAGTATAGGTACCCCTCCCAAAAACGACTTTGGTAAAAGTCGAAGTCACTGACTGAAATGTTTCTTGAGTAAAAGTCTTAAAGTATCTGGAACTTCTTGTACTTAAGTATGACAAGTAATGTAAAAATAAATGTACTAGTAATGTAGTACAAGTACTCAAGTAAGTGCAAGTAAAAGTATCAAGCAAAGGCAGTCTGAATTTAATTTTTTTTAATGCCCCCCCCCCCTGTTTTTTTTAAATAACAGTGCTGAAAATAAGGCATACATAACACCATGAGTGTTTTTGGAGGAAGAGGGTTTTTTGCAATTGGGCCCTTAATTCTACTGTAAAACACCATGTTCGGCTCACCCATGGTAGTTTGTGTCATATGGAGCACTGTCGAAGATATTGGGTTTGGTGATATCCATGAAACGCCGTCCTATGAGCAAGTAAATGCAGGCACAAAATACGTTATTTGTAATTCCATCAGGGATGTTTAGTCTTTATTTGAAAAGGGACAATGTACAGAGACATTAAGCTCAAAAACAAAGATGATCTGCACCAGATTATAGCTACATAGCTAGTTTCCATCTGCATCCATCAATGTTGATTGATTAAACTAGCTGCATGAAACCAACAGGTGTAGGCTGATTGTCATGCGCAAATAGCAAACAAGCCCAGGCACGTCCTGACTTCCTTGCAGTCAGTAGAGGGTTTTTTTTGTAACGAGTAACTAAACGGCACATTGAAAATGTATCTGAGTAAAAGTATGCAATTCAATTCTGAAATGTAGTGAAGTAAAAGTAAAAGTAATCATTTTTTTTTAAACTCAAGTAAAGTACAAAGTCTCCCAAAATGTACTTAAGTACAGTAGTGAAGTATTATTACTTTGTTACCATACAACACTGATTTATATGCACATTTAATGATTATTAGAAAGTCCTCTACCTGGGACGTTTTTCAACAGCTTTATATGTGGAGGAAAACTGTATGGGCTCCATGGAAGTCTTTGATTATTTAATTATAGTATTTTTAATTAAGTATTTACAATAGTTAAGACAGTTTCATTACACACATCCTACTGTAACTTAACGCTATTTAAAAACAGATTAAAAACACATCTACCTGAAATGTTTCGTGAGAATGACTAGTTTAAGTAACATTTTATAATAACTACACCTTAAAGAAGCATTATGAAATACTCTTTTTTTTTTCTTAATTTATAATAGACACAGAGTTTAACAAGAATGATTCAAGTTTAATAACAATTAATACCCCGACCCTGACCCCTAACCCTTTAACTAAGTAGTTACTAAACCTGAATTATTCTTAATAAACTATTTGCTCATTAGTAATTAAATAAAAGTCTTTCTTCATGCTTAAGAGTGTAGTTGTAAAAAAAAGTATAGGCTGCAAAAATGTGTTAAGTCCAGTAGTTTTTATCTTATTCCTGCACATCTCAAGGACTGCTTCAATTAACTCATCGCTAAACAAAATGTAAAACTGTAATATGAAAAGTAGACCCTGAGTTTGTTTTGAAGTTATTTTGACAGCGTTATGGGCGGTGATTAGACAGCACTTGACCTGTCTGTAGCTGTGACCCAAAGTGAGAGAGCGTGGTACATTCCTAAAGACAGTGTCCGTTATGATGAAACGCCTGGACCCAACCACAGTGTATTCCCACTCATTCCTCCATTCATAATGAGAGGCTGGAAACTAAATATTTACAAAGAAATGCTTTCCATTGTTGACACATTAGCCGCTATGACGCAAGACCATTTACGAGGAATGCTTTAAGTTAGAGAAAATATTACACAAAAATACAGTGCTTTGCTTTATTGTGCCCATATGAACAAATTTAGAATTATGTTAAATTATTAGAAAACAAAAAAATATATGTTTATAATATGTTTAATTAGCCTTAATACAGCATGAAGAAAGAGTTAAATGTGTAAAGGTGCACTGTATAACTTTTCTGGTAAGATTACAGCACTTGGTTGTGTCCAAGGAGATATGCTATGGAAACTGCTTTCCCTGGAATGTACCAAATTTGCTTATTGTATAATTATATATTTTTTATTTTATTTTACAAGACAACTATACCTTGAAAACTATACATTCTGCACACCTCTCCACATAGCGGATCTGTAAATTGGCTTGGTGCTTGTCTCAATGGAAATAGTTTAAAGTTACACAGTGCACCTTAGGAGTTAGAGTATTAAGTTATAAGCCTGACTCATTCTTAATAAACAATTTGTTCATAATGAATCAAGTCTTTTGTAAGGCTAATTAGGAGTAGTTGATATTATCAAGTCGATATTAACAACAATAAAATTGTATATATTTAAACGGTTTAAAATACTGTTTGTATAATACTGAGTTTATAGAGGGACCTGTGGAGCAGCATGTTTTCACTTCTGGTAATCATTGTTGATATATAGGATTAAGGAACTTCAATTGCAACCTGTGTACAAAATAAACATTGGATTAGTACAATACTAAGTGCCAATTATACAAAAGAGAAAACAATTACGAAAAAAATATAAAAAACAGGAACTAAGGAAGAAAATCAAAGTTAAGTATTAAACAATAAAGTGCACATAAAACAGTGGGTCAGCAAAGGTGAAAAAGCAGATGCCACGTTTAAAGGGCATATCAAAATTCTTCACGGCTAATAGCTACGGTACAAAACCACTCCGGACATGTGGAATGCAGAAGTTCTGGAAAATTTAGGAAGTGCTAACAGCCTCCAGGGGGTCCCGAGAAACCCACATATCAATATCCAAGAACCTTAAGGCAGTAAAGTGGTCCGAACATGTGCGATGGAAGTCTTAACTGGAGGCAAGCGGAAGAGATTCGGAGAAAAATAAATCTTCGGTTCATTGAGTTCAGAGTTCCTAAATGCGAGGTCGGGGGAAAAGAAGAGAAAAGGAGGAGGAGGAGGGGAGAGGGAGAGTTCATTAACACAGAGAAAACACCAACTATTGTTTTCTGTTGTTATATAGTTTTACTCCTTGTTTTATGGTTTGCAGCAGAGAGGTAAGTTGGACTACACAAGAATGAGTTACTAAAATAGAAATGGTAACACTAGATAATAAGTACATCTTTATTAACCTTTCTAAAGCATGGACAAAGAAGTTATTCCTGATGAACAAATAGTTTATTAAACAATTATCCAAGCTTAGTAACTATTTAATCAGTACCCTAACCTAAGTGATTTAACAGAATCATTCACACACACAAAAAAATCATTATAAAATAAGTCCTTGTTCATGCATTATTAAGGCTCAAAGGTACACAAAATCGTTGCTTCTTTAAGCCATGTTATAATGTTGTTACCTCATCAAAAACATATCCATAGATGTATTTTGTTTCATTCACATGTCTGGGAAGCAGTAGTTGTCAACAGCAACCTTTTATCTTTACTTCAGTAGAGATGGCTAATTCCAGATTTGAAATTATTCAATAATGAAGGTGCATGGAGTTTAAAAACACAGTGGAGCACTTCCTATCTTACCACAAGTGTTTTCTGTTTGAGAGAACTCCTCAGCCTAAATATGGGGGTTTGTGTGTGAATGAAACAAAAAACAACTCCAGGTATTTTTCTGATGAGGAAACAACATTATAACATAGAAAATAGTGCAATGTGTGCCCTTTAATTAATTATATTGCAAATTTTTCTAACATTTTAGTTTAGGAACCACATATTAATGAACAAATAGTAGTAAAAGACATTTATATAGTTGTTATCAACACTGCTTTGTCTGAGGACACATTTTAAGTATAATTAAATGTCCATTAGCATAATTAACAATAGATGCTTTTGTACATGGTCTTATGATCTTGATAAACACTGAAAAATACTGAACTAATGGTTAAATAACCACTAAGTAGTCTGCCATTATCACAGGCTAATATGTGTGTTTCCATTTACTATATATACATAGTACTTTCTGTAAGCAGTAATTATTCAGTCACAGTGAACAAAAAGCTCAC
Organism: Paratrypauchen microcephalus; assembly: GCA_036785185.1. Taxonomy (NCBI): domain Eukaryota; kingdom Metazoa; phylum Chordata; class Actinopteri; order Gobiiformes; family Gobiidae; genus Paratrypauchen; species Paratrypauchen microcephalus. The sequence continues at coordinate 8,826,974 of JAVJIX010000007.1, read as the reverse complement.
ACAGCGTCAGTACAAAGAACAAAAAGTACCAAAAAAAAGTCCCAAAAGCTAACAGAGTGTCTTATCTTTTAACAGACATCAGTTTCCTTGTTAACACCACAGTCTTTGAGGATCTGTGCCAGTTTCATTCATAATAAAGACATGCCCTCTCCTTGCGGGCAGCTGTCCCATTGAAAACCCCTGTGTTTGTAAGCATTAGCAACTGAAATGTGCCCACCTGCGCAGACGGGCTGTTTCAAGTGGGCGGGTGGGCTCCAAAGACAAAGAGGATAGAGAGATCTATGTGGAGAAGGTGGTCTCATCTACATATACGCAGAAGGACAGGTCCAGCAGGTGGGATGAGGGTGAGGAAGGGGAGGAGGGGGATTTCTGTTGTGGACATAAAAACCACAGGAACAACAGGTGTCTCTAACTGAAGTCTGTCAGCTGAGGAGAGGGTCCTGCCAAGGGTCACCCAAAAGTATGAGCCAATGCTATAGGGAAAGCTTATATAGACAAAACTGATGTCTTGATTATTTGTATTTATATATTTATGCATTTAATTATGTATGTATTTATTTTTTAATTAAAATGTGCTATATAACTTGAATATGACTCTTGTGAGTTTTAAGCCATGCTATAATGCTGTTACCTAATCAAAAGCATACCTGGAGTTGTGTTTTGTTTCCTTCACACATGTTTGAATAATCCTTTATTATTAGTATGTCTATATCTCCAAAGCTCAAAATGCTCTGTTCCACTTTGTGATGTCATGAAGCTGTAGTTTTCAACTGAATAGATACCTTTAGTTCAGTAAAGATTGGCAATTCCAGGGCTAAAATTATCCAAATTATTAGTGAAAGTGTTTGGAGTATGGAGTTTAAAAACACGATGGCACACTTGTATTGCCACATGACAAGGTGGAACAGACTGTGTTCTGTTTGAAAGAAGAATTCAGCCGGGTTTGTGTGTTAAACATGTGTGAATGAAACAAAACACAACTCCAGGTATGTTTTTGGATGAGGAAACAACATTTTAAGATAGATCAGAAAATAATGTAATATGGGAACTTTAACAAAAAAAAGTATTAGAAATGTGTGGAAATGTCATTGAACAGTTGCAGAAAAAGTATAAACATATACAAAAAAAATCCTTATAACTATGTGTGGAGGAGGAAATGATTTCAATTCACAATTTTAATGTGTGTGTGTGTGTTTATACATAGTAGGGATGTCAAAATCGAAAATCAATCTAAATACTCATTTAAGAAAGTATCAATACTGTAAAAAAGTGAGCTTTCCTGAACAGTTTGACAGTATGATTAAGTATGAGTAACAGTTTTGTATGATTTTGATTATCTTAACGAATATGACCTCAAGCTGTGATTGTTTGATGGCAATATACTCACTCAATATTGTTAATATGATTCATTATTGAAAAAACATACTGCACATGTCTAAGCAAGCATCACGTATGAGTGAGGTTTTTTTTTGGATGATTTTATTTTTTACTAATGCTACTCGAGGCAAACTGGTGCTCTGGGCAGCATTAGTCATTAACTGTCCTCTTTTTATTTATGCATTCCAAAGGTTTGATGAAAAAGCAGTAAGAAGCAGTATATGAAGTAAATATATATTCATCTCAATCATTTGTAGTTAATTTGTAATTACAGGGAAGTACAGGTTACCGACAGACATGTTTTTTCCTAAAACACACATAGAGAAAGAGAAGATGCTGATAAATGCTCTCTGCCTTCCTCATTCAGAACAAGGAAACAAAACAATAACAAATAGAAAACTGACTCTGAACAATGACGAGTAAGTTCTCCTTTCCTAAAAACCGTAGCACTTCTTTTAGGAATGCATTAGTGAATTTCTCCTATGTGAGATCAATAAAGTCTTATCTTATTTAACAGTTTGTGAGAAAAGCATCAGTTACGATTATACTACTATACTATATCAATTTATAATTCAATATATGAAAGCTGGAATCATATTTTTAGAAGTCAATATTTTATCATGTGTACTTTTCTTTGCACTACTGGGATTTTTTTTTTTTTTTAGCAACTTATGACCAATTACAGATGCAAACTAAGTAAAGTGTTTCATTCTTATTCTGATATTTATTGCAGCTCATATTTTTTTAACACTATTATTGATTTAAAATAGTTTTAGTAGGTTAAATCTGCTTTAGGGTTATTGTGTCAGTGGCATAAATCAGTTTCAATATTATCTTATATTGTCTATATTTATTCAGCAATATATCTCACTTCAAAAATTGTTATTGTGACAGGCCTAGATTACACAGCAAATTATATGGATAATGCTACACCTAAAACTTCCTTAATTAGAACTTTTGGCTCAGTTTTATTTTTTTCAATGTACACTTATATATAATAACGAAATCCACTCATTATTTGTAGCTGATTTCTTAGCACATTATTATTTTAAGTACCAGAAGTCCTGTATCTTCTAACAAGATGTTATACTATGTTACACTACAAGTCTACATTAATATTAGGAGGCATGTTTAAGTCTTTTGCTCTGTGGCTCAGTATTTTTGTTTCACAATGGGGAAAAAGCATGTATTTAAAAAAAAGCAGTTTTATGTTAAATATGTTTTATGTCCAAATAATTTCCCTTGTGGATCAAAAAAGTCTGTCTAAATCTAAGTTAAATGCCAAAATTGTACCATAGTAATTGTACGATATAAAACACTGGTTCCCACAGACTTCTCCTAAAATTAGAGTGACATAAGAAATCTGACTTTGTAAAATAATTGTATTAAATAACTTCGTTGTCAATGATCAGCTTGGCTTTTTGTAATGGAAAGGTCTACAGCCAATCTTCTGTCAGGAAACTCATGTGGTTTGGAGCAGAATTCAGAATTTGGTGAAAGAACCTGGGCCTTTTTATGTGAAAATGAAGTCTGTCTTGTTTATGTTCAGAAAATACCACATATTAATGAACAAATACTGAAAACCTAACAAAATAAAACTGAATTGAAAACTGTGCTCAATCAATATGAGGATAAAAAAATATATTTATTTTTGTCAAATCACCTGAAGTCATGTAATCTTTCTTGTCCACTATAGAACTATCACACTCACCTGCACACACACCTGGATGTTGGACCTGCGGTGGTCCCCAACAGAGACCCCACCGTGTCTGCCTCTGACCTCTTCATCCTCTCGGCATCAGCGCTCGATAATGGCACGGTGCCTCCTACTGGGGAAATCCTCCAAGCTTCTAGAGTGAGCAGCTTCAAAAACTGAGAAGTGAACGAACCTGTGGAAGTAAAACATAAGACAAAGTAAGAAATATTCATACAGATAAGAAGAATGAAAAAGTTCAGATCAGTTATAAGCAACCATGTCGTTTTACTGTTTGGATATTCTGACTCATGGGAAGACCCCTCATTTTCACTACAAAGAAATGAATCAAATAAGGACTCTTTTGGGTACTTTTGAGAAACTGACACAAACTAGAAATTCTTTAAATGTGGCACAGGTTACAGACTTCATGAACTAAAGTATTATTTTAGATATTTTATAATTGTATTTTTTCAATGTTAATATTTTTCAAAACAAAAAGAAAATAGACAAAAAAAACACCCCTTACACCCTTACATACACCCCTCTTTCCTGTCCTATATACTTTGGATACTACACACATAAATTTACACAAAACATATTAAGTATTCAAATCAACAGTCAAGTACAATCCCACCAAAACATTCAAGAAAGGTGTCCATATTTGTTTAAGATTCCATTCCTTATAGAGTGAAAGATCTTTTCCAGAAAACTATTATGTATCTTTTAATCTTAATGTTTTAACCTGAACATTACAGTCTAGACTGCCCTAAGTTGGTCTGTTTCCAAATTTCAATTAACAAATCATAGCAAAATATTTCCTTTTAAAACAAAAGTCCCGCAAAAGGTGCCTGTATGTGGAAACTTAAACTCATTATTATTATTAGATCTAAACTGGGTTCATCTGGGCTCATGGTCACACTGTAAGACAAATATATATATACATCATCTTTATTGCAATACTCTGAAACTACACAAATTCAATATAAAATGTCCAGTTACACACTTCACTACTTGCTGAGTAGTTAGTCATAAAACAATTGTGTTCTGAAGTGAGAGCATTGTGAACATAGAACTCCAATACATTTTTATTATTATACATTATAAAAACACAAATATAGTGCACTTTAAAGGCACACAAGTAGAACAAAGAAAACACAGAAACAAGTAGATGACAGCCCCAACCGAAAAAGTTGCATATTGCACTTTTAATACCAAGGCACTTGACATTCACTTATTGTTGAAATCAGCAGCAGTTAGCGTGTGTACTTAGTGTTTCATGTGTAGGAAGGGTGCTCCCAGTGACGCACTATGACAGTTGGCATTACGCAATACACCAGTACCAACAGCACCCAACAGAATGAGAGATAGGGCAATGTCCGGGTGGGGTTGTAACTTCCGGAGCCCGTGACACGATGATGGCACATAGGAAGGGCATCCGGGTGAAACAGCACATAACGGTAGCTACAAATGTTTGTTTTCACAACACAGAAATGGAACAGGATTTTCAGTAAACTTGTCGTAGGTCACTTGTCGTAGGTATAACATAATAGGACACCGCAACGAGAAGTGGTGAAGAAATAAAAACCACTACCAACGCAAGAGTTAGAAAGTACTTTTTTTTTACTTGGTGTGATTTTCATAATGCAGAAAAGTGCTGACTGTACTTTGTTTTGCAATATTAAATTGTCCTAAATTGTTTTAAAATGAAGTTAATTAATTCCTCTTTGGTCTCATCATTGATAATAAAATGAGTAAGTAATAGATAGTGGAGTTATTAACTTTATTTCATGGATGTTTAAGAGATTTTAATATAATTCACAATTAAAGGTGAACTATGTAACGTTCATGTTTGTCTCCATGGTTTTTGTTTTGCTTGGAATGTTCCACAGTGTGACATTAAATGTACCTATCTTCAAAGGGAGAAGCAAGTTACACCACCAGGCCAAGTTCCAGGTCAAATCTGAGGAGAGGCGAGCACATACAAACAATACAAGTAAGTAACTAAATAAATGCAAGATAGACAAGTTTACTGCCATATTGTAAAAAAACAAAACAAAAAAACATGCATCCTTACTGTGATCGGACTTACCTCTCCACAGATCTTACTTGTAACTTCACTGACCTGGTGGTGTCACATGTCTCCATGGAGATAAAATAGACCTGCCATACTTTTGAAAAGTCTAAGAAAAGCAATTGTATTTCATAATATCTGACATAATAACATAAGATAATTACTATATCGACTTATGGTTCAGTAAATGTATACATCAATAATTACAGAACAATAATTTCTGGGAGCCAATATTTATCGTGGATACCTTTTCTTTTAACTTTTGTAATTTTCTCTTTTTATGATAAGATTTGAGCTGTAGACAGACAAACACCTAATTACTATGGCTCAGAAAAAGGCTGACAATAATTCTGCACGTCTCTTAATGTTAATTTTATGTTGATTATTTATGTTTTGATTTGTTTGTACTGTGATTTTAAAGTCTTTCTTATTCTTCATAGCACTTTGAATTACTTGTGTACGAATTGTGTCATACAAATAAACATGCCTTGCCTTACAATCTGAAATAACGCTCAATCTGTGAGTAAAATTGAAGTGAATATTTGGAAACATGATGCCCAGGTGTTTACGAAACACACCTTATGTGACCAAAGAAGCTGCATTAGACTCTCCATGAGTCTGTGACCTGTGACCGCTCTGAGTGCTCTCCTGTCACGGGGAGTCTGTGTCATTGTGACTCAGCGATACCTGTCCCTGTAACGCCACCTGTGGATTACACAAAACTACCCTCATTCATAAAATATAAAAATAAATAAACAGTGTCATAACATTAAACACACAAAAAAATTAAAAGGAGCAGAGAAAGAAGAGTAATCTTATGAGTGCTCATTATCTGCAAACAACTAAAGCTGCATGATTTTGGTATTCTTGTATTAATCTAATACATGAATACCATGTGTTTCAGAACCTGTTGGTAAATTTATAAACCAGTTTTTCCGAGCCAGAGGGTATTTGGAATGTTTCAGATTTACATGAAAGGTGGAACTGAATAGTATGTATATAAAAGTTTTTTGTAGTACATTTCACATATGTAATCATGTTTCTGTAGCATAATTGTTGCAAAAATATGAAATCAGGAAAACCTAACAGTTACACTTGACAATAAATGTGTTAACGAATTTATATTTACTCAAAAATCACCAGAAGACCATAGGCTTGAAAGTGAAAGCTTAGGGGGACAAAAAGTTTGGGTCCCATGGTTCTAAGCTACAGATAGCCTAAATAACTGCAGCCTTTGCGACTTGATAATTGCTCCAACTCAAACTGTGATTTTGATTTAATTGCGATAGTGCAGCCCTACCAGCAAAACTCATTTTCTACCCATGTACCCATTATAAGCTACTGTTTAAGGCACAATTACCAACAGAGGAGGTGGTGGCAGCTGCTATTTTAGAGTATGTGCTAAAATAACTGTTTTACAGTGTAGTGCTTAACATCCACCTAATGTTTACGATGCTCCTGATGACAAAAATACAGGCCGTCCTGACAGAGAAAGCACACACTCTTTGACTCTATGGAATCTACAATGAACGCAGCATTTCTGACATTCCTGTGGTGACCTGCGGAAATCAGCGCCTGGCCCCAAAAGAGTGGGATCCCCTCTTCTGAGCATGGGATACACGCAGCTCCGATGTAAAGAAAATATAGGGGAAGACTGCACACGTAATACAGCCATTTCTCTGGACAACTTCAGAGCGGGGCAATAAAGATTAAGCAGAATAATGTAAAAATCGTGACCAGTCGGCTATTAAATCGTAATCATTAACTTTAATGTACAGAGACACGTGCCAAAAGACCTTTTATAACAAAGACTAAAGATTATTAAAAGAACATGTCAGAAATGGTTTGTATGTTTTATATTCTTGGTCTCCTTTAAAAACAAGATGCTGCACCTCAAGGAGCTTTCCATGAATACATTAATTATAAATAAAATAAAAATAATTATAAATTAACTTTTTAAGAAATTTAACATTTCATGTATGTAGAAATACTACAAAACTACAAATCTAATTGTTGGCTGCAGCTACTACTACTTTAGGCTACTTCAAATGCCTATTTGTTATAACAAAAGAACAATTCTGTAACCTAGCGGCCGTTTAACTTTGAAATATTTGTATCTCTGTACAAGAGATCCAGTTACAAGCTGTTTATCAGTTACAAGCTGCCAATACCAAGCAATTAGAGAAAAATGTGATTATTTGATAAGACTTGTTGATGTGCGAAATGTTTCTATGACACAGTGAAAATGAATTTGCATTAACTGAAGGGAAACATACTTGAGCGGGGCGCGTGAACGTGTGGGTGGAATGACTAAACTGGACAAAATGGGGGTTGCATTCTTAATATTACAATTAGGATTTCCTCCAAAAGATAGTGAAGCAATTACCAACACTATAAAGCTTTAAAATATTTTGTTTCATGTCATTTTATGTTAGTTATGCTATTAATGAAAGATAGTGCTGAGTGGAATTTGGATGTTTTCTTCCTTCCACTCTTTTACAAGCTTAAATAACTGTTTGTGAATAATTACATTTCTCTTGTGTTCATTGACTTCATTGACTGAAATAAATAAATATATACTGAATACATATATTCAGTGGTTCTTTGCATAACGCTCCTGTACATGATCCCTGTAAAATAAATCAGATAAACTAAACTAATAATGAAAAAAGCAATAAACATTCAGACGAAATAAACCACAACTACATTTCAGGTTCAGATTTGTTTTTTGTATCAAATGAGACATCTTTCAGTTGATTTTATATTTCTCAAGAATGACATGTTCACACTTGCAAAATAGGCCTACGCCACATCAGAATTACTCAGAAACCCGACAGAATAAAGAAACCACAAATGACACTGGACTGAAGCGTCACTTCTTTTTTTTCTTTTTAACAAACTGATCCTAGTAGTTCTTAAATGGACAAAGCGTGCACTGCTACTTTAAAGAGACTGAAATATTTTGAGACCAAAGTAGGAGTCCGTCAGAGTCAGTCCTGATGGAGCAGACTGTTTTGATATGAAGAAGAGGAAACGTGTGGTCACACACGATGACAGTGAGGGGTCCCACTAAATGATTCCTGCGGTTTTACAATGAGGACCCCCACCACACACATGCACACAAACGCCAAATGTATGGATCTGGTTTGGGGATTAGTTGAGATATTTTTATATCGCAATGTAATTCAGTGTGAATACTGTATGTTAAAAATTGTATATAAAACTGTAAGTAGGTGGCAGATGTATAGGGGAAATAATAATAAATAATAATAAGTAAAAGCAATTGCTGTTCAAATTTTAATAATTTTAATACATTTCAATAATTTAAAACATCTTAAAATGCAGATTAGGGTAGTGTAATAAATCTAATTTCTAATCGTCACAAAAAGGCTTGGGTCTTTTTAAATGAGCTCTGTGGCTTCATTCAGTAAACGTATGTGGTTTGGAGCAGAGTTTAGACTTTTAAAGTTATCCAAACTAGGGTATAAGTCAATATTTCTGCATTTTTGAGATTTATTTTACAAACCATTCATGTTTTACACATAGAACATTTCTGATGTAGTCCCAAAATAAAATCTCTCATGACATTTATTGTATTTTTAAACCCAACTACACGTCACGGTGCAATAGTAATTGGAAATTTAACAGGTGAGAAACTAGCCACTAAATGCTGTTAAAAATGCATGCCTCCAAATTGAATCTAAGAAGTGTTGCAGTTTAAATGAAAGATCTGTTACTGACATCCAATGGTGAGTCAAAGAGTGGATTTCCTGCTTTTCAAAGAGGCCTTGAATTTGATCCTCAAGTGTCACTCAAGTTGCAGGTAATGGGCATGCCAGGTGTCCGGTCTCACGCTAGTATCATGCACTACACTGACTCACATTAGAATACTATGCCAAGTTATATACACACAAGCTCAAATGTACGACAAGAAAATGAAAAGATGACAACCGTTAAAACTGCTGGAATATTTACAAAGCCTGGAGTGACTCACCAGTTACACAAAAGTACCTGGTTTTGTTGTTTGCTCCTGTGACTACACACTGTAAACAATGGTCAGGTAAATGCAGAGGGCAGCGCTTTGTTTCGCCATGGCTTCGTCAGCGCTGTGTGGGCGAAGGCGGGACCCTGCACCGCTCCAACACAGAGAGAGCGACATCTAAAGAACCACGCCACTCTGACCCCATGAGAATTTTTAATTTTTTTTATCCTTTATTTATCCGTGTAGGGAAATTATTGCTCTGCATTTGACCCATCTTTCCGGAGCAGTGGGCATAACACCTCTTTCAGGCGCCCGGGGACCCATCTCCATGATTTTATTGCCAGGCTTGGTCAGGACCTCAGCTGGAGGATTTTACCTATGGAGCATGTTTTGACATTGTGTGATCATATTCACAACACCTGTCGCTTCATTCAATATTGTTCAAGATCTAATCCTTATGAAAGAGTTTGGATTCAAGATTTAGAATTTAGTCATGATTTCATACAGAGGGAGGGTGGTATCAGCGTTATATGAATGTTGGGTGATTGTGAAGCTGCCTTTTTCTTAGAGATTGTTTAATGGTGCACTGTGAAACTTTTCTAGTGGAGAGTCTGCCATCTGCTTGTTTCCTTGGAGATGTTACAGCTTTGCCTTGCCATTATTTCACAAAGTAAACTTTGAGCACAAATTTAATGGTCAGATCTATGGAGAAACAAGCTTGAACATAATAAGAATTTATGTTTTTCAAGGTATTTATGAGCTATGAAACACCTGTAATTGAATAAATTCAAGGTAAATACGTTAAATCCCATACTGAGGAACATTCCATGGAAAAAAGAAAAAAAAAACATCTCCATGGAGACAATCAAGCAGCGGACCCTCAACTTTAGAAGTTACACAGTGCACCTTTAAGTCATTTTTAAATGACAACAAGCCAGTGTGATCAAATACTCACATTTTAACCTCTGTTCTATTGTGAGATACTTAGTTTCACCTTAATATTGTGCTCACAGAAAACATCTGGATAAAGGAACCAATTACAGATATTAAAGGTCCACTGCGTAACATTTCTAGGGTTCGCCATCTATTTGCCTCCATGGACATATTTGCCAAGAATATTCCACTGGTTTGATAATTCCATCCATCACGAGGGAGACAAGCAGGTTACAGCGCTATGTGGAGAGTTTCCTCTATTTACAGAAGGAATTATTGCATTTTTGAGCAATAGAAACACCTGTAATGAATAAATGCTAGATGGACATGTTTAATGTCAAATCATGGAACATTTCAGGCAAAGCAACAGCATGTCCATGAAAACAAGTAGGTAGCAAACCCTAACAGTAGGAGGAATACATTATACTATTATACATGTCCTCAAACTCAATTTATGACTGCTTGAACAATTTCAACAACAAAAAGTTCAAATAAACACAATATTGTTAGAAATGTCTCTTATAACCATGCAATTACCAAGACAGAAGTGTTTGGTTGCCAACTCCAATGTTGATGATAACTTTTCTTTGTTGCTGTTTATGTAACTTTAGGCACAACAGTTTTTGTGCTGCCCATAATGACTTAATGGCAATAGTCATTACTCAGTGTAATTTACCGGTGGATGGCTCAGATGAGCTCTTCTCTCAAATATTTACCACATTCCTGACTTTTGGATGCTTTCTCTCACAGTGAAGAGGAATGGTGCAGAACTGTGGCACAAGTCGTCACTAAGGCCTTGAGTTGTTTGGTTGATTAATAGGTTGATAGTGTCACAAGTTTAATCTTTGTATAAATAATTTTCTTCCTAATGTTTTTCAGCATAAATAGTTGTTTCTGTTTTATTGTTTGACATGTCTTTAGTCAACCAACAACTTCAAGAGTCAACTACAGACTTAATATTTGTCACTAATAAAGGAAAGGAAATATGTGCCAGAGGAGCTCCCACTCAGAATCACACTCACAGGTGCAACATGTCTAATGTGATGTGCACTGGAGCTGCCTCCACAAGCTCACAATCAGTATACAGTCCACACAAAAAGATGTCAGTTTCTTTCCTAATTTCCTGCTATTTATTTCTGTTTCAATAATCATTTCTGTCCAAGAACAATGATCTCATGCTACCTCAGTGTACACAAACTCAGAAGCACCCACACTACTGATTTCGCTGAGCCATAAACAGCTCTCTGCCTCCATCTACCGGCAGTTTTCCAGTAAAAGTTGTAACCTCCACCCATAGGCACTCTAAGCCTCCACCATACAGATGGATTACTTGTTTATCAACACAGTAGATGCGTGCGCAGCCTGAATGCAGGTAGTGCCGCTGTCTGTGTGGTTAACATGAAGTTACAACACGAGCAAGAGCTGTTGTCAGGGCACTAAAACAGTTGATCACCGTGTGATAAAATAATTTATGATGCCAAACTAACATGTGTGTAGTGAGTGGGATACATCTTAATGACCTGTACGCGTTAAATGAGTGCATGACATCCACTCGTACCAGATCGATCCACCGGCATGGTGGCTGAGTGGCTAGCACTCATGCTTCACAGCTAGAAGGTTCCGGGTTCGATCCCCGGGTCGCCCAGGCCTTTCTGTGTGTGTTCTGTGTGGAGTTTGCATGCATGGTCTGGGTTCGATCCCCGGGTCGCCCGAGCCTTTCTGTGTGGAGTTTCCATGTTCATCCATGTCCATGGATGGGTTTCCTCCGGGCACTCCGGTTTCCCCCATCAACTCAAAACATGCTCCAGGTAAAATCCTCCAGCTTAGGTCCTGACCAAGCCGAGCAATAAGATCATGGAGATGGGTCCCCGGGCGCCTGAAAGACGAGCTGCCCACTGCTCCTGAAGGATGGGTCAAATGCAGAGAAATAATTTCCCTACAGGGATGAATAAAGTCTGTCTTCTTCTTCTAGCTCCACCCCTGGGAGAGCCTAAAATCTGCTGAAATCCCACAAGAAAATGACATGATCCTAGACACTGACATGATCCCAGACAGGACAGTGGCTCTTTCTGCAGGAGACAAGTGCAGTAGAGCGCAAGGATAATCCAACTGTATCCATGTTTTAAACAAAAATAAATCAATATTTATTAGTTCAGTTTGGGACAGTATTTTTGATGCCGCTTCACCCTGGGATATTACAACCATGAGGATGATGAACACTACCTCCATCTGGGCTCACGTATATAATTGGTACACCCCGCCCCAAGTCAGTAATTTTGACTTTAAGTTGAGACACAGGATCATTTACACCTGCACCAGGTTGCACTCAATACACCCTGACAGGTACGGCTGTGACTGTACGGCATGCGGTGAGGCGCCTGAAGACCTCGTCCATCTGGCTGCCCGGTGTCCTGTCGTGCGGCGGTTCTGGACCCGACTACTGGACCTTCTCGCTCGGAGGCTGGCGTTGAGGCTCCCACCGCCGGCGGCCCATGGAATCGATGACCCCGAGCTCTGGTTCTGCCTCTTCGAACCTGTCCAGCAGCGACCTCGGGGGCCGGACGCTGCCATGGTCAACTGGGACGCCGCCCGCCTCGTCCTGTCCATGGCCAGATATTCTATCTTTGTGGCACGAAACCACCACCTCCACGGCGGCCGCGCAGCAGAGCACTGGCCCCTCTTCACAGCGCTCCTTCGCGCCCACGTTCACCATCTCCACTCCGCAAGAGAAACTGAGTTTTGCAACACCTTCCCCCCCTGGACCCTGTCGTCTGGACCTTCCCTGGACACTGCATCGCCCTTGCTCTCCCCCAGACCCCCTTTCTTCACCTGGGACAATCCCTTTGGTCCTCTACACTCCCCCTGTTTCTCTTAGCCCTTGTGCCCAGTGGTGTTTATTTCCGTGCCCACATCCCCCGATGTGTCTTCTGAGTGCTTTGCGAATGTTATTGTGGTGTTAAAATATGTACCTTGTTATAATAAAAGATAATAAAAAAGGATGATGAATCAAGAAACCACTAAAGTGAATCTCTACCTCCAATTAGAGGTAAGATCTTAAGCCCGAGCCCGAGCCCGACCCGAACCCGACCCGAAATTCAGGTCGGGTTCGGGCCTAAAATGTCAATCATTGCTTCGGGTCGGGCTCGGGCTCGGGCTTCTCTCTCGCTGACTTTTTTTTTTTAAATAAATATATGTTTATAAAAATGTATAATAAAACGATGTGTGGATACTAAACTAGGGAATACTTGTTTTAAAATAAATAATTTGGATAAAACAGAGAAGGCGCTGTAAGGTAATTGCTATTTAACTATTAAACAGGAGCCGCTCTTAATAATCTTCCCCTCCGCAAGTCCGCATCTATTTTGACCTGGTATCCCCAATATGGAGGAGCAAGAAGTTAAGGATAAACTAAAGACAGGAGAACTGAAAAGACAAACACGCACCGGTAAGAGTGAGGTGTGGAAAAGCTTCAAATTGATTGTTGAAAATGCTACAGAAACTTGCGTTGGCTTCGCTGAATGTAGTCAATGTGGCGCTTTGCTTTCATACGAGAGCAAAAAGACTGGCACCTCGACGTTCCCTCTGCGCGCCTGTGCAGTTGCGCACTGCTCACACATTCTCAGCGCACAAGAAAACCTCTGCAGCGCAGGGATGAAAGAGTTCCGCTTTTTTTTTTCAGCCGCGGGGTCATCTGAATACGGGGGAATCGTCCAGTATTCAGAAACAAAAGTATGTGTCTCGTATTAAACTTCTACCGGTGTAAGCCACGAGCACGCGCAAGCCGCGAGCACGCGCAGCTCTTTCCGCGTGTAGCGGGGGGGGGGTGCATGTCGGATGTCGCGCACAGGAGTCCAAGGAGCGCTCAGGGAGTTAGTGTGTTTGCTCAGACACATAAAACATTAGGGGGAACATTGACCTCGACGCTGAGCAGGCATTTAAACAGCTGTACTAGCAAAATTGATGATCGTCAAACATCTATATTATCATTTGTTTCAAAAAACGCCCCTCACAAATAAAATATGAAATTTCGGGTTTGCTTCGGGCTCGGGCCTGCAAATCAAGTTAATTGGTCGGGCTCGGGCCGGGTCGGGCTTTAATACCCGCGGGCCGAGTCGGGTCGGGCTGGATTTTTTAGGCCCGATCTTACCTCTACCTCCAATATCACATTGTAGAATCATAGGTTGATGGCACCATCTACTGGTTCTTCTGGGATATACTATACCATAGTATAGTTCAGGGCCATAAATACAGTAGAGATTATTAAAATCAATTAAAAATGCTGGGTGGGTTCCCCGATTGTGTGTAAAATGTTGCAATTTACAGTACAAAATGATACTCCTAAAATATAGCTTCTTTAACTAAAAGGAAAACGTGTAAGAAGAACATGTAAGAATTACATCCAGAATAAATGTCTGTTTTTAGTGATGATTAAGTATCTGAATATGTGAATGTTCTGCCTTAGTTCATTTTCTTTGGAGTTTTATTGTTATGAAAGCTGGACAGAAAACTAGTGCAGTTTTATAAGACATACTGTCTCTCTCCCTGTTGCATAACATTATACAAAAGGTGCTTTGGTAAAAAAAATAAATAAATTTAAAAACAAAAAGCTCTCCAATGTCAAGCAGCAGGTACAAGCCATGAGGTAAAGATCTGAACAAGGTGAACATCTTATAAATAACTGACCCTGTCCTATTTTTGTCCAAACATTTCTGCAGCTGTGCATTAGAATACATGCATTTATTGAGAAAACTGCTATCTATAAAAAGATGCATTGACAAAACATTCTGGAGCCATGGTAGCCCTTTAACTTCTTGAGTCTCTAGAAGGGAATATATAATTTTCCATGTGTGTGAGTGTGCGTGTGTTTCACTGTTATAACACACATACACACTGCATACTTACATAATCAGATATTGCAAATGTTTTAAAATGTGACTGTTTAGCCATAAACCTTAAAGAGGTGATGTCAATAAAGCAATTACCGAGCAATAAAAGCATTTATTTCCAGACAACAAACAAGAATATGCATAAACGCACAACTGCAGTACCAGCAAAGAGCACCGAGTTCTGACATGAACTCAATGACACCGCTACCAGCAGCTCCCAACACGACCACTAGATGGAGCCATTCCCCATTCAATCTTACCCAGTCCACTACGCACTAAGTAAATCTCAACTTGGCATGTTACATCATTTTAGGGGCAACAAATAAACTTGCCTTTTAACACTGCAGACTGAAGTACATGCCAGCTGCCAGGTCAGACCCACTGGGAGAGGGGCGCACCGTCCTGCCAATGGTCCGGTGATTGACAGAAGAACACAGGGCACAGGACACAAGCAGATGTTTGGAGAGGATGGCTTCACATTTACCAACTCCCAACAGTCAAAAAAACTCACCCACAGGACACAAGTCAAAGCAAAACATGTGATTAAAATGCAAGAAATGAAATGGGAATGAAAAGCAGGTGTAACGCACATAAACAACGAACAAGAGTGGGTGTGTTAGGAATAGTTAGTGGCACAGTTGGGAGCTTAAAGTAAGGGAGGGAGAATGTTTTTATCCTTGTGTGCAGTCATTGAGAGGGGTCAGTGAGTGCAATTGTTCCTGGACTGCCTGTCAAAACAGTGCATCAGCAGCTACGACAGTCTGTTTTTCTCCGCCCCGTTTTAAAAAGCTCACACCCTCAGACATGATCACAAGTAACGCATGTGGGTGAAAAAGTGAGGAAGTTTGGTGAATACGTTAAAACAAAGCCTTAGAGTAAACAACGCGAAAGCAGGATTTGGAGATTTAAAAGACCTGCGTCACTACTACATCATGACCACATTGTTTGAAGTATAAGCACGCACAAGCAGGTGAGGGACTACAGTGTAAAATTAACACTACATGAGTCTTACCAAGGCAGAGGATGTCCAAGAAGAACCAAGAAGACGCACCGAGGAGAAGATGCCAGATGCCAGATGCCAGAAGTCAGCGTGCGTGTCTCTCCTGCATGTCCTCCATATACTGCAGAGGCCAGCGAGAGGGACGGTCAACCACATGGCAGAGACACATGCATAGACTGTGAGCAAAACAAGCAGAGGAGGGGGAGAACAGAGAGGGAGGGCTACGGGAGAGGGTACGAAAGTGTAAAAAACAGTGCGTTAAAACGAGTGAGGGAGTGACTGTTGTTGAGGAGACAGCCGTAGGGTATAGGAGCGTTCACAGAGACATTATTCTTTTCCAGGACAGCCAAGTCTTGCAAAACAAACCAAAAACCACGTTGGGAAATCTGTCTTTCACGTAGCGCTGCGAGATGAATCGCAAATGGATGGGAAATCGCAATTTGGATGTGCGTAATTAGCCAATCGCAAGAGTATCATAATTGCGATTGGTTAATTACGCACAGACTTTTGTAGTACTGTAGTTCAGATCTGTAAATCATCTGAACTGCCATGCGTTTTTAAGTTTCTGTACGTGTTTAAAGCGTGAACTATGAGCAGAATCATATTACTAAAACATAAAACTATCACAAAAATATAAATGACGCGATATGTTTTACGCAAAGAGTTCAGGTTCTTCATTATAACTCAATTATCAATCCATCGGGCAGGTTGTTTTCAAAAGATGACCAGCAGAAAGAGGAGGATGAATATGGACTATTTCCCCGCAAGAACTTCATTTCCCAGGAAACTTACTAAACAAACACGCAAGTCCAGCCTCAGTGTCTTCAGACGGAATCCTGGGAAGTGCAGTACAGTACCAGCGTGAGCAATTGTGCAGTTACTGGGAAGCGATTACACAACTTCTGAAGTCATTGCGTTTAACATAAAACTGCGGTCGTTTCCAAAGAAAGTATTGGTGGAAAACAGCGGAAAAAGTGCACCCCGGAGCCTCCAAAGCGCAATGTTTTTCAGATGCGCGCGTTACGAACAGCGCCAAATACCTCCAGACAACGAGACAGTAAAAAGTGAATTACGCAGATCAGGTTCAAATTCAAGATAATGCAAATATTTTTAGGTTTAAAAATACTGCAAAAGTAATAAAGTACACGATCAAGGCTGGGGGATGGCGCATATCGAAATTACGTTTAGTGCGTCACAAAAGGTCAAAAATATAAAAAGAAAAATGAAATGCAACATAATTTTAAACAATGACAATAACAGACTATTAACACGCATCCATAGACTAAAATGTCGACATGTCTTATAATGACAACACTGGTAAGTCAAGAAAAGCAAGATGGACTTTTTCCCATATTTTTGCCAAAATGCATACTGATATACAATTCTTTGCATCCACACTACACAACCTACTTAGGAATCAAAAAGAATACCCACCAGAGAGCTGATAGTTTGCCATGCTTTATCAAATATGGAAGGGTAATACCTTTGTTGTGGTCGCGGATGAGAGTGAACCCAGTGAACCAGCCCTCCCTCCTCTCACTCCTCCGCCGTCATTGCACTGAACTGAGCATAATTGAACCACACAGAAAGGAGGTTTTGCCGTTGCCTTGCATAGACTAAATGGACGAATTAACCTTGTAAAGATGGCCAGGCGACAGGACAAGTGCATATTCAGAGTAGGCACTATTCTGGGTTCATTATGCATTACTATTTAATGCACATGTTGCCTGAAATGCCATAGATCTAAACCATATAGTCTATGATCTAAACTTCCTATGGGATCCAGCTTATAGATGACATTTTGAGGATGTTTCACTCAAAATATAGAATACTGAATGTATTACAGGGCATATGTCATTAGTACTCTGGAACCCATAGACCTATACAGACATAAATTCATAAATATTTAAAGAGCATAATTTTAAGATGTATTTTTGTAGGCTTATATCAAATACAGGTGATATTAAGGATTAGCCTACGTTAGGAATGGCATAACCTATTACAGATTTAATAGAAAGCCCATCTCATTCCCTATAGCCTACTTTCTATACCACATGTTGCTGAGTTTGGCTGTAGTGTTAAATGCATTGTGTGTATGTGTCTTTGTAGGTATGCATGTGTTTTACGCGTGGGGCAACAGTAGCTTTTCTCACTCGTACACTGCTTGTGGTGCTTGCGGCTAACCACATCCTCTTGTAGTTTAGAAAATAAACACGTTGTCCTCTCACAGCGAACCACACAGACCTCCCTGTGAGTACACTCTGACCTTGTTTCAGCCGCTGCGTGTCAGCAAAGAATATATGAGCTGTGTAAAAAACATATGGCACGCAAGCATGCAAGACACTCAGCACCAGGGCTACAATTAATAACAAAGACAACATGTTTTGCAGTCTTCAAAATAGCATTAAAAGAAATAGCATTAAGAAAAACTACAACTACGGAAACTGCAACCCACAACATCAAAAACACATGAGCAAAAAGACCATAATGACATGTTTCATTCTCTGGCATTTCAGGGTCACAGAGTTGCAAATTTCAACAAATGTTCAATATATATTAACACTGACAATGTGTTGACATGAGTTGAAAATCTGATCAGTGTTTTACCTTTGAACTCCGGGTTTCCAATAGCCTCCACAGAGGTCGCTTCCAGTATTTCCTGCACTTTTACTGAAGAGAGATCCTGGTGCGTGAAGAATGGTGCACCTTTAAAGATCAGATAAGTCTGCAAAGCATGCACTGGTTTGTTTTATAACCCTGTTTTTACTTCCTGAAGATTACTAGTAACTTAATCAGGCCTGTGCATGACCTAACCACCACTTTGCTGGCGTCAATGTTGACATTGGAAGCTTATGCAGTCCCCCTTGTGTACACCTCCACGCCCTCTTGTTTGAACTCATACATAATCATATCATTAATTATAATTATAAAAACTGAAGAGGAAAGAGAAAAGGCTATAATTTGAACTTTCCCATAACTCTCCTTTATGTCTGGCCTTTCACAGCGCTGTGATCCCTTGGAGTGGGCCTCTTGTGTGTTCTGGCATTCCACACATGGACCAGTGTCATGCTCATGTTTAAAGCTGCCACAGTTTGATTGAGCAATAGGTAACGTTCTGCTTGTTGTCCACTGGCAGCAGTTATCACTTCATAAAAAGTAATATAACCTTTAAGTAAGAACACACACTCAGCACTAACTTTTTTAATAGGTTGCCCAGACTAGAAAGTGAATTAACTTTTATGGGTCTTCAAACAGCCTGGAAAACCAATAGTGTAAGTGACATTTTTGGGAAATATACATGTAAGTAAAAAGTTTAAAAAAAAAAAACAGTGTTGAACTGCATTGTGCCTTCAAACAAGGCATAACATGATCGAGAATTATATCATTCAAAAGGGATTTAGCAGGGGAATAACACTTGTATGAGATCCTGAATTAGGCGCTCAGAAAAGCAGATAAACGCAAGTAGCTACTGGTAAATATTAGAAGTAGGCCAACTATTAAACTGCTGTAAGCGGAGCAATCTCAAGTAATCATGATAATGTGCTCCTTCTGTTTGTAAAAAAAAAACAACTGTAAAAATGTGAAGAAAAGTCCAGGTTCTGATTTATGGGGCTGAATGTAATTATTTTTGAAATCCAAATAAACAAATCTATTATCCTATTATACACATGTTTCAGCTTCCTGTTACACACAACAGTTTGAGCACCTTTCCCATTCAAAAGATTGTTTTTATTGTTAATTGCTATGGGAACAGTCCATCACTCTGAAACCTTTGTGAGCGCCATAGCCTTTCTTGAAGCGGCACCACACCAACTGGTGATTGCGCAATCTCTTCTGCAAAACAACTCCAACCTGTTGAGTAACTCTTTTGTGGGGGACAATAAAAATATAGAATTTCATTCAAATAGCATACATCATTTATTTCCTAATAATAATCTACACAAACCAATAATTTAACAAGACAAAAAACAAACAAACAAACAAACAAAAAAAAACAGAATCATTAATTTAACAAAAATAATAATTAAAAAGTAGAACATGTCATTTCTAGGAATAAGCTCATCACAGTAATGACAAAAAATTGAGCTGTGTAAGGAAATGTAGCGCAAACACAAACCAGCCACAAACTGAATGCAGGGTGTGGTGGTGAGAGGGCAAAAAGAGGGAGAGGGGAAGGGCAGTTTGGCTGTTGCCACCGAAAAACACACAAGACTAGAAAAGAGGGGAAGACGATTTTATCATTTGCCGGTTCAAACCTCCCGAGAGCCAGTCTAATTAAGAGCCCTATAAATAAGCAGTAGATGACTTTCCTGGAGCACACTTCTAACTGAAGTACGCCCTCAGAAGAATTCACAAAGAGAATGAATCAACGTTTGGGCAAAGAGACCTCAGCTGAGTCCCAAAGTGATACAAAAAAAAAAAAAAAAAAACAACCTTGAGCACATTGGCTTTTGT
This sequence comes from Paratrypauchen microcephalus, assembly GCA_036785185.1. Lineage (NCBI taxonomy): Eukaryota > Metazoa > Chordata > Actinopteri > Gobiiformes > Gobiidae > Paratrypauchen > Paratrypauchen microcephalus. The sequence goes on along the minus strand of JAVJIX010000007.1, from coordinate 8,806,574 downwards.
AGGTCACTCTTTAAGTACATAAGTACCTCAGTCAGCATCAATAAGCATAAAGTGCTGCAAGGATTAGTTTACAAATGTGTTTAGTTACATGAATGAACTGAATGCCTGCATTAAAGGGCCCTTATTACGCTATTTTATGATCTATGCTATAATGTTTCCTCATCAAAAACTGCAATGTATTCCTTTGATTTTAGAAAAGTAATTATACCAGAATACAGTAACTCAACATATATATTTTGAATGCATTTTTTTGGTAGGCCTATTTAGTTACTTCACCACCCTGAACACTCAAGTCTAGCCCCACAGGTAGAGAAAGTAACAATAGTTTAGCAGTTCATATTTCAGTGTTGTTTCAAGTACCATTGTTCCCTAACATGTTTAAAAATAGTGTCTATGAGCTGAAGAATAAAAGTATGTTAATATGTTCTAATATGTCTAATATGTCTAATATGTTCTTTCAAACATGATCTGAGGTTTATAAACAGGTTTCTCTTACATAAAAGGTCTGGAAAAATGGAATATGCTGCTGTGCTGATTACTGGTAAAATAATCTATCACGCTATATTGTCAGAATACTTTGAATGAACACTAAGTTTAGAATTTATTTAGCATATTAAAACCCTCATTGGTTTAACATAAGGTAAACAGGATATTCTCTTTGAAGGTTTTTATGAGGACTTTTCCATATATTTTGATTACATTTGCTTAATTTCTATGGCAATGGAAGGGCCTTGCTTGAAAGCACCAATGCATGAGATAAATAAAATGCATTTAACAAATTCAAGTTTCCAATGGAGAGCTTTTTTCAAATGTGAAGATGTAAAACTCCATTGACTCTTTCACTCTTTGCCTGTTGATGGTGATCTGACTGCTCCTCTCACAAAAGCAGGTTAGGCCATATTTACAACAACAACAACAACAACAACAACAACAACAATAATAATAAATATACTGCAAGCAGCAATGTGGGGCCAAGCACCGAAGGTGCATGTAGGCCTCAGCATGTAGGTCTACCCCTACCTGGGGGTGGGGGCCTATAAATTGCTGTGGGTAATGAGGGGACTGGCTGTAATGGCTGTAAAATTTCTTTTTACCAGACAGTTGAGACGGTGGAAATGTGTTTTTTTAGTTTTTTTTTTATGGAAAGCGTGTCATTATCTTTCTCCACGTTTAAACGCAGAAGTGGGTGACAGCGCACCACTAATCCAGGAAACAGTTGTGTATTTGGCCACACCCCCACCCGCTGCACTGGCCTGTCTCTGTCCTCCTCATTTGCATTCAAGCAACAACACCCAGAATAAAGCGTTTCAGAGACATAGTTATGAATAGGACTGTGTTCATGAGGCTATCTCATGCACTGAGTCTTGATTTTGGAGAAGGATTCATTTACAGTATTAGGGAACCATTAAGGCGCCATATAAAAGCATCAAGAAGTACCATGTCATGGGATCTTTAATCTCCTCTTTAAAACAAATGTATTGTACATGTGCTGCTCCAGTAGGACAGCAACTTTAATAAAGCCAGATGCAATTACAGTGACACTAGGACTGTTCCCATCCCCCCTATGTCAGTCACAGGACCCTGTGCTGTTTTTTTTTTTTGCACCTAAACATTACCTGCACCTGCACTGTTATTATTCTTCTTGTATTCTTGTAAATTTGTAAAAAAAAAAATTTTTTTAAGTTTTCTGCTTATTTTATTTTATTCTATTTTTATTTCGCTCCGAGTACCAAAGCAATTCTTAATGTTGTGAACATGTTCAAACATATGGCAATAAAACCTTTCTGATTCTGATTCTGACAGAGTCTGACAGGGTTTAACAGGGTCTGACAGGGTCTAACAGAGTCTGACAGGGTCTGACAGGGTCTAACAGGGTTTAACAGGGTCTAACAGGGTCTAACAGAGTCTGACAGGGTCTAACAGGTTTTAACAGGGTCTAACAGGGTCTAACAGGGTCTGACAGGGTATCTAACCTGGGGCCCTGTAATTTGTGGGGAATCCTGGGAAGGATGTGAACATCTGTGAAAAGTTTGAAAATAATCCTATGAAGGGTTCCCGAGATATGAGCTCACTTCGGCTAGATCAAAGACACATCAAAGACAGATCAAAGGCGTTGCTAGGCAACGCAGAAAATTCCTGAAAATTCCTGCAACTTTGACCTGCTGGTGGCACTAGATGGTTGGGGGTGGGGGCCTATAAATTGCTGTGGGTAATGAGGAGACTGGCTGGAATGTGCATGCAAAATTTCACAACTTTTTACCAGACGGTTCTAGGGGTTGCCGTAGACTCCGATAGGTAGAAGAATAATGTATAATAATAATAAGAATCACCTTTGGTGCTTGGCCCCAACAATAATGTTGTTAAAGGTGTACTATGTATGTTTTCTGGTGGAGGGTCCGGTATATGCTTGCCTGAAATGTTCCACAGTATAGAATAAAAAACACTTGGTTTTTGGTGGAATCACCAGATCATCTTCATGGAGAGTTTTATGCCATTTTGTGGAACATTCCAGGCAAAACATTAACATCTCCATAGAAAAAAGAAGGAAGGACCCAAAGCCTACTTTGCTAAGATACACCATGAAATGCTGTGAAATGAGTTGTATTCTGTTATATGTGCCTCAGTTGGAAAGAGACAGGTCGGAGTCGTATAAACCACAGGCAGCAGGCTGGAAAAAAGCAAAAATGGTTCAGAGGATACCCTCATAGAAAACAGGTGGCATGTAAAGAAGGACTGCATTTTATTGAACTGGATGAAATAAAGGATAGAATGGAATTAAGATCCACTCAGCCAAAGAAAGAGGAACAGGAAACGTAATTAATTCATGTTATGATGAAATACGGGCCATTGCCATTCAATAAACTTGGCCCATTTGTATATCAAACATGAAAAACTGAGAATCGAATTACATCAAGCTACTACAAGAAACAGACAGGAGAGGGAGCTCCATAACCAGCTGTTGGAGCAGGAGAAGGAAATTGAAAACATGATAAAAGCGGAGACAGCTGAGAAAAACATTCTTCTTAATCAGGTTCAAGAGTAAGATGTCTATAATTATAGCACAAAACATAAGTTAAAGGTCCTATATTACACAAAATTTACTCTTGTTATAATGCTGTTACCTCCTCAAAAACATATCTGGAGTTGACTTTTGTTTGACTTACACATGTTTGGGTAATCCTTTATTATTAGTCTGTCGACATCTCCAAAGCTCAAAATGCTCTGTTCCACCTTATGATGTCATGTAGTGATAGTTTTCAAGTTATCAGCTACCTTTTATCTTTAGCTCAGTGACAACTCCAGGGCTGAAATTATCCGGCTGATTCTAGTTTTTTTTTTTTTAATTCTTTATTTAATAGGGACAGTGCATATTAATGAACATTTGCAGCATTGCAGTGTAAATATGCCAGATTATAGCAAGAATGCTAATTTCCATCTGTAGTCCCTAGGCAGGTGACACCACAGCAAAAACAATAAAAACAGTGACAATTGACAATAACACCAACATTAAAACATTAAAACATTAAACATTAAAACATTAAACATTAAAACATTAAACATTAAAACATTAAAAATTTCCACATTGAAGGTGTATGGAGTTTAAAAACACAATGGAGCACTTCCTCTATTACTGCATGACATCACAAGTTGGAACAGAGCATTTTGAGCTTTGGAGAATGTTTTTAGTTTAAGAGAACAACTAAATATGCAGGCTTTGTGTTTTAAACATGTGTGAATGATACAAACTCCTGGTATGTTTTTAATGAGGAAACAACATTATATCATAGATCAGAAAATAGTGTAATATAGGCCCTTTAAGCCAGTAATAATCTGTTATTTCTTATACATTTTGTATTTTTTATGTGTAGGCTTAAACAGGAGGTTGAGAGATTAAAAAAACAAACAAAAGTTTGGTAAAAGAAGAGGAAGAAGATAAGCCTGATCCAGAGCTTAAAAAGTCAGTTATGTGTCAGACACTGTACTTAAAACAATCAGTGAGTAACCATTACAAATACCTGCAGTATTTTGAATGCAAACCAAGTAGTGTTGTAAGATGATGACATTTGTTAGAGAAAGGAATTCAATGAACTCTAAAAGCAGCAAAGAAAACTGAAGATTCAAGTAAGACCATTTCAACACTTTTTAAGTACTTACAAAATATAAATTAAAAGGCGATTTTGAACAAGGAAACTTATTGACGTCAGCTCGAAAAAAGAAATGCAAATGCAGTTTCACCCCCGTCTATCTCTACTCAGCGTCTCTGTAAATCACGCCCAGAGAGTTTGGACTGCGGAGAAGCTACGCAATGCGAAATGCGTTTTTTTATTTGCCTGGAGGAACTTTCCTCCAACTTTCGCAAGTGTTTCTAGGCTCGGAAGTCCTTTATCTGAGCCTGTGGATATCTGAAACAGCAGTGGTTTAATTTTATTTTCTGTGGAAATGTGTTTATTTTTCAATGGAATGCTTCTCATCTCGCCCTCCGCTCAAAAACACGGAAGTGGGTCAGAGCGCACAGGGCACAGCTGAAAAGTTTGGCCACGCCCCCACTCGCTACTATAGGCCATCTCTGTCCTCCTCATTTGCATTCACGCAACAACGCCCATAGTGGACTGTTCCAGAGTGACATTTATGACTCTTTCTCATCTTATCTCTCTTTCTCATGCACTGAGTCTTGATTTTGAAGAAGGATTCATTTACAGTATTAGGGAACCATTAAGGAGCCATATAAAAGCACCAAGAAGTACCATGTCATGGGACCTTTAACCCTCTGAGACACACAGTTGCAGAATTGCAACATTTACTTAAAGTTGTCTAGTAGTGCCTCACACTGACTGAATGTAACAAAAACTGCATTTCCCAGCACCCCACACTCTGCACTGCATCATACAACATTTCTGAAGGAAAATGTTTAATATTGGAGGGAATGTCACATTCCATAGTCACACAGCTGCCTTCTACTGACCACCCAGCTCTCTTTTCTGGATCAATTTTAACCAATCTAAAAGTAAGTATACAATCTGTAATATTTTTTTTTCTTTCATTCATAACATGTTTAGTGTTAGAAAAGGTTTTTTTTGTTTTTTGTTTTTAAGTATACAGTAATACACATGATTTAGAGAGATTTATGTAAATGTTGCAAAAACGCAACACTGAGTTACAAAGGGTGAACCGTTTACACAGAGAATCCCTAACCTTTGTGAAGTGGCTGTTCACAAGAGGATTTACCAACACAGACGGGAGAGCCAGAGTGGACCTCAGTCTGTCGCACATCTCCACCTTAAAGCCATGGGCCACTCCTTTCAAGGCAGTGAGGTTAGTACCAAGGGAGTGTGCAGGGTAAGCCTGCTAGGTCTGAGCTTGGCATGTCAGGAGATACGGTCATGAAGCTCGCATCAACACTACCTACAGGGCAAAACTACAATGTATATGCAGACAACTTTTTCACCTCTGTGCCTCTGCTTGTTAAACTGCTCGAGTGTGGCATACACTTTGTTGGCACTGTTCGTCCTGGGCATGTGCCAAGCCTCAGGTTAGCAGAAGAGAAGGAGCTGAAAAAACAAGGAAGAGGAAGCTTTGACTTCAGAGTGTCGGAAGAACACAACATCTGTGCGGTGAGGCGGTATGATAACCGGTCAGTCACACTTCTCTCCACTTTTGATGGCCCAAACCCAGTCGACAAGGTTGCACGGTGGAACAAATCCACCAAGTCCTTCACTGAAGTGAGAAGACCATCAGTTGTGAAGAAGAAGAAGAAGAAGTGAACTTTATTGATCTCACACTGGAGAAATTCTTCTCTGCATTTTAACCCATCCTATATATATATACATATATTAGGAGCAGTGGGCAGCACACACATTAGGGTGCCCGGGGACCATCTCCATGATCTTCTTGCTTCGGCTTGGTCAGGACCTAAGCTGGAGTACCTATGATGCATGTTTTGGGTTGGTGGGGGAAACCGGAGTGCCCGGAGGAAACCCACCCAGACACGGGGAGAACATGCAAACTCCACACAGAAAGGCTCGGGCGACCCGGGGATCGAACCCAGACCATGCATGCAAACTCCACACAGAACACACACGGAAAGGTCTGGGCGACCCGGGGATCAAACCCGGAACCTTCTTGCTGTGAAGCAAGAGCGCTAACCACTCTGCTACCGTGCGAAGATGTACAATAAATTCATGGGTGGGATCGACTTGCTGGATTCCTTCACAGCCAAGTATAAGTTGCACATGAGGTGCAAACGGTGGTACATGTACATCTTTTGGCACACCATCATCATTGCCATGGTAAATGCTTGGCTGCAATACAAGCGTGGCTGCAAGACCCTGCAGATCCCCTACTGCTACACATATATTTTTATCTTTACTTTCAATGCACATTCTATTGCACATTACCATTTCACTGCTGCATCTTCTATTGCACATTTTTGATGCACACTGCACATTTTTGGACATCTGTAAATAGGTATTTATTTATTCTGTTGCACTGCTTTCTTTCAGATTTTAGATTCTAGATTTTAGATTTTTGTCTTAGATAGTTTTTGTTTTGTTTTGTCTTTATATTGTATTTTGTACACTGTCTTTTTGCACTACCTGGCCAAAGATAAACGAAATTTCGATTCACTGTTGAACACATATGGCAGAATTGACAATAAAGCTGACTATGATCATTGATCTTTGATCTTTTTGATCCCTGTGAAGGAAGTGCTGAACAGAAGACGGCTCCAGGTACAGCTCTCTGCCTCTCTCATTCAAACTAACACCGTAAAGAGAGGTAGACCTTCAGTGGATGAGAAAAGATCACCACTAAGTGCTAAAAAGATAGTGTACAACACTCCAAAAGGACAGCAATGGACACTTTCCTCATAAAGATAAAAGAGAGGCCAGTGCAGGTAAGAGCGGATACACATCCTCTTGCATGGAGTGCGAAGTCCACTTGTGCTTCAGAGATGACAAAAACTGCTTTCTTCAGTTTCATATTTGATAAGTGACATGATAAAAAGAAGAGTCCTGCAGCACATCATTTAATGTTCTTGTTCATATATAGGACTGTTGCATTAAATATAAGTTTTGAGTTTAAAAAAAAAAGAAAAAAAGTTCTAAACATTCTCATGTTCACTTAGTGCTGTTCTGTATATAAAAAAAATCATTTTAAAATATGTTATGATTTTATGGAGTGAGCAAAAACTAATACAAAGTTGGCTTTTATTAAATGTGAAGTTAATATTGGTAAACACTAAAGCCCAGTGTTGCAATTTTGCAACATTTCCACAGATTCCTCACAAAAAACAAAAAAAGATAAAACAAATTATTTTCTGCATTAGAGGCGTAGGAAAAACATGTTAAAGAGGTTTTTAAAAAAAATTCATCCAGGAAATAAATGCTTGGGTCTCAGAGGGTTAATTATGCTTTTCCCCTTGTATTGATTAACCACATTTTTTGTATCACACAGATACAAAAATATTTAAAATGTATTACTTTCACTGCCCCTATCTACTGATAATCCATACAGAGCTTAGTCTGTGCAGCTTCACCACACTTCTGCTGATCAGTTCAACGCTCAAGATTCAAGTATTGACATCAGATATTGATTTGTCAGATAAATCATATCTTTTTCTGTGTTTATTTCTTGTGGGTGACTCACCTTAACGCTCAGCACATTTGGAAGGTGATGGGAACCCTGTGTGGCCTGAGTGTGCTGCTTGTCAGGTCAAATGTGGCTCCTCTCTGTAGCCCCGACTATGACCTCTGGACCATCCGAGTCCTACAGCGAGGTTCATCTGACATTTCCTTCTTTTAATTAACAGCAGGATGTAGATCTAAAAACATAAAATAAACCAAGCAGCATGGCTATGAATGAATTCATTTTTTATTTTTATTTATTTTATTTAACCTTTATTTATCCAGGTAAACCAATTGAGAACCAGTTCTCATTTACAATGGCGACCTGGCCTAGCCTGGGAATTCCCAGGCCGCTTCCGTTCGTTTCGAACTGGAAGGCGGCCTGGAAACTCGTCCAAGCGAGAGTCCCAGATTTAGGGCCCCAATCAGAGAGCGGGGGAGGTGTGGCAAGACGGTGACGCGTACTACGTGACAAACGGAAGCTTGTAGTTTGAACTGACAACTGACATGATTGGCTGTGGACTTACGTATACGCTCAATGATAGACATTCATAACGCCCAATAAACGGCCGTTGGCGATCGCTAACCACACCTCCGCTACGGGATTTTTCGAAGCGAGTTTCCAGACCCATATCTCACTTGTGATATGGTCAGGTGTTAACCAGACTAGACCTGGCCAAGAGGCAGCACAATTAAAAGATACATTCATAAAAACATACAGTGCAACATGAACAATAAAGACAATAATAAAAGACTACAACTAAAAGCAGGTACAATGATCTTAAAACAGTAATAAAACATTTTTGTTTTTGCACTGCAAGTATTAAGCAACAAATACACAGGTTTACAGGGCTCTCAAGTCTCACGCATTGAGAGTGTTCACACGCTCGCACATGGCATTTCTCACGCAGATTTTTGTTTTGTTTTGGTGCCCAGAAAATCGGTCTGTGTGGCTCAGTTTATGCAGGCACTGCACGTTTTCAGCGAATGTTTTATTGTTTCATTTGTTTAAAGGCACTCAGAGCACGACGGGAAAAATTGTTCACTCGCACCCCCCCCTTCGCTCCTCGGAAATTACGCAGTCTCACGCACGACCCCGCTCAAAACTTGAGAGCCCTGTTTATAAGAAGGTTAGAGGGACTATCATGAGCATCCAATATTTTTTTAAGTTGAAAAAATGTCTTTTTATCAAACGCATACATATGTCTAATAGTTTGTTCCAGTTAAATTAAAACAGGTTACACAATGACACACACAGGCCTAGGCTTGTGTTTCACATGAAAATGCAAGTATGTGGTGTAGTTTGGTGCATTACTTTGTCAAAAACTACCTGTTGCTCAAAAGTATGTAAAAGCGCCTGAAAGAAATGTTTTTTTAGAAGGCCCGGAAGAGCTCCATTAACCGTTTCCGGGTCAGATCCAAATCCTGTAGGCACACTGGCAACACATCGAGGCGACCGGTAGGTGAGAAATACGTTATTAACAGGCACTCTCACATAGTCATTATCAATTATTCACCCATTTACTTATCAATAATGTGATATTTACAGAAAGTGCCATCATAACGGCCAAATGTGCGCATTGTATGGGCATGACAGAGACTGACAGGCGGGAAGCTAGCAGATTTAGTGTTAGCATTCAATAAATGTACAAAGAACTCAAAAGTTCTGTGATCATCGATCGCAAAGTTGAAGATTCATAGATAAGTGAAGGTTGTGCGTACTGAAGGCTAATGTATCCTTTTGCTGTGTTGCAGGGTGAGCAGAATGGACTTTGTTTATGGGCCGCTGGGCATGAGTGTTGTCGCCGGGTGTGCGCTCATTCTCGGCTGGTACCTCCGGGGCCGCTTCGGTCCCGCCTCCAAAAGCGTCGCCGCAGCGGCGATGGGGAACGGCGCTGGGGAGGCCAGTGTGATGGGAGAAGGAGGAGAGTACAAGATGATAATTGTTGTACGAAATGACCTAAAGATGGGCAAAGGGAAAGTCGCCGCCCAGTGCTCCCACGCGGCTGTGTCTGCGTACAAACAGGTCCAGCGGAGGCACCCGGAGCTGCTGAAGGAGTGGGAGTACTGCGGCCAGCCGAAGGTGGTGGTCAAAGCTCCAGACGAAGAGACCCTTATTGATCTACTGGCACGTGCCAAAGAAATGGGACTTCCTGTTAGTTTGATCCAGGACGCAGGCCGGACACAGATCGCCCCGGGGTCACGCACAGTGCTGGGGATTGGCCCTGGCCCATCTGATTTGGTTGACATGGTCACTGGAGAGCTGAAACTCTATTAAACATCATCTTTGTCATAAGATGTTATGAGACTTTACAATGAGTTGTCATTTTTATAATGCACATTCAGCAGGCCCATGGCTCCTAGCAGTGCACTTAAGTATTACTAGAAATGTCATGTATATTGTTGACCAATGATGCTTGGGTAAATACTTTTGTTAACTTGGTTGGTAATAAATTAAGCTTACATAACCTACAGTCCCCTCCAAAAGTTTTTGAACAGCAAGGCAAATTCCCTTATTTTTGTTGTTCACTGAAGATCAAAATGAGACAAGAGCTCAGAATGTTTCTTTAATTTGCTGGGATTTACATTTAGATGTGTTAAACAACTTAAGATTTATCACAGTTTGTATTACACCACAACAATTTTAAGTGAGCAAAAATAAAACAAAATCTTGAATAAAATTTAATATTTTTGTGGCAAAAAACCCTTGCTTGCAATAACTGCCTCAAGCCTGCGACCCATCGACATCCGCAAACTGTTGCACTCTTCAGTTGAAATTCCGGGCTTTTACCACAGCTTTCTTCAGTTCTTGTTTGTTTCGGGGACATTTCACCTCCTCTTCAAGAGATGAAATGCAGGTTCTATCAGGTTAAGGTCAGGTGACTGACTTGGCCAGTCTAAAACCTTCCACTTTTTTCCCCTTATGAAGTCCTTTGTTTTGTTGGCAGTGTGCTTAGGGTCATTGTCCAGCTGCATGATAAAATTTCTCCCAATTAGTTTGGATGCATTTCTCCGTACATTGGCAGACAAAATATTTTTGTACACTCATCCTGCTTCTACCATCATCAGTTGCATGAACCTGTTCCAGAAACGGCCATGCACGCCCAAGCCATGATATTACCTCCACCATGCTTCACAGATGAGCTTCTGTGCTTTGGATCATGAGCAGTTCCTTTCTTCCTCCACAGTTTGGCCTTTCCATCACTTTGCTACAGATTAATCTTGGTTCCATCAGTCCATAGAATTGTGTTCCAGAACTTGTGTGGCTCATCTCTGTTCTTTGCAAATTCCAATCTGGCCTTCTGATTCTTGCTGCTGATGAGTGGTTTGCATATTGTGCTATGGCCTCTATATTTTTGCTCTGAGTCTTCTTCGAACAGTGGATTGTGATACTTCCACTCCTGCACTGTGGAGGTCATTGGTGATATGACTTACTGCTGTTTTGGGGTTTTTCTTCACTGCTCGCACAATATTTCTGTCATCAACTACTGTTATTTTCCTTGGCCGACCTGTTTGACATCTGCTCAGAACACCAGTAGTTTTTCTTTTGCAGGACATTCCAAATTGTTGTGCTTGCTATGTCCAATGTTTGTCTAATGGTTCTGATTGATTTTCCTTCTTTTCCCAGTTTCAAAATTGCTTGCTTTTCTCCCATAGACAGCTCTCTGGTCTTCGGATTGGTTTATGCTCTTTAACAAGAAATGCAGCCTTGCAGCCAAGAAGTAGACTATTCATGCAGAGCTATTTAATGCTTGAACAACCAACTTTAAAGGAAACAGCTGTCAGTCACGTTCCAATAATTTTGCTCACTTGAAAAATGGGTGGGTTTAAACAAAGGTTGGTATGCCCTGAGTTGTTTAACACATCTAGCTGTAAATACCAGGGAATAAAAGCTGACATTCTGACCTCTTGTCTCCTCATCTTTTGATCTTGAACCCAAATGTCTTCATTGAACAAAATAAGAGAATTTGCCTTGCCGTTCGAATACTTGTGGAGGGGACTGTGTATATATAGAATTGACCGAACTGGCTTGTTCAAGCCTGATCTCATCAGATCTTAGATGCAAAGCTGGGCCTGGTTAGTATTTGGATTGGAGATTGTTGGGAATATCAGTTGTGTCCTTAGACAAAGCACTTCACCCACATTGTCTAGTATGGTGTGTGCAGTGTGCTGGTGGCTACAACCATCACTGGGTACAGAGTGAGTGAATAATGCACAGTAAATAGTTTTGAGTGTTGTTACACAAATCCAATGCATTTTTATAAATGCTGACTCAGAGAAGAAGAAGTGAACTTTATTGATCTCACACTGGAGAAATTCTTCTCTGCATTTTAACCCATCCTATATATATATATATAAAAAGGAGCAGTGGGGGACACATTCCTGCGCCCGGGGACCATCTCCATGACCTCCTTGCTTCGGTTGGTGGGGGGAAACCGGAGTGCCCGGAGGAAACCCACCCAGACACAGGGAGAACATGCAAACTCCATACAGAAAGGCCCAGGTGACCCGGTGATCGAACCCGGAACCTTCTTGCTGTGAAGCAAGAGCGCTAGCCACTCAGCTACCGTGCCGCCCAGAAGTTCATAATCATTTCTGTGTGGCTAACTTTCAGGACAAAGTAACCTGAAGAATTATTGTGCTAAATTATGTAACCACAAGAGGCAATAGTTAACAGCAAACAAAGTGACAAACAAGAAGCCTTTATTTTCAAGTGGAAAACAAAACTGCGGTTTCATTCAATATAATCCTGATTATGCACAATCACTTCTTATAAGTGCACCGTTTTATTCTAAAGTAATTCAGATAAGAATATAAGTTCAAAGTTAATTGATTTCTGTGTACACACAAGCCATTCTGATAAAAACTTCAAATAACCACATGACCTGCAGTGACATCGATTCTGAAATGAGTGAGTTGGTCAACTGAACACAATAAAAGCAAAAGTTTATAGAAATCTTACTTGCAACCCAAACAGCAGAAACAAACTGCGGTGAAAGGGGGCTGAGTGTCAGTCAGAGCGGTTTGTTGTCCCATTACAAGCAGTATTTCAAAGTACAATCAAATATGAATGCAGATGCTATGGACATCTTGCACAGGCATTGCTGGAAAATATACTTTCTATTAAAATTGGGTGTCAAATGCCATGAAGCAAGTGAAGATAAAACTTAGTGTTTCAGGATTGTGGTACTTGAAGCGGCAGTTTTATATTCAAATACAAATCATCTGAATATACAATAATAAATGAATTTTACAGGTGGACAGAAAAAGCTGCTCACACATCAAGAGGTTCTACATTTCTTCTTACTACAGAGTGCAAATCAGATGCTTCAGAACAGACCTTTTAGACTGAAGAGGACTCGCTCTTCCAAAAGCCTCCCCAATGTAGACAAACTATTTCCATTCAAAAATGACAGAAGAAAAATGATCTAGTCAATATGGAATGTGAGAAATTATTAATCTTTGTGACAACAGAAAAAAGTCCTTCATAGCAAAAGGCGTAAAGTACAAAATAAAAATGATGTAGGTGTAATATTTTGTATCCTGAAAAGGCAGAGAGGTCTGGTGAAGGACTGGCTGATGGATGGGAGCTTTACATGCCATAACCAAAGCCCGGTTGAGCAGCTGGCTGAGCGTAGCCTGCAGGGGCCTGGTAACCATATCCGTAGGCCTGTTGAGGGGCCACAGGGACACTGGGGCCTGCTGTAAGCATCAGTTGTGGTGTGCCTTAAAAGAAACACAAATAGTTTACTCACATTTATTAGCTTAGAGCTCATAAAATTAACTGGTCGGGAAGTTAGACCTACCGTAAACAATGGGCTGTGTCTCTGTTGCCTGCTCTTCCTCTTTCCTCAGGGACTCTGAAGTCTCTAGTTTATCTACCTGCAGATGCATAAAAACATCCAGCATGTTAAAAGGTGCATCGTTTAATTTTTCTGGTGGAGGATCCGTCAAAAGCTTTTCTCCACAGAGATGTTATTGCAGTGTCTGGAATGTTTCACAGTATGGTATTATGGTATTTCCCTCTTCATGGAGACCAAACCAGACCAAGTTACAGGTCAGATCTGTGGAGACGTGACCCCACTCAGTCAGAATGCCTGTTTTTCAAGGTATTTTTGAGCAGTAAAATCACCTGTGATTTCTTAAATGTACAGCGCTATGCTGTACATTTAAGAAATCACAGGTGTTTTAAGTCTGTGGAACATTTCAGACCAAGCAATAAGATATCCATAGAAACAAGCAGGTGATGGACCCCGAATCAAAAATTTACACAGTGCACCTTTAATAACTTCACAAAACAGTGCGTCATATCATATGCAGATATACACTAATAATCTACTTTTCCCCTCCAGGCATGTCTTTTTGGAGCAGCTTAAGGCTCCAATGGCTTTTGTCAATATGCACTATGTTTATGCACTTTTATGCCCTCGAGCATTATTGAAACAGTGAAGAATGTCATGCCAATTATATTATAAATTATACAGCAAACACCAGGCAGACTCCATAAATTTTACATTTTGTGACAACAGTCACAGTTTATGCAAGTTAATATCATTTTCATGTGTTTTTTGTGCATGCTTTTACCACCAATTTGTTCCAACACTAGTTTGGACTAGTTTTCTACTTTTGCTACTTTCTATTGATCAAACAAAATGTTCAGTATCCCAAGGTTTAGAATCTTATGCAAAATCGATACTCATGCAAAAACAAGGCATTTTTTAAAAACTACATTTTCAGGTAAACCAAGACTTTCACCTGATTTGTAATTGCATCAACCTGAAATGGAAAAAGATAATGACATTCATATTCAAAACCATTTAGAGAATCGTATCCTTTTGTTAGTGCTGTTTGAACTTAGTGACAGACCTCACAGTTGCATATCTACATTAACATAAATCTGCAGAATGCCCACTCACCTTGCTGAGGTATTCTCTCATGACCTGGATGAAATATGGCATAGAAAAATCCATGATGTTGTGCCTCCATGCAGTCTCTAGCACCACATCTGGCCGTAGGAGGTCATAGCATGTGAAGAGGCAGGCAGCAAAACACTCGTTCTTATTCTCTTGAAGGAACCAGGCCAGCAGCTCCTCAGCGAGCTCTATGTCTTTAGATTCAGAGGCATACTGCATGGCATCCTACAAGGAAAATGCCACAAAACAAGTGTGTCAACAAGGGATGGAGCAGTAGTATGGCTGCAACCAACAATTATTTTAGCAGTTGATTAGTCAGCAATACATTTTATGTATTTACACGGAGATGCATATAAGAATTGAAATTGATTTTGGACTGTTCTTTGGTTATATAAATTATCTGTGGCATGATAGGTGTTCATGATCTCAAGGCTGTGAGAAGTGCTGCTTTGGCCACAGGTAAATAAATGAGCTCTGTCAATACCGTCTGAAGCCCACTTTGATGATATTAATACTTTGGCATTCTAATACCTTCATACCAGTTATCGTCAACATGCCTGATATGGCTGAGTAAAGATGTACCTTGTAGAGCTTATCCTTCTTGCAAAGCTCCACACTCTGTTTCCAGCGGTTATTGCCCTTGAAGAGGTAGGCAGCGATTCTTCTGAACTCGATCAGCTCGTGTTTTTCTAAGCGCTGGGCCAGTGAGATGTTGTCAAAGTTATCATAAGCATCTATCGACGTTCTAAGTGCCTAAAAAACACAACAATAATTAAATCCCTGAACAAAACACCAACCAATGATCATTTTTGTTTGAATTTCTCACTTGATAATCCTCCTCTACAATGAAGAGGTTGTTAAGTGCTTCATTGACGTATTTGTTGTTGTGGTTCTGCACTGAACGCAAGTATGGTTTTACCAAAGGCAGCTGTTTAACCTGCAGAAATGAATACATGTGCAATTAGTATCAAAATAAATACTGCAAGGCAAAATATGACAATAAACATCATTGTTCATTAATACCTTAGAGAAAAAGTTGACGGCACGGGAGTGATCCAGTCTGGGTGAAAGCACTATGAGCAAATCATTCAGTAACAACGGTTTGAACTCCAAATAAAACTGGGTGGCTTTGTAGTACAGTTCCACATTTGCAACCTACAGAGTGAAAACCCCAAACAGTTAATTAGATATATATGTTAAAAAAACTCCTGTAAGCAGCAATCCGATATTTAAAATTACAAAAATATTGTATTCATAAACTAGTGCAAAAGAGGGCTTGCCAACCTTGGTGATGATGTCTTTAAACTGTCCCTCCTTCCAGGCATCTGTGGGGTGGTTCATCATGGTGATGATGGCGTTGTCAAACTCTTCATATTTGTCGTAGAGGAAGACGAGCTCAGCCCACAGGTGGGCTTGTTCTGCTGCCCTCAGGACTTTGGGGATGTTCACTCTGGACCAGAACAGCTCCAGATGTTCTCTCATCTTCTGCGGTTTAAACTTGGAGTAAAGAATGGCCAGCTCTGTGAACATGCCCATGTGTGCACGCTCCAGGCCCAGGGCAGCCTCCAGCATGGTGATCAGCTCCTCAAAGTAACCCCGGTCCTGGCAGGAGAGAGATTATTAGCACAAGTAAATATATGAACTAATATTTAATAATGCTTTATCTTCTTACCTGGTAATAGTTGATGAGCTCCTCCAGCTCGTCAGCGTGTACTACAATGTGGAGGCCACACATCTGGGCCAGTCTGAACTCCTGTCCGTCCACACAGGCGAAGCACACCTCTTTCCAGGTGCGAGTGCTGTTGGCCTTTCGAGCTCCGTCCACAGCAGCCTGATACTCTCCCAGGTGCACCAGAGTGGAAGCCAGGCGCCCGAAGTTGGAGACATTGTTGTACAACAACTTAGCTGCCTCGTACATTTTTTCATCGTAGCATCTGTCACCAACCTATGAAATATGCAAAAAGGGTTAGAGCAATTAATAACTGCATCTATGTAAAATACACAATTAAAGGACTGACTTGTTGGATGTGTGCATTATTTGGTCCATTAATGAACTCTTCCAGTTCTGCCAGTCGATTTGTTTTGGCCAAAGCAAAGATCAGCTCTGTCTCCACATATGATTCACGGGCCTTTTTACGCGCCATCTGAAGAAATTTAACCAAGTCCTCCCAGTTTCCTGTGCAGGAACATTATGTGTTCATTTAAATGTTTAGCATAAAAAAACAGTATATATCGTATATATAGATTTAAGCAAATTTTCCTACCACTATTATCAGCAGCCTGGACAACCTCCATATACGCAGAAGGATCATCAGCTTTGATGTAGGAGTCAATAGCCTCCTTCACCAAACCTTTCTGAAGCTGGGCCTTTGCCAACTGGCTCCACACAGCCGGTTCATTACAACGCTCTGCAAACTCATATGCTCTGTCCAAATTGCCAATATGTTCAATAAGCACCTTGGGGAAAATAAAGCAACCAATTATTTATCTTTGAAAGTACAAGACAGAGAAGGTAGATACAACATCGAGAAAAGAAGTGAAAACTCTTACTTGTACAGCTGAAGTATTGACATCAAACTTCTTAAAGATGGAAAAGGCCTCCTCGAAGAGTTCATTGCTAATTGCAATGTTAGCAATATCGGGAGCATCATAGTTGTCCAGCCGGTTGATGTACTCCATCACACGTGTACGGTCTGCTTTGATGGCAGTCAGGATCAGCAGGTTCTGGAGATTTCTGTTTGAGGGGAAATTTTAATGAAGCATGTGGTAAAACAGAAATATCTACAAATTATAATAAATAAGCACCTGTGTTCACTGAAGACTGAGTTATCCAAAACTATTTTCTCCAAGAGCTCAATAAGCTCATTGGGCAGGTCCGCTGTCATGAAGGCCTTGACTGTGACTGACACCTCCTCTGGATCCTGGGTTTCTGACAACGCAGTTTGCACAACCTAAAAGCAGATGCACCAATAATCAAACTCAAATATACATGACTGTATACATAGACATAAAAACAAAGTACCTTGGTTAAAACTTACTTGATCAATAAGTGGTCGTCTGAAGGGGTTGGTCTCCAAGAGAACACTGGCCCAAAGATCTGCGTCTCTGCGACGAACCAGGTAACGAGACAAACTTTTAAAAAGAGAATTCTCATTGCAAACCTGAAGAAAAAAAAAATCAAAACAAATTAGGCATTTCGCTGTAAATAAACACTTAATTGATCATGGCATTCTCACATTGATCAACTCCTGGTCGCACTGGCCTCTCTCATACGCCACGCACGCTAGATGAGGGTCTCTTTTCTCGCAGTACTTTCCAACCACACGGCTGTCGTAGTACGGGTTTTCCCTCAAGAAACGCTCGGGGTTGTTGTTGCTGTCGATGTAAATCTTGGCCAAAGCATTATGGGTAGCTGGCTCCTCACAACCTTCATGGATACGAGACTCCAACCAAGGCAACAGCAGCTTCAGTCTGGATAACAAATGAGAAACATAATGAAATTTGGTAGAATTTGCTGTTTAACTGTCAGATTGCGGATTTTATTGACCTGATTTATGGTTAATATCTCTAATTACTGGGCTTATCCACATGAAACAAAAACTGTATGAAGTTCAAGGTCTTCTATGTCAGCAAAAATGAAAGTGAAATGTCTTCACAATAGCTTAAGAAAAGTTTAGAAAGTAAAGTCCCATTATTCTGAATCAAACACACGATTGTTGTCAGTTGAAAGGGCTTTAAACCATAAGATAAATATGGCAAATTTGTGGATCATAAGCAAAATTAATATCCCATTAATAGATTAGACTGTGGTGCCCCCATAGTCTAAAAAGAACATGGACTAGATTGGTATAACAAAATCTCCTTGTCTTGTCATTAACATAAAATGTAACTACACTGTTCAAAAAGACATCTTAGCTATGAAATGCAGAAAATAAGTGACAAACTCCACAAATTGTATGAATGAAAATTATTAATATAGAAAGTATTTGTACCACCATAGTCTGAACAAAATGTATGGAAAACACATCAATATACTCTACAATTTAAACTCAGCCTATTCATTCGCTATACCATTTATCATTCCAGTTAAACGAAATTACCTGTTACGCTTTTCAACTTCAGCCACAAGTTCGTCGGTGGAAAACTGTCCTCTGACCACAAGGATCAGGCTCTTAATGACATCTTCAGAGCAGTCCACATCTAAAAGACCTCCCACCACAACAGGCAGACGGCTGGGATTCACCTAAAAACGTATAAAACATGTGACTAGGCCTCCAACGGCAATTACTCATTACTTATTGACTTATCGTTCAATAAATTAGTCTTTGGGTACTTTGTTTTTGTACTAGGGGAGAATTTAGAGGGGTATTTTTGTACTACAATAAGATACAAGCTGTCAA
The DNA here is from genome assembly GCA_036785185.1 of Paratrypauchen microcephalus. Classification (NCBI taxonomy): domain Eukaryota; kingdom Metazoa; phylum Chordata; class Actinopteri; order Gobiiformes; family Gobiidae; genus Paratrypauchen; species Paratrypauchen microcephalus. Next base: position 8,787,638 of record JAVJIX010000007.1, on the reverse strand, counting down.
GGGATATTGTGTCAGTGGTGTTAATTTGTTTCAATGTTAATAGTTTATGATCTATATTTTATTCAGCAATATAACTCGGTTCAAGATTTGTTACTCTGGCAGGCCTACGTGTGAATAAGATTCTCAACAGGAAATGCAAAACTCTACAATAATGGTGAGAAATAATGGGTTACCTTCTGCACATAGATCTCAATGTACTTCTGAAGGTTGTTGCGATACAGATAAAGAACCAGGTCATGGACAAAGTCAAAACGATCACAGACGATGATCAATGGAAGCTGGTCAGTCAGTTTGGCCTCCTGTTCAGTAGGAAAAACAAAAGGAAAGTAAATTAAATGGACAGTTACCCTTTTAATACCATCAATAAGGCTGAAAAGGACTAAAAATCCCCATTCTACTTTAGGGCAGATACTCAATTCAGGTTTGTGCATTCCCTGTAATCTGGCAACATGCTAAACTAAAAAGACTCAATAGTCTATATATACACATCTATAAACATCTACCATTTTTAAATAACAGGCTTTACTCATGACAACTATTTTGTTACTTTTAATAATGATTACCAAAAAGCTAAGTCTACCACTTCAGGTTCTACAGCACAGGGGAACATCATGTGTATAGCTTGTGATGTATCATACACCACCACACAAATCCAATTCACAGACTAGGTTAAGGAAAGGGGTTCATAAGGGAGATTTGGCACTAGTGAGTAAGATGCATTTACCTGATACATGTCCTGTCATTACAAAGACAGAGGAAAGCACAATAGTTAGAGGGTGGAGCGGGGCTGTTCTGGTAATTCTTGCTCATTAATTTGCTGCCATTTTTATTAAGAAGTGTTCAAATGAACCATTTTACAATCTATTGTGAACTGGCAAATATGGATGATCTGCACCATCACTTTCAGATATTTCTTTTTCTGTTTCTATTTTAAAAAGAACTGTCACCACAGCATTGTGCCATTACAAGAGTTGCAATTCCAAAAGTTGAATCACATGTTTGTTGCAACTTTACCTTCAAGAAGTTCTTGACACGCTCTGGGTCGTAGCAATTGCTCTCTCTGCAGATCCTCTCCACCTCTTTGATCTGGCCCGTCTTACAGGCAGCTTGGATGTATTTGAAGTGAACTTCAGGATCCTGACTGAAGTTCACAATGGAGCCCAGGAAGTAAAACAAACCTGTGCAGACCAATCCACAAATTCAGTGTCAAACAATAGTAATAATAACATGTAATTCAAATTCTGTAAAAGTGAGGAGTATCCATGTATTTTGTAAAAAGCATCCTCATAATTTAATGGCTTTTAAAACAACTCACCTTCAAAGCTCTTGAAAGACTCGAACAGCTCGGTTAGGGCCTGTGTAGTGAGCTGCTCGTGGTACTTGGATGCCACCTGGACACAGATCTGCAGATTCTGTCGGATGTTGGCCGATAACATGGCCCTCAGACACTCCAGAGAGTCCTCCACTGACAGGGAGCCAAAGAAGTTCACCAGCCACTATGAAAGGAAACAAAACAATTATTGATTGTATTATTAGCAGTGATGCCGTTAAACCGTGGTGTAATACTGCCCCCATATGTAATAAACTGGTACCTCTGGGTTGAGCAGGTGTGTGTGCACTACAGCACGCTTGATGTCATACAGGTCTGTGTAGTGCTCCAGTGCCCGCTGCAGCAGCCCGGCCTTTTCACATAGCTGGGCAATGTGGGCACGGTCGTAGTTGGTAAACATCTGATTGCCCAAGATGGCATCAGCAACCTACAGTAAAGAGTTATGCGTTATGCAATACATTATTTATTTATATTAGCTAACTAAATATATGTTAAATTGTATCTCCTGTTCAGAAGTGTACCTGGGGAGCATGCATAAGGTTCATCTCCAGGAGGCGGGTCTGCAGAGGTCCTTCTGAGGGGCGGTTGTTCTTCAGAGCGTCGAGGAGGAAGGAAGTGCACTGCTGGATCAGGTTGTACTCCATGAACACGTCCACAATCTGAGCACACACACAACAGGCTTATCTTTAGAGACACAAAGGCCACTTAAAACAGTCACCACAAAGGCATTTGTCCAGATCAAGACCACCTCTTTTAGTAGTGGAATCCATGTCCAAAACTATACTAGTACAATAATAATGTCAAAAGGTCAAACCTGTGTGATGTCGGCCAGAGGCTCCTCGTCCTGTACAAGCATCTGGGCGAACTGCAGGCCCTGCTCTGGGTTTATCCTCATCACATTCCTCAGCAGAAAGATCCAGTCAGGTGTATATCCCACCTAAAAAGTACCATTGTCATTAATAACATTCAAATTCTTATGGAGTATTGAATTAATAGAAAATAAACAGACCTTCTTTGCATAAAGTACAATCTTGGGAAACTGTCCAGTCTCTGCAAAGCACTGAATGACTTTATTGGGGACATTTGCTCTCAGGTAGACGCTAAGAGCCAAGGTGGGGTCCACTGCTTTCACCAGGTCACCAAGTTCTTCTGAACACTCCAGCTGAAACAGATTAGCAGAATTTTAATGATTGACTAAAAGGGGGTATTGTACTAGCAAATGCTCTTAAAAGTGCAGGATCTTGCAAATCAGAAGTACTATTAAAATTATCTTCATAAAAAAGGCAGATTAAATTGTCCAGTCACTCCAAAAACTCCAGCTAACTCACTCCATGCTTTTGCCTTACTCTATAAATCATTATAATCACAATCAAATTATTTGTCGCCTAATAGAACATTTGGTCAATCAAGACAGCATTGAACGATAACACACACACACAAAAAAACTCCTTCAAGCATCTGACACTTTTATAAAACACATGATCTCACACAATCTCAGATAATGGAGAAACAGTGTAAACAAAAGTGCAGCTCAGGAAATCCACTTCCTGTTTGTAGCTGTTCTCATGGAGACTGAATACCTTGTCTTCCTTCAGCCACTTCTCCAGGAGCTGCTTTCGGCCTTGCTGCAGCACAGGTCTGCACAGCTCCAGAGACTCAAACTTGTTGAGCTGGCCCTGGTCCAGAAGAATCCCAAAGTACTGCAAAAGTGGAGAGGTCTGGCCCTGCTGAGTTGGAACGCTCTGGAATCGGCGAATGGTGTCTGGGGTACGCAGGATACCCTAAGTAAATAATAATGATGATAATAATTTAAAAAAAACAAATGTATGTGCATTTTGACAGGCTAGACAAGTCATTTCACTAAACAATTGCTAACATTAACTGTATTTATGATTTTACTACATCCCTACATCCTAGTTTTTACCTTATATTTTGGTGAAGTTTATAATTTTACTTCCTGGTTGGGTAGCAGATGTCACATATATAGTAAATCCAAATAAAATAAATCCATAATTGTTACCTAGCAACCATTAAATAAATTAATAATAAAATATTAGGTTCAATTAGGGCAGGAGTGTCCAAACTTTTTTCATCAAGGGCCACATATGTAAACATAGACCGAAGCAGAGGGCCGATCGGGGGCCAGACTGCTGCTCAGTACAATGAATAATTGAAATATATGCATGTTTAACACGTTGAGATTTCAGTCCTTTATTCATGCTAAGATCCTCAAAATGACACAATAAATATTAAATACTGTCTTATCAAGGTAGATTTTCAAAAAACTTAGAAAGTTCTGCTCAAGGTAATTTGGGCCAATTCACCTGGAAGCCTGAGGGCCGCATTTGGCTCACGGGCCATAGTTTGGACATGCCTGAATTATTGATGATGTTGATGACATTGGTAGAGGTATTCTGTTAAAGAACTCCAATACTTCCTTTACTTTTATACTTTTCTTCTCAGCTTTTTTTCTACAAACTGCCACTTGATTAATGTTATTACAATCCCATTAAACCAAGTAATAGTTAGAAAAACTTGATTATCTGGCATATGCACTTGACCACCAATATTATTCCAATAATACACTGAAACATCACGAAGCCTTACCTTTGGGGCGTTTGCAGCCACTTTAGCAGCTTCTGAGTAGTTTCCAGCAGCAAACAGGTTGTTGAACTTGCGTGCAAAGAGCTCTTCAGCTCCGGCTAAGTTGTTGCGTACAGCCAAACGGAGAGCCAGGTCTGGGTTTTGTAGGACATTAGTGATGTAGGGGATGATGTTCTCCTCCTCCACACAGACAGAAAGCACCTGTTTACAAGAGATGTGATAAGTGAGACATAAAAATAGAAAACATCAAAGATCAGAGTCAGCTTTATTGTCAATTCTGCCATATGTGTTCATATGGCAAAAATCTAAAAACTAAAATCTAAGATCTAAAATCTGAAAACAGTGCAATAGAATAAATAAATACCCATTTACAGATGCCCAAAAAATGTGCAGTGTGCATCAAAAATGTGCAATGGAAGATACTGCAGTGAAATTTGCCTGGAAGAATCCATGACTCATCGCTGTACCAGCGAGTGAGTCTGGTAACGCTTGATCCACAGAATGCGCTGCGGTTGCGCGTAGACAGACAGCTAAGTGAACCAATCAGAGATTGCGCCATCTTGATTCAAAACTGAGGCGGAACTTCCGCTGCCTAAGAGTGACTTTGCGGGCAAAGGCGGGTGCACTGACGTCACCATCTTTGAACGAATCAGAATCGCGGAGTCGGTTTGGAACCGGAGGAGCGAGAGTGGATGGAGAGTGTCCAAATGGTATCGCGGTGTATAGGAAATACAGAGAGATATCATTTGGCTGGCCAGGTAACAGTGAAATGGTAATGTGCAATAGAATGTGCATTGAAAGTAAAGATAAAAATAAATGTGCAGCAGTAGTAATTCCAGTGCAATAACAGTAGTAAACAGCACTAGTAAAATTCCAGTAGTGGATGTGCAATAACAGTAGTAAACAACAGTAGTAAAATTCCAGTAGTAAATGTGCAACAGTGCAACAGTAGTCCTTGGCAACAGTTTTTTTTTTAAAAGTGTCTAGAGTGATATGTCTTTTTATGGAATACAGGTTATGCCAATATGGGGGGATAAGGTGAGAATTCAGCTTCCTGACAGCCTGGTGGATGAAGCTGTTTGACAGTCTGGTGGAGTGGGCCCGGAGACTCCGGTACCTTCTCCTCGAGGGCAGGAGGCTGAAGAGGCTGTGTGAGGGGTGGCTCAGGTCACCCACAATGCTGGATGCTCTGCGGGTGAGGCGGGTGTTATAAATGTCCAGGAGGGAGGGGCGAGAGACACCAGTGATCCTCCCAGCTGCATTCACTATGCACTGCAGGGCTTTCCTGTTCTGTTCAGTGCAGCTCCTGTACCACACAGTGATGCAGCTGGTCAGAACGCTCTCAATGGTGCCTCGGTAGAAGGTGGTCATGATGGGTGAGGGGGCTGCATTAAACTTTGCTTTAAAAAGGTCCAATATGTAACTTTTCTCCATGGAGATGATTTTGCTTTACCTAGAATGCTTGACGGTATAGCATGAAAGATTTATCTCCATGGAGACAAACATTTGACTGCATCAGCCCAAGTTAGAAATCAGATCTGTGAAGAGGGAACACCTGTCTTAGTAAGAATGTTGTTTTTCTTCAAGGTTATTATTGAGCAACAAAAACACCTACAATTGAAAAATTGCATGACAGATACATTTAATTGCATACTATGGAATATTTTAGAGCGTGAGATTGACAGGCCGATCGGTGCAGCATCGGCAGTGATGTGGTCGTTGTACCGGACCGTTGTGGTGGTCAATTTACCGATTAATCTACATTCCTACTCTCACCTATGGTCATGAGCTTTGGGTAATGACCGAAAGGACGAGATCTTGGATACAAGCGGCCGAAATGAGTTTCCTCCGTAGATTGGCTGGGCGCACCCTTAGAGATAGGGTGAGGAGCTCAGTCACGCGGGAGGAGCTCGGAGTAGAGCCGCTGCTTCTCCATGTCGAGAGGAGCCAGCTGAGGTGGCTCGGGCATCGGTTTCGGATGCCTCCTGGACGCCTCCCTCGGGAGGTGTTCCGGGCATGTCCCACCGGGAGGAGACCCCGGGGAAGACCCAGGACGCGCTGGTGGGACTATGTGTCCTGGCAGGCCTGGGAACGCCTTGGGGTCCCCCCGGAGGAGCTGGAGGAAGTGTCCGGGGTGAAGGAGGTCTGGGCGTCCCTGCTTAGACTGTTGCCCCCGCGACCCGGCCCCGGATAAGCGGAAGAAAATGGATGGATGGAACATTTTAGAGAACGCAATAACATCTCCATGGAGACAAGCAGGTGCCATACCCTCCCTTAGAAAAGTTTCATAGTGCACCTTTAATGCATGTGCAAGTTTTGATAGTCTACTGATTTGCATCATCAATGGTCATTGACTGCACATAGCTTCTGAGTCAAGTCAGATCAAAGAAAAGGATTATAACATAGCACATGTCTGAACACTTCATTAGCCAACTTTATATGCTTGATAAGTAAGCAAATTAATTTAGAATTTCAGAGATTATAACAATTATCATAACAAACAGACTTCCTTAAGATTCTAAGAACATTTTAATTTGAATATTTATGTTGGATAATATATGCCATGCTGATGACGTACAAGAGGTACTGATTACGAGGAGAGTGGGAGCTCTAAGAGGATTAAGTGCACCAGCCAGTACCTATGACCTTAAATCATGTGCTTATTTGCAGTGGCAACATGTCTGTCCAGGTCACCAATTTAATGGGGCACTATGCAACTTTTCTGTTGGAGGATCCGTCAATAGCGTGTCTCCATGGAGAGGCTATTGCTTTGCCTAGATGTTCCAAAGTATGATGAGTGGTGACATATTCACCTCCATGGTGACAAGAGGTGAAACCATCAAGCCAAGTTACAGGTAATTTTTTTTTTTTTGTATAGTGTAGAACGTTGCAGGCAAAGCAATGGAAAAGATACACAGTGCACCTTTAAACAGTTCAGGTTTATTGGTAATATCTGTGTAAATGTAAAAGCAAAAAAAATACAACGCACTGCCCTAAGCTTACAGGCCCGTCTCTGCCCCAGATCAGTTTCCACCTCTTTACTAAATTATTCATGGGGAGCGTGGCCCGACTGGAACATTATTCATCAGCTGGTTGAATCCAGTTTCTGCTCTAGTTCAACAAACGCCTCAGGAATCAAGCCTCTCTGCCCTCCCCGTGTGAAACACAACTCTCGGGATTATCTCCATTCTTTGCACAGTTCGGTCTCGCTCTGTGATGACAGATAAATTACAGCTGTTGCCGTTATTAGCGCTACCTCTGTTTTGGGTTTGGCTAATTTCAGTTTATAAAGCCATGTCAGTATGTTGTTTTTGGACCAACCTAGTAACACATACTAAAATGTAATTACTGGGTTTCATATTACATAACCTTCTATAGGCTAATAATATTTAAAAGGTGCATTACACAACTTTTCTGGTGGAGGATATGCTGCAGTTGCTCATCTTCATGTTTGTTGCCTTGCCTGGAATGCTCCATTGTAATTAATGCATTTATTCAAGTGTTTGAAAAACATGTAGACCTGAGCTGTAACTTGGCCTAGTGGTGCCACCTACTTGACTCCAAAAAGATTTTAATGCTCTACTGTGGAGCATTGCAGGAAAAGCAATAAAATATCCATGAAGACAAGCAGGTGGCTAGAAAAGTTACATATTGCACCTTTAATAGAGATGGGGGGGCTTTAATATTAATAATGTTCAAATACAGATATTTGTTAAAAGTAGTTGTTACAGTGAGTAACTTGGGTCTAGTCACTAATAAAAATAATTAGCTTTTGTGTATTTAACCTTTTGGATATCTCATTAAGGAAAAGGGCCATGTTAGAGTAGTACCTGTCCCTTTCTGTTAACTCCGATAATGCCTGAAGTGGGCTCATGAGGAGCTGTGACAAAGATGGTCTCTCCACTGATGCGATTCATGTAGATGCAGGTGCCAGTCTCCAGGTCGTACAGGTGGATGTAGCCATATTTGGTAATGAGGAAAACCACATTGTGTTTGGCGCTTATCTGCAAGACAATGGGGGTTTGGTCACTGATTTCAGTTTGACATTAAAATAAAAGACAACTTATAGGTGGGACCACCTTTGAGAAGTACTACAAACTGCTACATACTTGCATTGCCACTGGGAAGTCATTCTGTGCTTCTGGAGGGAAGAAAACATCTACCGCCTTTTTTGGGAATGGCTGGTTTCCAGTTGGTGGGGCCCCGACCTCAATGATGTGCAACTGCAGAAAACAGACTCTTTAGACACAAACTCTTTAAACCTTAGCAGTAGACGTTAGTGAAGTTTTGGTTTTGCTAGACCTGTCACGATACCAAATTTTGAAGCACAATATATTGGTACAGAGAAATACTGCGAAAAACAATTATATAAGAACTACTTTATGCCACGGATACAATTAAAATAAAAACAGGAGAATCCCAGTAAACCCTTTTAAATAGATTCATTAAAAAGCCTGAGCTGCAACAAATAAAAGAATGTAATATTACTGTTCAATAATTAGCCATAGAGGTCACTTATTCAACCTTTTACAGCTCAAACCTAATTGCATTACAAGAAAAACAGCCCCAATCTACCTTTCATTTATTGAATGATAAGTTGATATGGTAATTATTGTGACAGGCCTAGGTTTTGCTGTGATTACCTTTCCTCCAGCCTGGCCTCGGACAGCAAAGCAGAACAGCGTGGACTCCTCTGCATTGCCCTCCATCTTGAACTGGGCAAAACTGGCAGCGTGGCCTTCAATTGGCTGGGAGACTTTTCTGTCCACAGAGTAAAGCTGCATGGCTCCAACTACACGATTTTGCTGAGGAGTGAACAAATAAAAACAGTAACCATCTAGAGAGAAAAAGCAAACAAATCCGCTGTACCAGTTTGTGAAAAAGTTTATTGTAGCGGTTCAGTTATTGCTCACTTACTAAATGCATCTGTGTTTATAAGAGCTTTTCACAACATTAAGAGAGCGGAGTTTTGCTATCATGGAAACGCTAACAACTAGCACGCTAACTGTGCACTTCCCTGATTCCTGAGGCAGACTAACTCTTCAGAGTTGCTTATACAATATATCTGTACTGGGGAAGACAAGTTTTGCTCAAATACATGGAAAAATACAGGTACAGGGTAAAAGTTTCAGTGCATTACCTGTGCTGAGATACCAATTAACAGAAGCCATTTCTGCTTGGCATCTGTGCGGTAGTTGATGATCTGACAGCCCGCAAGACTGGAGTGGCGATCGAAGACTTTGACGGGCTGAGAGTCACCCTCCATGCTCCAGTGGTACACGGCCGTGTCCGTCACCAGGGCAACTGTGTTCAGGGAAATCCACTTCCAGAAAGTCACATCGTCCGTCATTGTGTGTGCCTTCATCTTACTCTTCATCTCAATGTTGAAGATCTGAAGAGTTTTGGCAGCTACGGGAATACAAATAAGCTGTTTTCATTTTCAGTTATTTTTGTTTGACAGAAGTATCTACCAGCACACAATAATAAAATGGGAAAGATTATGTTCAAGTAGAAGGAGAGAGAGATGATTTTTAAAAAGTAGCAGTCATGATATAAAGTTCATCAAGCAATGGCACCATGACTGTCAGACAGAGTGTGCCATACATGCGGTGTTGGAGGCGGTGAAGACTCAGGTGTACTGAATATTTCCTCTGGGCGATTATATCCAATTATATACAGAACTATTCTTCTCTACTTAATGTGTAATAAACATAGATGTACTCTCATATAGAAAATCTAAATATACTACTACGTGTATTGTTTTTGAATGTCTAAACCTGACTCAAAATCTACTAAGCTTTCAGAGGAAGAAAGGGCAGCAGCGACTAGAAGCAACACACAATCACCTTACAAAAAAACTACTGTCTTAGATGCCTTCAAAAGCACCAAGTTTGAACTGAAGTTCCTATAAGTGCCAGCAGCAGTCCCACTGAGCAGTTAACTCATATTTCACACAAGTGCATGCCTGAACAGACTGAATCATGGCGATATACTCACCTAGATAATGTTTCATTAGTTTGGATTAACCAAGCAAGCTTATGCTTTATTATAGCAAGAATTGTTTGTTCATTGATCAATAAACATTTGATGAATGCAAAATTATTCAAAGCTGATGCAGAACTGTCATTGTCATGTGAGTGTTGTAGGATACACTGTATGTAATTTTGTCCCTAACTCTCGTTAAATGTGATTGTGGCATGTGAGTAACATGTGAGATGTGAAATGGTCAATTACTGCACGATGATGACAAGCATTTATAAAATGTAAAATTATATGACATAAAATCCCTGTATAATTTTAGCCATTATTAAATCACTTGAACACACAATAAACCAATGAAATGCCAGCAAGCTTTTAAGTTGTGGAAGGCAAACCCTGTTATTGAACAATCTGTCATTATGATTTTTCATATTATAATCATATTATTATCATCATATATTATCATTATTATTATCATCATATTTTATATCATATTATTATTATTATTGCTATATTACATACAATACTGAATTGGATCCTATTTTAACCTGCAATAAAAATTTCCCTTGTGGATCAATAAAGTTTGTCTAAGTCTAATCAAGTAGGTTGTTTAATTTGGTGAGAAAAGCTATTCCTGTTGCCAGATGTTTTTCTAAACAGGGTTTAACTTCCACAATAACTGTAGTTAAATTTGAACTCACCGTCTGCAAACGCATATGAAAGCAGTAAAGGAAAAAAAATACAGACAAAAACAAAAAACAACAAAGTCAAAGCATTCATGAACGCACACAATATACTTTAATATCTCTATAAAAATGCCTCTAGGACATGCGGGTCAATAAAACTAGCACAGCAGGAACCTAGCTCAATGCCCAAACAGATGCGAACAAGTTTTCAAAATATTGTTTAGTTTATTTAGTAGTATTTGTTTAGCTGTCTAAAAGTTACTTGAAATAAATGTAAACAATGGCCCTTGCATGTTAAAGGTGCACTACACAACTTTTCTGGTGGAGGATCCGCTACCTGCTTGTCTCCATGGAAATGTTATTGCTTAGTCTAGAATATTCCACAGTATAGATTAAACTTATCTATCACAAGGGAGACAAGCAGGTTATGGCACTCCAGCTACATTATTATTCAGAAGAAATTCATATATTTTTGAGCAAGAGAAACACTGTAATGAATAAATGCTAGATGGATATGGATATTAATGCTATACCATGGAACATCTCCATGAAGACAAGCAGATAGTGTACCCTCCACCAAACAAGTTGCGCAGTGCACCTTTTAAATTAATTATTCTAACAGAAAAAGCCCGGTCAAAGTCAGTACATACCTTTGAGTGCAATGACCTTGCTGGCAGGGTTCATGATGGCGCTGTCGGCAGAGATGGGCCTGCGGATGGGGGTATTGGGGTCGGCCAAGTCAATGATCACCACCTGCGTCTGCTCACCCACCTTCTCCCGAACACAGATGAACTTGTCCGACTCCATGGTGAGGGTGCTGAAGCCAATGTTAGCTGGATTGATGCCCAGGTTTTGGAGCTTTAGAAAAAAATATAGGCAAAAAGTGTTCATTACAAACTGTTAAGTTACATATTAGTGATTTTAAAGAGAAATTATTATGCACATTTTCAGGTATTTGTTATTATGCGTGAAGAGTCCCTCAGTCATCCAGGTAGAATCCATGATAAAAGGAGAAATTCAATTTGTCAACTGGACAAAGTTTGTTTGGTCGAAAACGTTTCGCAGCTCATCCGAGAGGCTTCGTCAGCTCTGGTTCTAGTGCTGGTTAGACCCTGTTTATATCTAGCTGCAGGGAGGAGCTCCCTACACTGAAATAGCTCTGAAACTATCTCCACTGGTTTGAGAATCGAATTATAAATGGGAGACAAGTCATGTCTAACTCCCCCATTTCTGTTTAACGACGGATTCTCTTTTTTGACAAAAATTGCCTCTTTAACCCCCCTCTCAAACCAGTTTTGTTCCCTGGCTAAGATCTGAACCTCACTGTCCTCAAAAGAATGGCCCGTGGCTTCTAGGTGAAGATGTACGGCAGATGACGGTCCACTCTGGCACGCCCGCCTGTGTTGGTACATCCTCTTGTGAAGTGGCCGTTTGGTTTCCCCAATGTAGCGCTCACTGCAGTCTCCACTACACTGAATGGAGTAGACCACATTGCTTTGTTTGTGGCTCGGTGTTTTGTCCTTTGGGTGGACGAGTTTTTGTCTTAAAGTGTTTGTGGGTTTGAAATAAACTGGAATTTCATATTGTCTGAAAACCCACAAACACTTTAAGACAAAAACTCGTCCACCCAAAGGACAAAACACCGAGCCACAAACAAAGCAATGTGGTCTACTCCATTCAGTGTAGTGAAGACTGCAGTGAGCGCTACATTGGGGAAACCAAACAACAACTTCACAAGAGGATGTACCAACACAGGCGGGCGTGCCAGAGTGGACCGTCATCTGCCGTACATCTTCACCTAGAAGCCACGGGCCATTCTTTTGAGGACAGTGAGGTTCAGATCTTAGCCAGGGAACAAAACTGGTTTGAGGGGGGTTAAAGAGGCAATTTTTGTCAAAAAAGAGAATCCGTCGTTAAACAGAAATGGGGGAGTTAGACATAACTTGTCTCCCATTTATAATTCGATTCTCAAACCAAGTCAAAAACAGACAAAGAAACATTAGGGCTCCAGGGCAGAGGGGTGGAGAGGGTCGTTAGGCTTGAATAGGGAGGCTAAACTAGTCGCCAGAGAAATTTGAAAAACAAAGAGATAGATTAGTGGAGATAGTTTCAGAGCCATTTCAGTGTAGGGAGCTCCTCCCTGCAGCTAGATATAAACAGGGTCTAACCAGCACTAGAACCAGAGCTGACGAAGCCTCTCGGATGAGCGGCGAAACATTTTCGACCAAACAAACTTTGTCCAGTTGACAAATTGAATTTCTCCTTTTATTATTTGTTATTATATTAAAACAAGATAATTAGATCATTTTTACACTTCACACAATATTGATTCAAAACAGCTTAATAACATAAATATGAAAGACATCCATTGACTGAACTAAAAGAGCGTCTCTTCATAGCGGCATTTTACTATAACAGCAGAGTTGCATTTTTCTTTTTTGTTTTTGACTAATGAACAATTTTAACCTTACTTGTGGATTTTGACTCATGCCCCTGTTAAAACTGATTCTGATATCTAGGGGACAGTTCATTCATAACTATAAAAACACATACAACCGGTGAAACAACACAAGCTTGGGACTTTGACCTCAGCTTTTACACAGTGTGACCAAGTGATGTGGTCATATGAGTGACAGAGGAGAGCAGCCAGAGAAGTCAGAGGGGACAGGGAGGAGAGCTAACGCCTAGTATAACATTACGGTCCAGAGAGGAAACTACTGCATTTTAACAGTCTGAGAAATAATGTTAGCCTTTATTTTACATACTTTTATACATACAAATCCCTCAATAATGTATTATCACATTTGTGTTTTGACTCCTATACATGCCATATGCCAAAAGAAGAGGTTTTGTGACTCAAGAAGTGTGTGTGTGTGTATATATATATATACACACACTCAACAAAAATATAAACACAACACTTTTGTTTTTGCTCCCATTTTTCATGAGATGGACTTAAAGATCTAAAATTCATTCCAGATACACAATATTACCATTTCTCTCAAACATTGTTCACAAGTCTGACTAAATGTGTGATAGTGAGCACTTCTGCTTTGCTGAGATAATCCATCCCACCTCACAGGTGTGCCACATCAAGATGCTGATCTGACATCATGATTAGTACACAGGTGTACCTTATACTGCCCACAATAAAAGGCCACTCTGAAATGTGCAGTTTTGTCTCAGCAAAATGCCACAGATGTCACAAGCATTGAGGGAGCGTGCAATTGGCATGCTGACAGCAGGAATGTCAACCAGATCTGTTGCTCGTGAATTGAATGTTCATTTCTCCACCATAAGCCGTCTCCAAAGGCATTTCAGAGAATATGGCAGTACATCCAACCGGCCTCACAACCGCAGACCACGTGTAACCACACCAGCCCAGGACCTCCACATCCAGCAGGTTCACCTCCAAGATCGTCTGAGACCAGCCACTCGGACAGCTGCTGAAACAATTGGTTTGCATAACCAAACAATTTCTGCACAAACTGTCAGAAACCGTCTCAGGGAAGCTCAACTGCATGCTCGTCGTCCTCATCGGGGTGTTAACCTGACTCCAGATCGTCGCCGTAACAGACTTGAGTGGGCAAATGCTCACATTCGATGGCGTCTGGCACGTTGGAGAGGTGTTCTCTTCACGGATGAATCTCGGTTTACATTGTTCAGGGCAGATGGCAGACAGCGTGTGTGGCGTAGTGTGGGTGAACGCTTTGCTGATGTCAATGTTGCGGATCGAGTAACCCATGGTGGTGGTGGGGTTATGGTATGGGCAGGCATCTGTTATGGACGAAGAACACAGGTGCATTTTATTGATGGCATTTTGAATGCACAGAGATACCGTGATGAGATCCTAAGGCCCATTGTTGTGCCATACATCCATGAACATCACCTTATGTTTCAGCAAGATAATGCACGGCCCCATGTTGCAAGGATCTGTACACAATTCTTGGAAGCTGAAAATGTCCCAGTTCTTGCATGGCCAGCATACTCACCGGACATGTCACCCATTGAGCATGTTTGGGATGTGCTTGACCGGCGTATACGACAGCATGTACCAGCTCCCATTAAGCTGAAAATGTCCCAGTTCTTGCATGGCCAGCATACTAACCGGACATGTCACCCATTGAGCATGTTTGGGATGTGCTTGACCGGCGTATACGACAGCGTGTACCAGCTCCAACTAATATCCAGCAACTTCGCACAGCCATTGAAGAGGAGTGGACCAACATTCCACAGGCCACAATTGATAATCTGATAAACTCTATGCGAAGAAGATGTGTTGCACTGCATGAGGCAAATGGTGGTCACACCAGATACTGACTGGTTCTGAGTCCCCAGACCCCCAATAAAAAAAAAAATGCACATTTCAGGGTGGCCTTTTATTGTGGGCAGTCTAAGGCACACCTGTGCACTAATCATGATGTCAGATCAGCATCTTGATGTGGCACACCTGTGAGGTGGGTCTTTAGTCTCCGATTTCGTTTGGTCAAAAGTGGCCTGTAATCCGAGATTTAGCCATAGTTTCGAGTAGATGAGGACGCCAGTGCGCATGCGCGGAGTGTGCTCTCAGCTCTCGGGACCCAAACATGGAACGCAAAGCTGTAAACTATGGATAAATCTCGGATTACTGGCCACTTTTGATTAAAACGAAATCGTAGAGTAAGACATCGAGCTTCTATGATTTGAAAAGTGCTAAAATTTGTGTTATTTGGAGCCCGCATTACACGGAGCATATTACATGCTCGGGGAATGCCCCGAGCTATGGCTATAAGTCGCGCTAGGCTAATGGCGTTACGCAGCACGCTGCCAGGGGAATCCCTGTTACGCACCGGGAAGGGAGTTCCCCTGTTGCACAACGTGGTGCGTGATTCGGCTGTATTCTTCCGCACTGGAAAATAGTTCCCACCCAAAATGACCAAGGCAAGCTCTCCGTGTTGATTTGCACATTTATTTGCACTCGATATGAATGCGCACTACACAGAAAGTAATTGGGAAACGCATCGAGCAAATTAATTCCTTTTGGCCGAAATCTTTCTCTGGCGACGTTAGACTCCAGTCTAAGGCGGAGGAGCTGCAGATACCGTGGCGGTCAGTGGCGACAGACTCGGACAATGGCTGGGTGAGCAGGAAAACGCTTTCCACCACTTATTTTAGTCTCTGGACTGTGGGGAGATGCCCAAATTTGACCTGGGGGTGGCATATCCCTTTAAGTCCAGTGCCTTGGGAAAAGAGGAAATTCACGGACAGCCCCTCCCACGCCACCGCCGAAATGCGGCATTGAGAAGGGAGCTTATGCTATCAGGGAAGCTAACAGGAGGAGACAGCGCGTGAGAAGTCGGTAAGTGAGGCACGGACAGATGTTTTATAAAGTTTAACCTGCCCTGTGATAACACGTTACACGTGCGAAAGACCTGCCGCTCGCGTGCTCGCTCGCTGACGTGCGGTGTCCGCAGCTCCAGACGAAGCGCGGCCCGCTCACCGGTAGAAGTTTAATACCAGACATGTACTTTTGTTTCTGTTTCTTCAATATCTAGTGAAAGGGTTTTTTCAACAGCAGGTGACAGTTACTGCCACCAGATCGGAGAGATGGTTCCAATAATGGGCTTAAAGTCATGTCAAATTCAGATTGTGTGATTATTACATTCTATTAAGATTTTATATTACATTAGATTATGATATAATCTTATAACCTTTTTAATGTTATATCCTGTTATTGTGGATTATTAAGCTAAATGGATATAAGGTGTATTTTGAAAGAAACCAATAAGAACCATACAGAGCCGAAAACCGTGACCCTTAAACCGCGATACGAACCGAACCGTGAATTTTGTGAACCGTGCCACCCCAACACACACACACACACACACACACACACACACACACACACACACACACACACACACACACACACACACACACACACACACACGCACACGCACACACGCACACACACACACACACACACACACACACACAAAATAATCAAATAAAAGTTAAATAACTAGTGCTGTCAGGCGATTAAAAAAATTCATCGAATGAATTACAGGATTTGTAATTAATTACAGTGAACCCTCGCTGTATCGCGGTTCACTCTTCGCGGCCTCGCTGTTTCGCGGATTTTTTTTTCCAATTTTTTTTTCCAATTTTTTTTATAGTGTAACTTTTTTTTACAGTGTAACATTCTGTCCTGCGCCCTGATTAGCTAAGAGACTAGACCAGGACTAAACCAGGTCTAAAGCAGGTCTAAACCAGGACTAAACCAGGTCTAAACCAGGACTAAACCAGGTCTAGACCAGGGATGGTAGGGACAGAGTCTCAGATGTCCTTCACGAGAGCGCCTGGGTGACAGGTGGTGTGGCCTTTGTTTACTTGCACGAGCCATGGAAGAGACTGAGTGCGAGCCGGACAAATGGAAGAGCCAAGAATCAACATGGACGGGCCTGGCGCCTGGCCGCGCGGCGTCCGGGGGAGCCGCAGCGGGGAGAGCCGCATTCGAGGGAGCCCGCAGCGGGGGGAGGACACTCGCGCGCACAGAGGAGACAGTGGCTCTTCCCCGTGAGAGGACGAACACGACCCCGTCCTAGAGAGCTGTGGAGTATTGGCGACGCATTGATAGCGGTCTGATTTTGGAGCCGGGGTGAAATGCAACCAACTCTTGTGAGCGCAGGTTGGTCTTACCTGGTCTTGTGGTGAGGACTGGTGCTCAGAGGCGTCTGTTAGCGGTTTGGCACTGTTAGCATTGGCTTGAGTCTTGCCCAAAATGATATCCAGGTCGCTTTCCACTGGACTTTCGCACATGGCATGGATATGTGGTACCAAAACGCGCGCACGTGTCCGCGCGCACGTGTCCGCGCGCACGTGTCCGCGCGCACGTGTCCGCGCGCACGTGTCCGCGCGCACGTGTCCGCGCGCACGTGTCCGCGTGTCACGTGCCCCCCCACTATTAATATATTTTAATGAAAATCTACAAAAGTTTGAGTGTTTAAACAAGAGAAAAATGTTAATACCAGTCTAAGAAAGGTGTATAATGTGTCTGGTGAAGCGTTTTCAGCCTTAAAACATGTAGAATAATTGTAAAATATAAAATTGTCCTACTTCGCGGATTTCACTTATTGCGGGCTATTTCTGGAACCTAATCCCCGTGATAAACGAGGGTTCACTGTAATCTAACTGCATTTTAAGAGTGTGTGAGAGAAGGAGAGATAGAGTGAGAGAGAGACTGTGAATGAGTGAGTGAGCGAGCGAGCGAGCGAACAAACCCACTTTGCGTTTGAGTTTGTCATTTTTCATGTGGTCACTTTGCTCATTCGTTTCCCAAATTCTCGTGGTTTGATGGTTTGTTGAAGTGCGCTCACGCTATCACCGGTAACGATGGAACTTGTCCGGATGCGTTTGTCGTTCAAATGATCAGGCTGGAGCTGCTTTGGTGATCAATTTTTTTTTATTTTTACAAAAGCTCCAAATCACCGCGTTCTTGTTGATAGTCTTGACTTCGTTCTTTTTTAAATAAACTTGCCGTTCAAAGGCCCTGGCAGCGTTTTGCTCGCCGCACGCCAAATTTAAAATGCGCACGCACTGAATTGCCACTCATATTTGTGTTAATTTTTATAACGCATTAATTTGCAGTGTAATTAATTAATGTAATTACCATGTTAAACTGACAGCCCTATAAATAACCATTCCTCCAATGAGCCACCCTTACTTCTTGCTTCATATATTTGATGTCTTCTATATGTATTTAAAAAAAATGTAGAAAGTAGTAAGTCAAAAGTACTGAATGAGAGAGTGTGTCCAAACTTTTGACTGGTAGTTTATCTTGTAAGTATATTCCATCAGGATTTATCACCAAGCTGCATTATCATGATTGCCTGGAAGAATCCATGACTCATCGCTGTACCAGCGGCAAGTCTGGTAATGCTTGGTCCAGAATGCGCTGCCGGTGCGCGTAGACAGACAGCTAAGTGAACCAATCAGAGAACAGTTAACGGACAGCGACATGAACCAATCAAACAAAAGAAAAGAAAGAAAAGAAAGGCCTCTAGAGCTGTCAGCTGCTGTGGTTTTAAGGAATCGATGTGTTTTAGGTCATTTAAGACCAATTTTACAGCTGAATGGAAGGGACGTTCAGTTCTCCGATGCGCCATCTTGATTCAAAACTGAGGAGGAACTTCCGCTGCCTAAGAGTGACATTGCGGGCAAAGGCGGGTGCACTGACGTCACCATCTTTGAACGAATCAGAATCGCGGAGTCCGTTGTTAACCGGGGGAGCGAGGGTGTCCAAATGGTATCTCGCTGTATAGCAAATACAGAGAGATATCATTTGGCTGGCCAGGTAATTATCATGATAAAATTTAGTAAAAATCACATAGTAACAGGGCATTTCTAACAACACCTTTTTAGTTTTGTGCTTGACCCAACCATTTTAAAGCACAGTAGACAGCAAAAAGTTTGAAAAAGAACATCCTGCCTGCAGCACTGAACTCCTGACGCAGCATTCTCACTAAAGTGGACACAGTTGCACCAGAATCCAGGCCGCCGCACAAATAGAAGAGCTGTAGATCTTTAGTCGATTAATTGGTCGATAGTACCCTAATCGAAAAACATTGTATTGATCTAATTATTGATTAGGATTATGAAGAATTACATGTACCACAGCAGAAAGGAGAATGCATGTAGGGAGATTTGGAGTGAATGGAGAGTTCAACCTGCCTTTTCACATTAACATGCGGTTTACTAGTACTTCTTTTCATAGCTGTTTTTTCTATAAACATCCATGAGCTGTGGTCTTGTATTTGAGTTCAATCATATAAAATACTTCATAGATTGAGAAATTTGCCATGCTATGCTCCTTGCAGTCGCCTAAAAGCATAACTGCAAAGAGCATGTCTTTAGTTGACCAGCTAGAGTTGGTCAGTAGTTACAAAAATCAATATATCAATGTTTTTGTTTTGTTTTTTTGCATTCTTTTTTCAGTAGTTTGACTTATGTACAATATGTCTCCAAACAAGACTATGCATTTGTTTTATCCATGTATGTCTCCCACCTCTACAGCCCTAACAGGCAGCACTCTAGTAATCATTACCATATAAAATGAAGAACTGTGCTTTTTTGTTGCAGTAGCAGATCCATGTTATGAAGTAATCTGAGGGAAATGAAACTACTACATGTCCACAGGGCCTTCAGTGGTGATGTTGCAACTTCCCTGGTTTTGCAATCCAGATGCATTAACTCAGTGGTTCTTAACCTGGGTTCGATCGAACCCTAGGGGGTTCGGTGAGTAAAACTGTGTGTGTGTGTGTGTGTGTAATATATATATATATATATATATATATATATATATATATATATATATATATATATATATATATATATTTATATATTTATATATTTATATATTTTTATATTTTTATATTTATATTTTTATTTATTTATTTACATAATCTTTGCTTTGCACTTAGTCTTGCTCTTCTAATCAGAGCAGGAATAATGTGAAGAGGACTGTTTTGCTGGTAAAGACAAAGCATAATAACATTTTGCAGAGTGGTAAGTAGGCTAATATTAATATTATTCAGTGAAATTAGTAATACTGTTGAAATGGTACCTTAATTTAATTTAAAATGAACAGTAGCTACCAAGCCACAGGAGGTGGGAGCCCCCCTCAAAACCTTTCACCTGCAGAGGAGCTGGCACTGGCCCTAAACCGGGGTCACCCACTGGTGGAGGTAATTGAAGGAGGGACCCCATCAAAGATCCTTCCTGCGAGTTCTTGTGAAGAGTATATTCAAGGTATTCTCTAGACTAATGCTTGCCTCAGCTGTGATCCAAGCATTTGTATATTTTAATAGTATGCTTGTGTTCTAGTTACTGAAGATGGCGTACACTTGGACCCTCCTCAGCAGTCCTCCAGCAGTGTCTTGCCTGACTCTCAGCAGTCCTCCAGCAGTGCCTTGCCTGACCCTCAGCAGTCCTCCAGCAGTGCCTTGCCTGACCCTCAGCAGTCCTCCAGCAGTGGCCTCACACCAGAATGTCATACCTAATGTCTTTTATTGTTTTATGCCTATTGATGGAAATTGATAAATAGGATTTCATTAATAAGGCTTGCACAGCATCTCTGAAGCAAATTTGTTGAATCATTGAAATGTTGCATCATGGAGTGTGCCTGTTATTTGGCTACATTTTGTTTTAAAAGTAAAGGTTTACCTGTAACTGTATTCTTTGATAGAGGTCACATAAAATATAAGTATATAAGTGTCAATGTCGTCAAGTGAGAGTGATGTTAGGACTAACTGATATAAGTTGATGATAACAATAATTGTAGGTTAAATTCATTTCCATTTCTGTAATATGTTGCAAATATAAATGCGTGAAAATTTAACTCAACTTTGACTTGGCCGTCAATAGGTCAATAGTGGGAATAGAACCCGGCCCGCCCGTATGAGAGTCAAAGCACATAACCACTCGACCAAAGCCTTTCTCTGAGATACCTCTGGAATTCTTCTATATGTTAATGTCGTAAAGAGAGCAGTTCAACCAAGAACCAAGAACGTAAGGTAATTTCTTTTTTTGCTGATATTGTTTTCGGACAACACAGATACTCATGCGGGAGGTGTGCGGAACTGTTACTCTGATACTGTTAAGTCAGGTACGTATTCTCTGCGACACGGCCTGACTAAGCCACAACTTTAGCCTGCCCGCGACCAGACTATCTGCTAAGACCATGTTGCCCCAGTAACTCAGCGGGAACTAAGTTTAGCGAGCGTCGTGGAACCGAACTCTCACTTAAACTAGCGCCAACTGACGAATAAAGCCGGGCTTTGCGCTTAGTAGCTTTCGTGGAATACCCCTCAGGTCTAGACCAGAACTAAACCAAGTCTAGACCAGAACTAAACCAGGTCTAAGCCTGGACTGGGCCTGGACTAAACCAGGACTGGACCAGGTCTAAACCTGGACTAAACCAGGATTAAACCACCACGTGCCGCTGCTGGTTTCGTGCGGCTGGTTTGTGGCTAGGGCTGAGACTACGCATTCCGGGCGCCGCGGTTCGATCTCGTGCTCAGCAGCTCCGGTGTCCTCGCGCCTACACCGGGCAGTGCCGTTGAGTGAGCGCGGTGCGTGATTGCCTTGTTTCGTGACCACACGGTTGCGCGTGTCCGCGATTAGTTACAATTAATGCATTTTGTTCGACCAACGTCTTGATCGACAATTAATCGTAAGTCGATTAATTGTCAGACAGACAGACAGGCAGACAGACATACACACACACACCCAACGAAGATCTGTTAAAAGGCAGAACTCTTTCATCCCTGATTTTATAAATGTTTAAATAGTTTACATGTTAATGGAAACAGTGATGCAGTCTATCTGAACAGCGCAGTAGTCTGACAATGCCGCGATGATGCATTAATTGAAATATATCACCACGTGATGATAATTAAACGGAGCCTCGAGGCAAATAATTTGCCTCGATTATTTTTTGTACTCGGATTACCCGAGTTACTTGAGTTATCGTTGCAGCCCTAGTAATAGAGCTACATATCAAAAGCTCAAAATGCTCTTTCACATTGTGATGGAATGTAGTGGTAGTTTTCAAGTTAACATTTAACCTTTTTACCTTTATTTCAGAAGATATTGCCAATTTCAGGGCTGAAATCATCCAAATGATTCTAATGAAGTATGTATATGAAGTTTAATAATGCTTTTTATATTGCCACATGACATCACAAGTTGGAAATGAAAGAACTGAAAAGAAACCACTTCAAGTATGTTTTAAGAATACATGCCACTCAAAACAACCACTCAAAACACAGAGCAAAGATATTTTTTCCATTTACAAGTAACATATGAAGGTCTATAATTTCTTAACAGGTAAATTTAGACAGTATAGAAGTCATTGTTTTAACCAATTATGATTTCAATAATGAGCCAAATATTGTCATATAATTTTGTCTATTAGAAGAGATAAGTCACTTCCATTTAAAGTGAGTCATTATGTTGTTAGGTAAACAGGGGGCGAGTTGGTCTGCATTTACTCCTTTTCAGATTCTGTTATAGCACCCTAATCAGCACAAACCACAGCTCAACGAAATGTGTCCACCTTTTATCATTTAATGGCCACACCCTCAGCAGCCTTGGCCCACCCACATTCTTTCACTCTTATATACTTTGTTCTCAGTGGCATTGAGTTAAACGTAGAATTGCCAAGTCTGCTTCTATATAGCAACTTTGTTGCCTACACATTTTGAGACTTGTGGATTGTGTTTTTTGGCTTGGTCCTCTTGAGAGCGACCTTCAGTTTATTATGCTTTGTTTGACCTTAATAGATCCAATTATGACTGAAATACAAGATGTTAATATCCATGACTGTACTTAACGCTCCACCTTCAAGAAACTGTTCAAAATCCATCTATTTAGAATGTCTATGTTAATGTCTAACCTACTTTTAAATTGTGCTTTTTTTAAATATGTACTTTAATTGTATACTTTGTACAATTGTACAAAGTATACTTGTATATAAAGCATTATATAAATAAAATGTATTATTTTAAATCTTAATAGTGCTTGTTCAACATACAGTATATGTTGAACTACTTGCTGCTTTTTTTTATTATTATTATTTGACACAGACATATGAGCCATAGCTAAGATAATAAAAAAGTTAAAATACTGTACTGCAAGTATTGCAACATACAATTATTAAGTTTGTTTATTTTTGTGGGGGCTGGTGTTGCTTATTTTGGGCCATTTTTTTCAAAGGCTCATTCACTTGTTTCTCTCAGAAAATCTGGCAACCCTGGTTAAACAGAACAAGTGTAAAATGCACAAGAGGAAGTCAGAAAAACTGGTTTTGTATCAGGCTTTCACATATGACATCACAGTGACAGAGGAAGTATTTACCACAAACAAAGAAGAAGAAATACGACAAGAGAAGAACTTTGTAAAGATACTGCTCCCTGAACAAATATTTGTTACTTCTATTCTTTTAAAGTAGGGCTGTAAAATTAATTGATTTTTAAACAAGATCAAGATGAGTCATTTCCAGTTACCAGTGAGCAGCTTTAGTCATTTTAATCAAGAAATGAACAGCCAATCCTTTTCAGCACGCAGTTTGAAGCAGAGTTCAGTGTTCAATTTGACTTTTTTTCTGCTAAATAGGAGTTACTAAAAGTCTGCATTGATTCTGTTCAGGAAATTAATAGTGAAAAGGCATCTGTATTTGTTTTTATCAAGACAAAATATTATCAAATAAAAAATGGTGATCGTCAGGGAAGAAAAAAACGTAATTTTGCCGATGCCTATTTCAGCGCCAGGTTTTCCGTCTTCCACTTTTGTGAACTCCCAAATCCTGCTACAAACCGGAAAGCGTAGTAAGTAGCACACCCAAATAAATTGACTACTCCTATTTTAACACCCAGCAGATGTTGCCTCAACTGTGTATGGGTCCAACATGCAAATTACATCAGAGAATAGGAATTTGTCTAAAAGCAGGTCAAACCAGTGGAGCCGCAAACAATGTGGAAAATCACTTATTTATTCTGGCCCGTGCTGGTCTGGTGCCTTTGAATTGACACCAGCACAGACTGGCTTCAGTGTCTTGGATTGTATACTACAGACCACTTAAGCTAGGGATGGTCCAATATGGATTTTATGAGTCGATACTGGTAGTCGTAATGGTTTT
Source organism: Paratrypauchen microcephalus (assembly GCA_036785185.1). NCBI lineage: Eukaryota > Metazoa > Chordata > Actinopteri > Gobiiformes > Gobiidae > Paratrypauchen > Paratrypauchen microcephalus. Next base: position 8,763,364 of record JAVJIX010000007.1, on the reverse strand, counting down.
GCTGTTGTGGCCGAAAATGATTATTTTCGCACCATTAATGAGGGAAACTTAAGACCTAATTTAGCTCACGGATATCATATGTTTGTGACGGTAGCAGTAGAGCATGAATGCCTGTGTTTCTTAAATGTGTATTTCTCCGGAATTACTGATCCTAAATAGATGTTGACTGATTGAATATATCACCCATCCCTAGCTATCCTCATAGAGACCAAACCAGATCAAGTTACAAGTCAGATCTATGAAGAGGAAACCCTGCTCACAGTCAGTCAGGTTCTAGGTATTTTTGAGCTATAAAACCATAATTTAATAAATGTTAAGTAGAGCTGTTTAATGTCATGCTGTGGAACATGATCTAGGGTTGTCAATGGCATATCCATAGAAACAAGAAGGTTATGGACCCCTAATCAAAAAGTTATAGTGCACTTTAAGCACAGCACCATTCCTGAACATGTGTTGGTTTAACTCCATGCTCTTCCTTGGTCGGAAAGCATCTTGTGGCTCAGCAGAAAAAGTGCTCCGTGTGTCCTGGTAAAGTGGACAGTTCAAGGCAGTGCAGGGAAGGATGTGCAGTGTAATGTGCTGAGGTGTGCAACAGGAAACCAGGGACCCATTGTGCCTATACTGGGACTGAAATAACAGGCTGGTCCAAGCACTGCCTCCTCCAAACCATGTGACTCCAGCAGGACATGTGACCTAGAGGGACACTGATAAAGAGTTGGGATGAAAGACACAGGCTTTGGTTCCCTCTGTTCCTTGAAGGGCCCACATTAAGCCATTTTCTGATTTCTGTTATAATGTAGTTTCCTCATCAAAAACAAACCCCAAGTTGTGTTTGGTTTCATTCACACATGTTTACCATACAAACCCTGAATATTTAGGCTAAGTTCTTTTCTCAAATGGAAAACACTCTGCACCACCAGATGTCATGTGGCAATACAGGCAATGTTGCACTGTGTTTTTAAACTCTATACCAGAGGTCTTCAACAGGGGGGTCGCGGAGGTACTGCAGGGGGGTCGCGAAATCTTTTGATTTCACTTTAAAATAATATAATTTTATATTTTATAGTGTAAAATACAGTTTTAACCTGTGTATTATTTCCTTGTATTGGATGTACCATAACAGAGTAGCAATGTTTATACATGACACTAAGCTCAATTTAATATAAAACACAATTCTATGCCATATATATAGTAGGGGGTCCCTGGCCCAGTTCGCCATCTGTTTGGGGGTCCCTGGCCTGAAAAACGTTGAAGAAGCTCTATACGCCTTCACTAAAATCATTTGGATCATTTCAACCCTTGAATTACCAATAGAGTTACTCAAACAAGTGTGAATGAAACAAAACACAACTCCGGGTATGTTTTTGAGGAGGTCACAACATTCTAACATGCCTTAAAGTTCACAATTTTGCATCGTATAGGACCTTTAAATGCTCCTAATAGAGCTGCATAACATACTGCAATATATAAATCACAAGCTGTAATTATTATTAGCTGTATCATTTCATTCTGATTATTTATGTTTTTATGTGTTTGTATTGTGATTTTAATGTATTTATTATCCTGTATGTGTAAAGAACTTTCAATTACTTTGTGTAAGAATTGTACTCTACAAATACACTTTCCTAGCCTTTATCTCATATTCCGCAATGTGCATGTCCACTATATACAACAAAATGTCCAGTCTTAACTGCTGTGTTAGTCTGCTCTCAGATATTACTGCTCATGGACATACTTCAAGATATGCACTGCAAACTGAACTGATTTTAAAACATAATATGCAAATCTAATGACAACTGCGATTTGATTTTCCTTTTCTTTTACTCCTAATCTCAACTTTGGAACGCAGAATTCCCACTCTTCAGCATTTCTGTATCCTCATTCCGCACCAGTCACAAGGTATCAGCTGGACCTGTTCCTACCCGGTTCAAAGGGCAGAGCGGAAATCTCGAAAGATGAAACCGAACGCAGTATGACCCAATAAACAGGCTTGCATGTGCTCCCGAGTGCGTAGTAAGAGGTATTACTATATGTCATGTGCTCCAACTATAACAACTCATCAAATACGCAATGGCGTTCAAATCAGAGAGTACAAACATTATGTAAGCACACTTCAAAGCTCCACTAATACATATGTTCATCAGACATAATACCTACAATTTCTGTCACAAACTGAAATTATGAAAAAGGAAATGTTGCAAGTTGTCCCCAAAACAATAGAGAATCCTTTGAAAAGCCCACTTGATTCCATGTTTAAGTCTTTGTCAAACACAATGTGAAATCATATTAACATGGCTAATTGAGAGGACATTAAATTTTCTCAGTTTCTCACCGCAGACACAATATGATACAAAACAAGAGTTTGACATGTGGAAAAAGTCCATACTACACTTGTTTGAATGGATGATGTATAAAATGCAAGCTCGGCACAATGATCAGCAGGCGACAGCTCAAGGAGCACCTTGGCCAAGGTAAAAAAGAATTTATGAGAGTCTCTTCAGCTATAAAAAACAAAAACTGTCTCCTTTGTCAAAACTGTCACAAGACAAGGCCATACGATCATCATCATTCAAGTTCATTCAAAACATAAATATCATGAAGAAAGATGCCTTAAGCACAGAAGACAATAATAATAGGCCACAATATGGTCAATAAGGCGCATACATTTTAAGTGTTAATGAAACATGCAGATCATGCATTAGTTAGAGCCGTTTGACCTTGTAATGTGCAAATGACACAACTCAGAGAAAACAAAAGGCTTCTTATCCATAAGTAATATGACAGATGAAGCATATCCCTAATAAAATGTGTAGACTGTCATATGCCCAATTAAACGGGTCAAAAAGAGACTTCTGTGTCCTCCACAGAGTGCATCAAGTGGAACTGTTTGTTGACTGGCATGGTAGATCGAATAACTTGGAATAAGCTGTACTGAGAGCCCAAAGTCTTATCATTTATTCATTGCATCTTGTAAGCCAGTATCTATGGTCACAGTGAGGATGTTAGATGCATATTCACTTTCCTATTTTTCATACTTGCACAGAAAGATTGTGGAAATATCAATATTGATGACGATAATTTGTACCATTTAAAACCAATATTGATCCTACAACCATCTTTACAAGGTCTTTTCTAAACAAAGGAAGATGGTTTGAGGACCAACCCACAAACCACATGACTTCTACAACTATCTCGCCAACGTGATGTCTTCAGAATGCACAATGAACTATTAAAGCATGTCAAATCTGCACAAATACTGTAATTTTACTGCCTCTAAGGCCACATCATCCCACAGTCGAGACGTCTGACAAAACTCAAACATTAGTGACCCAGTTAACATTAGTGTCACCCAGTGACAAAGCAATAGTCTTTGTCGAAAGGAAATGTCTAAAGCGGCACGTTTTATGTTTGACTAACATTACACAATGATTAAATCAGTAATGGCAAAACTCCATACATAACTTAACCTAATAATCTGTTCATGTGAAACCGGGAAAGATGGGTGTGAATTAACTTCCAATACAAATTCCAACATTGAGCCTTTATCAATATGAATGCCAAGTGCATTTGAATTACAATGGAGTTATAGGAAAGGCATTATGAGCAATAAAAGTGGTAAATTACAAAAGTTAGCCGTGAGGCTAGATGCTAACTAAGATAAACGTCATCCACCCAACCAAGCCAGTTAGCATAGCCAGTAAAAGCTAACTTAGCTTGTTAGCTGCATTCACTACTATTAAAATTGACTTAAACCAGAAATCCTTCGCAGGGACACCCCAAACTCCTGTGAGGACTTACGGACTTGCCTAAAACAGCCAACTATTCATTCATGCACAAACCTGCAGGTGCTCCTGAAAGCGAATAGGAAGGATTTGAGCCATGGCGGTGCCTCTCACTCTCCTCCGGTTTCTTCAAACGCTAACACACTACTTCTTTCTCTCAGATGCTAGCCGGGCCGTGAAGGAGTCGCTAATCTACAGTCTAAACTCTAAAATTTACTTAGTATGAGGTGTCAAGCTGGTGTTACTTTCTATTTGTCCCTAGACTGTTTCCTTACGGCCACCCTTGGCTAGACTGGCTGCCACTACACCTCCCTGGACCTGCAATGGCGGTGGAGGCTGGACAAGGCAGAAAACATCCCGGAAATGGAAGTGAACTCAAGCAGGCGGAGGAATACACACTTTTAAAACTAGATTACACCCAGAGCAAAACAAAATCAGTTAATATAGCAGGTTGTATTTTATTCTTTTATGTAACTATTATGTAAAAAGTGTAAACAATAATAGTTTAGTAAGCGTACAAATGAGTAGAAGTGGAACTATTTCTCTTCATTCGCCCTTTGATTTTTGCCACATCATTCGTCTTCGTAGAACAACGTCATTCCTACGCGTTGTGCACTTGTTCCTTTCAGCCAATCATCGGCTCTTAATAAACCAGAGAATCTTTGGAATGGCACTAATTAAAATGCTTGAAAAATAATTCTTTAGGTCTATATATAGTAGCCTATATCTCCTTTTGAGCTCTACTATTCCAAGTAAGTGAATATTTACATTTGTGGTTAAGGTAATTGCCTTTGTTTTTAATGTAGGTTTGGAAACTAATGAGTAAATTACACAGAAATGTTAGTCATGCAAACTGCCCAAGGCCAGGATGCATTGGATTGCAACAAAGCTGAAAGAAGATGAAGTTTGGGGAAGCTAGGAAGCAGCGAAATATGCTGACACTCCAAAGGGAAATGAATCAATTATTTTGCAACAAGTTTTACTGACTGGAGCTTTGCCATTTACACTGCTACTACTACTTGTTGCAATGGCCTTGTCATTTTGCAAAATTAAACACATACAAAAAAAAAACAAACATTCAGTCCTGTGATACGTAGTGAGTTTTAGTTACAATTTAAAGCTACCCACTATTTCATTAGGGTACGGTTAGATGTTAGGGTAGATTTGCTCAAAGTCAGTATCAATTGCTGGGAAATCACCCCTTAAATTTTACTCACATTTCCAAAAACAAATGAGGTAAACAATCCAGACAGGTAAACAAACATGTGGTGTTCTCTAAATCTAGTCTCAGCCTACATCTCAAAATGAATGCATTCAGAAAGAATCATCATTGGTTTTGCAGCCTAATATAACACCAATCTTTCTCATGCAAAGTCTACTCAAGCCCCAGTTTGTTTGATGATCTTGTTTCCGAGGCAGTGAGAGTAGTGGGGGCCATCCTGAATGACCTATTCACGCTGTGGTTGCCATGGATTCAAAGGCCTATAAAACAGACACTTTGCTCAGAGAGGCTGTGTGCCATGATAAAAGGGCGGCCTTCGGGCTTTTTGCAAAGATATCACACAAATCAGTCAGAGCTCAGACTGACCACTGAAAGGCAGCCCTGGTTTTACACAGTTATGGTCGGAGCATGGCTGAAATGGGGGAAACTCATTTTAACTGTCACTTTATCTACAATGCTACTTATTGCAGATTTGAGTTTTAACACTAATGCTTTGGCAAGGATTTGGGTGCACATTCTGATGAGCCAATGATCTGTGGTGACTTGGAGCAAACTGATGCTTGTACCTCAAACTCAAAACAAGCCAGAAAAGCCTGCTGTGTTGCTCTGTGCTGCTGTTATGCTTCATCATAGAAATTAGGTCAGTTTGTTCATTTGACACAAAGGTGAGTGTGTTTGCATGTCAAATGTGGCATAAGAGATTCTGTTTTGAAAATACAATAAAAAAGGAGTTGTTGAAAAATGTCAACAAGAATAAAATAACAATATATGAATAGTCACATTATTCTGCTTGGGAGTTTCATTCAGAAGAATGGTACAGGCAACAAACCATCAGCCTAAATGTTGCCATCTAGTGGACTCAACACATACAGTACTTTTGTTTGCAGCCATAGTCAGGATTTTACCTATTTGAGAAACAATATTGTAATTTTCTAGTACTTAAATTTTTAACATAGGCCTAGTTTGTCATAGGTTATAACTATCCAAAATCCTCTGTAGCCACTTCCCACCTCCAGAATAAAGCTGAGAAACAAAGTCTAACTATGAATATAATTTTCTGCAATTTTCTGTTGCATATGAGGTCTGTTAATTATGTTTATTGTCTTGTTGTCATCAATTTGAGGTTACAGTACCACTTAACCTGACCTGCCCAACCTTTAGGAACAATGTTGTTGATTTCCTTGTGCAACATGGAGCTTATCAGTGCTTTAACCGTGACTATCACTGATACATTGTAGTTTGCATGAAACAAAAACAGTGACATTTTGGACAGTTAAAGACAGTACATTCAGAAAAATCTCAGATAATATGACACAGTTATGCTGAATGTGTCCTACAGCTTAAACATTAATCCTGGAGCCCTGGGAGGAGTCTGTGCTTGCCTGGTCAGTGAAGTGTTTTCATCTGCTCCATTGTCCCAGTCCTGAGACATGATGGGAGATATGGACAAGAAGACTCTAAATGAAGGTATGAATTTCCTTGTTCCCAGTTTAAGCAGGAGAGGAAAAATCTATAGTGGCAGAAAGAGTTCAACAAATGTGTACTCCAGTAAAAGTACAGCTATAAAGTACAGTCAATTTTATTTGTTATTTATTGTTTATTTGAATAGGGACAGATACACAAACATAGATTAACAATCCGGTAATCTGATGCCGGTATCATAGTGTTCATAGCCAAGGCTAATTACTACAGTCAAGTAGTACTGCTGCCAAAACTGTATTTAAGTAAAAGTAAGATGTATACATCAAAAATACGACTTAAAGAGCTAGTTATTTTTTTTAACAGACTTTAGTATTTTATACAAATTAAACACTTTAAAGCTGAATTTAGTAATTTAAATAACAATTATGAGTTATGAGTTCTGGCCAATCAGAGCAGGTAATGCTGTTGTGTGTGTTTGTAAGTTTAATAAGAAGCAGAGACAGAGATGGATTGGGCTGGTTTGGACTGTACAGTACTCATATTATTCAAATTTTACTCAATTGCAACTATAAGTTTAAAAATGTGCTACAAAAAGAACAATTACCCCCCAAATCTACTCAGTTATAGTAATGTGAGTATTTGTAATTAGTTATTTTTCACTCCATTCTATATCTTAATGTTAAAGGTTATTAATGAAGACAAATCAAGCATAATATTTTAAAAAAAGGATTTACACAGTGTCCTGAAATGATAGAAAATCCATTTTTGGCAACTTAAAGCAGCACTATGTAAGTTTTCTGGTCTTAATTATTTATTTTGCCAAGAATCTCATTGAACATAAATATATCTTGCATGTATTAAATCACAGGTTTATTGCTCAAAAATATGTAGAAAACATACTGAAACATTACTGTGAGCGGAGCAGATGGCCCCCCCTTCCCCCACACCCGAAAAGTTACATAGTTTAACTAACATGTAAAAAATATGTTAGAATGTGCTGTCTCTATGGGTTCTACAAGCATTATTGAGGTGAAAGTCAAACTGGGGCCCATTAGCTGGACTAAAGTGCACAGAAGAGGCTGAATGAGAGAAAAGCTGCCTGGATAGAAGGGAATGTTACCCAAGTGTAGCACAGTTGTCCTTGCTTAGTGCACCCAGAGCAAACAACATGTGGATATATTGTGACAGTGGAGCAAGGACTCTGCTGTTTATTTAAAAAACACATTCAAAGATCAGTAGGACTCTGCTGTTTATTTAAAAAACACATTCAAAGATCAGTAGTTCTTATTCTGTTCTCACATTACAAATAGCATACAAATTATTACAAAATTATTATTTTGTAATGACACTAAATACTGCAGATCAAGGAGTCAAATATTCATAGATAACAATGTGCAGTAAACAACTTTGGATCTACTAGAGGATAAGAGAGAGGTTGGAGAAAAATCTGTTCTTGTCTATTTCATGATCCAGTTTTCTCCATGAGCCAATTCATTATCGGCTAGATAATTTTATTTTGTTATAACATAGATCATTTCTCATAATAAATAGTGAACAATTTTTTTTAGATCTTAAAGAAGAACAGAAAGTTTAAACATGTTGTTTGTTTTCTTACAGGAGTTTCAAATCTTTACTATCATATATTTCCTGGGAGGAGACAGAACAAAGACTAAAACTAATCAGTTGTGGTCAAACCCAGTTTTATGGGTGACATAAACCAATACTGCATGTCAAGGTTCCAAAAGTGCCTGGTTGCTGCAGTCACAGTTCAGTTGTATTTCAGACACAGGGCAATGCTCAACTATGTAAGTTTAACCATGGCATAAAAACTGTTTATATAGCATTTTAACTGTTTTGTTCACAGATTATGTGGGAGTGTGACTTTGGTCTTTTCTGTATGCAGGTATTGTGGACAAAGACTTCACAGGGTAAGCATTTCACTGACGACTAATTTCAGTAGTAGTAATTCACTGTGAAACAATGCTGCTTTGGTATGACTGTTCACTTTCGATCTTTAGCACTGATTTCGCATGTCCTGATAATTATGATAAATAATTTTGTTATTTTTTTATACTGTCGTCATTTCCTTGTTGACACGATTATTTTCTTAACTTTTTAAATAGAAAATTCACATTTAACCCGAAGGATGGAATAGATAATCCGATCATGGTCATCACAGATGAAACAGGTACCCGCTCTGAGCTATTCTGTAGTACCCCTTCTTCCGATCTCATATTAATGTATTGTACATCTCTTGTCAGACTCAGAGTCTCCCTGCCCACGCCTGTGTGTTCTCAAACGAGAGCAGGATGAGTCTTATGGCTTCAACCTCCGAGCAGAGAAGGGGCGACCTGGCCACATCATCAGAAGCATTGCGTCCGGAGGGATCGCTGAGCGCTGTGGGCTCAGGGACGGAGACCGACTTCTGGAGGTTAACTGCTGCTTTGTAGATGATGTTTCATACCAAAATGTGAGAAATACATTATACAAATATGTCAGAGTTTACCAGAGCAAAAGATGAACCCTATTTTGGTTTTGAATAGGTTTCAAGGAGGATCAATGTAAGTGGGAATCAAATGTCTTTATTAGTGTTGAATGGAGATCAATATGAACAGGCCAAGTCCGAAGGTCATGACCTCAGAAATGTGGCCATGGCTACCAAATGTCAAAATATTAAACCACCAAGACTCTGTCACATCAACAAGGATGCCACATCTGGACTGGGAATCAGCTTCACTGCTGTGGAAGGTAACAGTACTCACATGATGAATGATTAATACTTAATGACAGTATAATTAATCTCCCTTTGTTTTTAGGGCAAAAGGGCCATTTCACTGTGAACCTGGTGCCTGGAGGAGCAGCAGAAAAGGCTGGGGTGTGCAAAAGAGATCGACTGATCTGGATGAATGGGGCAAATGTAGAAGATCTAACACACTCTGCCTTAACCAAGATGGTACGAATTATATGTCACTACTACCCTGACTCAATAATAATATTTATTATTATTGCAGTTAAAAAAAAGTGGCAGTCAGGTCATTATTCTGGTGGTTGATGCTGAGAGTGAGAAACACTACAACTCCCAGCAGTTACCCATCCTCCCAGCTATGGCTACACCTCATAATCTTCCATTTAAAGCCAAGAAACTCCACCTGGTGCAAGATAAAAACAGTTATGGCTTTTTACTGCGCCTGGAAAAGTCCCCGTCGGGCCGTACTGGTAAGATCATAGCAGGCTTAGACTTAGACTTTATTACAAACTTTATTGATCCACAAGGGAAATTATTTGGATACAGTAGCTCACTCATCATAATATAATATATAACAGAGGGTAACAAAAAATAGATGGAATAGCAAAAAAAGATAGCAAGAGACCAGTGTCAAATGAGACATAATTATAAAATAAAATAATAAGTGTATATGTACAAGTCAAATAGAAAAATAAGTACTAAAATAAAATATAAAATCACAACTATATACAGGAGACAAGAACGGCAGTGCAATAATATATTGATTGACAGAGCATAAGGTTATCCATTACTTAAGATTGAGTTGTACAGTTGTAGGGAGTATTAACTGTTACATAAGGGGGAATTGTTGTACAGCTGTATGGAATATGGTATGAACGTAGTCCTGTATCTCTCACTTTTTGAGCAGAGCTGTAGGAGCCTGTCGGAGGCGTTTATTCTTTAACTCTATAATTTAGTTTATGATTAACTATTGTGTAGTTAACAAGCTGGGTTTCTAGCTCATGTTTTGCGTGAGATGGACCGTGGTGGGCCGGCTGAGAAGGCAGGGATGCGAGATGGAGACCTGCTGTTGGAAGTGAATGAAGAAGCAGTGATGTCTCTAAAACATGAAGAAATCGTAGACAGAGTCAGGCAGAGTGGACAAGAAATCACTGTTACCACGATTACACCCAAAGGACTGGACTTTTACACCAAGGTAGGCTCTTCACATTGGATCAAATTGTTCTTTATAATTATAGCAAGTAATATGCGTGAAAAGTCCCTCAGTCGTCCAGGTAGAATCCATGATCAAAGGAGAAGTTCAATTTGTCAACTGGACAAAGTTTGTTTGGTTGAAAACGCCGCTCATCCGAGAGGCTTCGTCAGCTCTGGTTATTGTACTGGTTAGACCCTGCTTATATCTAGCTGCCGATAGGAGGAGACCGGGGACTCCAAGTAGAAGTCTTCAGGAAGCCCACACACACACAGACCAATACCTGCTTTTTGACTCACACCACCCACTGCAGCACAAACTGGGTGTTATTTGGACATTACAACACAGGGCCAAAGTGGTTCCCACAAGCACAGAGGGTAAGGAGAAAGAAGAGCAACATGTGCAGGAAGCCCTCTCTGTTTGTGGATATCCTAAATGGGCTGTCAACAAAACCAAGAGAGACAAGGGCAAGAAACAAGACAACAGAGAATCCGAACCCAGGAGGAAAGGGGTAGCGATTCCGTACCTGGCCGGCGTTTCGGAAAAACTACAGAGGATTTTCAGACAATATGAAATTCCAGTTTATTTCAAACCCACAAACACTTTAAGACAAAAACTCGTCCACCCAAAGATAAGATAAGATAAGATAAGCCTTTATTGATCTCACACAGGAGAAATTTACTCGCCACAGTAGCTCCAGGACATTAGGACAAGAGGGAAAAAAGTGCATGCAGGCAGGGAGGGGGAGGAAGTAAGTAATAAATAGGACAGAACACCGAGCCACAAACAAAGCAATGTGGTCTACTCCATTCAGTGTAGTGAGGACTGCAGTGAGCGCTACATTGGGGAAACAAAACAGCAACTTCACAAGAGGATGTACCAACACAGGCGGGCGTGCCAGCGTGGACCGGCATCTGCCGTACATCTTCACCTAGAAGCCACGGGCCATTCTTTTGAGGACAGTGAGGTTCAGATCTTAGCCAGGGAAAAGAACTGGTTTGAGAGGGGAGTTAAAGAGGCTATTTTTGTCAAAAAAGAGAATCCGTCATTAAACAGAAATGGGGGAGTTAGACATAACTTGTCTCCCATTTATAATGCGATTCTTAGACCAGTCAAACAGAGCCAGGGCAGAGGGGTGGAGAGGGTCGTTAGACGTTGAATAGGGGGTCGAAACTAGCCGTCAGAGTAATTTGAAAAACAAAGAGACAGATTAGGGGGGATCGTTTTCAGAGCTTTGTCATTGTAGGACGCGCCTCCCAGCAGCTGGATATAAGCAGGGTCTAACCAGTACAATAACCAGAGCTGACGAAGCCTCTCGGATGAGCGGCGAAACGTTTTCAACCAAACAAACTTTGTCCAGTTGACAAATTGAACTTCTCCTTTGATTATAGCAAGTAATGATTGTTTTAGTTAGCATTTTTTCTGGTTAGTTGACTTGTCAAATAATAATTTCTATTATACATTGTATTTTCTTTTTAAGGGTTAGGGTTCATTGCTGGCTGAAGTCTTCTAAACAGGGAATATTTACAAGTAAACTGTATTATTAATAAAAAAAAAAAATCAGTGATTTAGATTTATTAATGCTGTTGTTTTGCTATTAAAGGGTTCATATTAGCCCTATTTTCTGATCTATGTTATAATGTTGTTTCCTCATCAAAAAGAAATGTGTTTAGGTGTTTTTTTTCCCCCACACATGTTTAAAACATAAAACCTGCATATTTAGGCTGTATTTTTATCTAAAACTAATGTACAGTTTACAGACTAATAATAAAGGGTTACTCGTACATATGTGAATTAAAAACAAAACACAACTCCAGGGATGTTTTTGATGAGGCAACAACAACATGCAGTCAGTTTTGCTTAATATAGGATTATAGCCCTATGTGATAATTCCTGAAGTATTAAAATGTCATTAACTGATATGAGCTAATCATTTTTCTACAGTTGGGTCTATCACCTTTGCTTTTCTGTGAAGAGGCCACGGTTATAGAACAAGATAGCAGTGTCCCAGCCACTTCGATAAGTGAAGAAGAAGAAAACACTTGCAAACCCAGATTCTGCACTGTCCAAAAGGGATCTCTAGGTTTTGGCTTTAACGTCAGCTCTGTTCCACACATGTCTGGAACTTTCATCAACCAGGTTAACACATGTTTTATTGTTGAATGAATCATTTATTTTTCCTGATCGTATATAGTAGGCCCTTCATGATAACAAATTTTGAAGCACGATATATTGGTACAGACATATATTACAGTAAACAATTATATTGAAACTACAGTACTTTATTAATAACAATGCAAGATAATCCCAGTAAACCATTTTTAAATAAACATATCATTCAAAAGACCCGAGCTGTAATAAATGATCCAAACCAAAATGAACCAATCATTAACCATAGACTTATTCAACTCTTGACAGCTCAAATCTTAGTGTATTACAAGAGTACTCCAATTCCCTGCACTTTTACGAAGAAAATGTACACGTGATAAATATTGAGCATCAAATATACTGCTCCAGCTTTAATATTGAACGATAAGTCGATACAGTGATTATCGTGACAGACCTGGTATATGGTGTATCATAGAGTTTTTTTTATATGTTTAGGTTGCAGATGGTGGTCCTGGGCAGAAAGCGGGACTACGTGAAGGGGATTTAATGTTGGAGGTTAATGGACACAATGTGGAGAAGAAAAGTCTGGACGATGTAATTATTCTAATGAAAGAAGGCACATCTTTATCATTGCGAGTTGTACAGAAACGTGACCAAGAAGAGCCAGCCCCTGACCCTTGCTCCAGTGAGGTAATAAATAATAAGTGATACGAAAGTTAAGTAATAATGTGGTTACTAAAGTTCATAAACTGATAAGGATACATTTTGTCATTTGGCAGGAGGAAGGGGATACAGACGAAATAACGTATTTGTGAATGAACATTTGCAAAGATTACCAAGGGTGCAATTGAGAATATGCTATGCTGATATGTTATTTTGGTGAAAAAGTAGCAGTATATTTTTAAATATAAATCACCTGATCCGGCCCTCCAAGTCCTTTAATCTGGCCTTCAGCTGATTTTGATTATATTTTAATTTTCTATTAAAATATTGGTAATTTTCTGCAGGCTAAAAGATGCCACATTTCAGGAGCAAAAAAAAACATGACTAAATTCTGTGAAATGCATACAAGTTCACGTTAAAACATTATGCTGAAATTGCATTTTTCTTAAAGTTTCAGGTTGTTCATAATATTATAATATTTTGTAAAAGAATTAATCAAATAAAAAAGACTTCTGTAATAGATTAGCATTTCTCTGCACAAATATTTGGACTTATTGCTATTTTTGGGGTATATATGCCGTGGGTTTTCTGATCCGGCCCCTTTGGGATCAAAGTAGGTTGGATACGACCCCCGGACCAAAACCAAGTTTGACACCCCTGCTCTAGAGACAAACTGTTGATAACTCCAGGCCGTTATCAGTCAGGTCTGTGAAGAGACAAGCCCGTTCACAGTAAGAATGTATTTCACATTATTTTGAGCACTTTAAACAGACAATTAATATATTAAATACATAAATATAATTGTTGAACTTTCCAGTTAAAGGAATAAAATCTCCATGGTGAAAAGCAAGTAGCAGACACCCACCAGAAAAGTGCACTAACTGGACTAAGTATTACTTTGTATAATTCTTAAAAAACACACACACACATAAGAATTCCAAATCAACCTTCCATTTATTGACAGATTTTTGGACGCTCCTTGAGAATGCATTTCTGATCAGCTCCAGCTCTTGTTCTTCATCTTCTGGAGTCACAGTTCTTTTCATCCACTTCATCACATCTCTTCTGATCAGCTCCATCTCTTGTTTGTCATCTTCTGGAGACATGGTTGTTCTCGTCAGCTTCATCAAATCACTTCTGATCAGCTCCATCTCTTGTTCTTCTTCACATCACTTCTGACCAGCTCCATGTCTTGTTCGTCAGCTTCTGGAGATACGGTTCTTCTCATCAGCTTCATCAGATCTCAGGACTGCAGGGCTCAGCTGGGCCCTCCAAACCAGTCACCATGGGAACAGAAACAGAAACTGTGTTTAGGCGTGTGCACATTCAAATGGGATAAGAGAGTCAGTGAACACACTTCCATCTCTGCAGTTACATTTCTTAACAGTACAATTCTTTACAGTAGTTAATAAAAAAAACTCAATGTACATAATTTCTCAAACAAAACAACAAAAAGAGGAGAAGTAGGGAATGTCCCACCAACCAACCAGTGAACAAACCCACATCTCAAGAAACAATCATTCATCAAAGTCACTGTTTATGTACAGTCTCCAAAGTAACTGTTTACAAAGGCTTACAGTAAAATATTTATTTGATGTTGGCACATTACAATCAGTGAATCCAACACAACATAAACAGGAGATATGAGTGAACAAAGCACTTGTAGGTATTATGATGAGAAGGCGACATCTCCTCTGTTCTCTTTTTTTTTTTTCCCCCCAACTCATCACAGTGTATTAAGGACAATGTACATTAAGCACAAAGGCAGAGATGCTTGTACCAGATTCTAGCTTTACAGCTAATTTCCATCTGTAGTCCTCTAGGGGAGGGGTCAGAGTGCCATATTTACAGTGCATTAAAACTTGCAACCCATGTAACATCATTCATACAATTTCCTCAATCTTCACATACTCACAGTCATTACATCAGTTATCAAGTACTCCATACATCCCAATAAACATACACAGTTTATTCTTACAGTTAAAAGTGCATACATGTCTGGTTTTCTAAAAACCATGCTTTCACTTCACGATTAAAAGCAGAGAGGTTATTTATGCTCAGTAACTCAGATGGGAGCTTATTCCACTGTTGAACAGCCCTAAAGGAAAAAGCTGTTTGAGCAAAGGCTGTTCTACATTTAGGCACATTA
This sequence comes from Paratrypauchen microcephalus, assembly GCA_036785185.1. Lineage (NCBI taxonomy): Eukaryota > Metazoa > Chordata > Actinopteri > Gobiiformes > Gobiidae > Paratrypauchen > Paratrypauchen microcephalus. The sequence goes on along the minus strand of JAVJIX010000007.1, from coordinate 8,748,079 downwards.
CACTGCCCTCTAATGGTACCTCTTGTTATTCTTGTAGCCGTATCATGCTGTAGATATAATTGTGTACCTCACAGGACTATTTTAAGTGGGAAAAAACAGCCTACCTACAGTTTCTTCCCAAGTGTTGCAAATTGATGCTTATTATCAACAAGTTCTTACTGATGTGTATTTTCATAATGGTCTTAATATACATTTCAACACTTTGGAAAAGTGTGTTTTACAAATGTTGTTATTGATACATAGTTTCAGATGTTTTTAGTGATCCATATTTGTAGACAGTGGAGTATACAATGGAGCATATAAGCGTTCCTCACATAATTCTTTATAAGTTAAACACTTATTTCCTCTGTATTAGTCTAATTTTTAGTCTGTCTTTTTTATTTTTCCAGTTTGTTCTATTATTGTTTATATATGTATATGTGTGTAGTAATGACACAAAAAACAACTCCGGGCATGTTTTTGATGAAGTAACAGCATTATAATATGGCTTAAAGCTTAGAAATGTTTTTTTTAATGTAATATAGTACTTTTACACAATAAAGTGATTTAAGCATGTATTTCAATATGCATTATTGCTGAAAACCCTGCATTTTGTGAGAGTGTTCACAGATCTGACCTGTAACTTGGCCTGTCGGCATCACCTAGAGATATTGCTGTGGAACATTACTTGCCTGGAAAAGTCCAGACTCATCGCTGTACCAGCGTTGCCTGGTTTACACCTGACCATATCACAAGTGAGATATGGTCTGGAAGTAGGGTTGCCAACCGTCCCTTGAAAAACGGAATCGTCCCGTATTCAGAAACAAAAGTACGCGTCCCGTATTGAGATGAAAAGGGACGCACTTTGTCCCGTATTACCAAGTGAATCAAAATTTGTGTCTAAAACAGGGTGCCCAAACCATCTACCAGTCGATTGGTGTCCGGTCTTGGTCTCGAGATGATTGTGATCATATTTCATTACGGCCGCTGCCTTTAGCAATAAACTTTTTACCGTGTTCCAGACAAGCGCACAGGCTTTTACTGCAGCCCGTGCGCTTGTCTGGAACACGTGGAAACCATGCGCGCCGCCAGCTCTCTCTCCTCCCTGCTCATAGTGCAAGCTCCCTCCTCAGTGCGCTCTGATTAGAAGTGCAAAACTACGTGCAAAGCAAAAACTAATCTAAATTTATGTTACAGCGTCCACACACAGTGGCGTTCCTAGAGTGATTTACTCCCTGGGCGAAAGCCACTCTTGCCGCCCCCCCTCCGACCAAACCCTAACATCCGCCCCACCACCCAAAAACAAACAAGACCGTTGTCCATACAAACTCAATTCACAACAACTACTTTCAAAAACAAATGTACAGTTTTAATGAGTACTGCAATAAAAAATATAAACAATAATTACAAAAAAAAGTTTTTGAACATAAAAAAGACCAAAGGCACAGTTATTTCACATTATAGCCATGTAGACCTACAGCTATTTAAGAAAGCAAAAGTGCACTCCAGCACCCCCTGGTGGTCACAGTCAGACTGTCATACCTGAACCATTTCACTTGACCAATTGACCACCACGGCCACTACAACCACAATATTAGAATTCTTTTGGATCATACACAACAACACAGAATGAAACGTAATGAAATGTAGACAATTTCGACCCCTTAATTGAAGTACACTGGTACCTCACCTTACGAAAGACTCTACAAACAAAAAATCCAAGTTACGAAACGCCTTCACCTTAAATTTTGGTCTCTAGATACGAAAGAAAATTCAAGTTACGAAACGTGAAATCTCAAAAATTCAATTAATGTGCACTCAGATGCGCGCTCAGATGCACGCCCCAAAACGTAAATACACTTTATCAACACACACGGGGTTAGGTTCCAGAGGTGGCCCACGGTGGGAGAGGTACACGAGGTAGGACAACTTTGTATTTTGCAATTGTTCTACATGTTTTAGGGCTGTAAATGCCTCACCACACACATTCTACGCTTTTCTCAGACTGGAGTTGGGCTTTTCTCGCATTTCTCTCTCGTTTGAACACTCGAACTTTCATAGATTTTCAACGGAATGTGTTGATAGTGAAGCGTGGTGGGGACACGGCTCAATATAGCGCCGAACGCGCGAGGGGCGCGGACACACAACAACACATGATCAGTAGGGTAAAACTAACCTGTCTCACGACAGTCTAAGCCCCGCTCACGTTCCCTTAGTGAGTGAACAATCCAACGCTTGATAAATTCTGCTTCACAATGATAGGAAGAGCCGACATCGAAGGATCAAAAAGTGACATCGACACGGTGTAAGGCCGCGGGCGCGGGATGGAGCCGCGGCCCCCGGGCCGTGCCTCCCCCTCGGGGCCGAGCACGCGCGGGCGAGCACGGGGTGATTTAATCCTGGTCTGGTCCCGGTTTGGTCCGGGTCTGGACCTGGTCCAGTCCTGGTTTAGACCTGGTCTAGACCTGGTTTAGTTCTGGTCTAGACCTGGAAGTCACATAGAACCAGAGCCCGCCCCGCTCTTATTCTCGCTGAAAGAGCGTCTTTCTCGGCCTCTTAGGTCTAGCGCGGAACGCGCAAGGAACGCGGAGACATGAGCAACGCGCTCCTCCAACGGCACTGCCATGTCCCGGGATAATCCTTGTTTAGTCCAGGTCCAGTCCAGGTTTAGACCTGGTTTAGACCTGGGTCTACAGTCTCTTAGCCAATCAGGACGCAGAACACAAATGTTACACTATAAAAAAAAAAAAGTTACACTATAAAAAAACAACAACCTTGGAACGGATCAGGCCTTTTCCATTGAAATAGCTACTCAACTTACGAAAAATTCACGTTACGAAACCACTTCTGGAACGAATTAATTTCGTAAGGTGAGGTACCACTGTATTATGAATAGCTTTGGATTCTACTGCCCTCTGCTGTTTTTTTCAAATTGTGTAAATCTATTTTTTTTTACAGCATTTAAACATAGAAATATTATGATAGTTTTCAAATAATAAATAGAGCTAAAAAAAAACTTAACAGACGTTTTAATTCGATACTAAATCACCGTTGCAGTTTCATGGTTCAGTAACCAGGTGCTTTTATTAGTACAGGCAGTAGTTTGGCCCCTCACGGGGGTCCTTCTTCTGGTGGAGGTGACATTCAGGCTAACACCAGCGACACAGCGGCATACGGATTTTCACCATGGCACAAGCAGCGCAAAAATTGGTCGCTAAAATACCAACTCTACTCAGCGGTAAGTTACTTTTATCTTTATATTTTGAGCCATACGTAAATTGCACAGTAGATAACGGAAGTAAAATGTGTTTGTTGTGCGGCTAGCTAACGTAGCTAGTGCTGCTGATAGCTAACCGAGCTACTATCCTTCATTGATTCAATTGTTTTGTTTATTGCAATGCAGATTAGCTACAGATTATAAAGCATATATGATTGACTACTTCACATCTTATGAAACTCAATTAAGAACGTGTTAAATGTACATAACCTAACGTATTGTTGTTTTTCTTCTAGCCGCTGTCACCTACTCCAAACCTCGACTTTCTACCTTTTGGTATTACGCCCGTGTTGAACTTGTCCCCCCATCTCCTGGTGAGATCCCCAAAGCCATCGAAGGGGCAACGAACCTTGTCAAGGCTTTCCAATCAGGACGTCTGGGTCAACTCACAGTTAGGGTATGTACATTATGTTCAGAAATGTTATAAACGAGTACAGGTCTTATTATATAATCACGCATTGATGGTCTCACTTTTTTGCCCTACAGGATGCCTGCAGAAATGGACTGGTGGCTACGGAGGTGCTGATGTGGTTCTACATTGGAGAGTGCATCGGCAAAGGGGGGATTGTTGGCTATGATGTTTAAAGTCTGGACTGTTATTTTTCTCTTGTGAGCGTTTTATGCTCAAATTCCGTTAATCCTGGGAATCAATAAATATATATGTTAAATTAAAAGTTTTATGGCCACTTTTTTGTTTTCTTATGCTTTTTTGACATAACATTGATCATTCAGCAGATTGAATAGCAGATTCACAATTGTAATCCAAGGACTTGTTTCTCTGTTACTAAAGTACTTGACAAGTGATTCTTTTGAGTCCAGAGAGTGGTGCTGAAAGAATGTATTTTCTGAAAATTCAGGCAGACTGTTCTTAACAAGATTCTTCCCATGTGTCTCCAGCAGGGGGCAGACGGCTCATTTTTTATTTTACACTCCTGAGAGCACATCTCTAGTAAAAAGTGCGTAGTTGGACACAGGCTACATTATTTCATTTCTTTATTTTTGAACTTTGAACATTTTTATTAGAAAACATTTCAAAACAAGCAAGCCTTCATAGTAAACAAATTAAATAATGGTTATTTCAAGTAGGGAAAAAAAAAACCTCAAACCATCTGAACTGCTACACTGTAAAGATAAATTGGAATGCAGTAGAAACAGATGAGTCTTGAGAGTACTTGGCTAAACAGTGACTGGTCATACTACGCCCTGTTAATCATCAAAAGGGCAGGTGTCAGCCAATGCTTAAGGATAATTACTATTTTATATTGTGTGCTTATGTCTTAAATATGGTTCTGAAAATGTGATTTGAAAATACAAACTTGGATGCAGTGACAAAGTTAAAACGGTATACAGGTATATACATATCAAAATAAAATAAATGAATGATGGTTCAGTTTGAGTAAAATACTTTTCTATAGTATTGTGTAATGAAAGTCTGTTGACATATTGCTATTTGGCATAACTGGCACAACTGATATAATATTTAAATATGTAAGTTCTTATTTGACACTGCAAATCTTCACAGAAGTTCCAACGCCAAAACCTGGGTAGACTGGCTCCACAAAGTTGGCTTCAAACCTGTGCAGGAGGGTCATGCTGCTGCCAATGGCGTAGAAAGCCAGTACTCCGGCTGTGTGGTCCAGATACACTCCTATCCTGGGAGAATGAGGGCCACTGACTGCCTTGTCCACTCTGTTGTGCCAGGCAGAGTAACCCGAGTCGGAGCAGAGCAGACTCCAGGACTTGTCATTGTATCCCAGAAGACACAGTGAGCCTTTCCCTTTACGGCTGATGGCTTTGTAGGCCACGCCGATGGAGAACTCCCCGCTCCACTCTATCTCCCAGTAGAAGCGGCCTCCGGATAGGGCCTCTCTGCATAGCACTTGAGCAAAGCTGTCAAATCTCTCTGGGGTATCTGCATAAGCCTGGTGGTCTCTGGTGCGAATTACTTTTCTACTGTTGTCAGAGATGTGTAGCTCTTTGTATGCAGTGTTTGGGTCCAGTTTCAGTTGGCAAAAATCTAAAAAGAACAAATAAGATCAATTAAACAGGCTAAAATGAATACATGTTCTTAGGAAATGAAGCTGCTTACATTTTATAAAGTCTCCTCTGTTTTTAGGCTCTGGAGTTATGGGTAGGCTGTCCACTGTTATGATTTCTTTGGCTGGGAATAAAAACACTGTGTTATCATAACCATACTCCCTCTGTTCTTCTATTATTTATTATCATGCTGTCACACTACTCCCTTCAAACAATTTCAAACAATCTCCCCATTGGCCAGCCAAATATTTATGAAAAACACCTGATAACTCACCTCTGCTCCTTCTGTCCAGTGTTCTGCTTTCTGTGGTGTAGACAGGGACTTCATTCACTGTAAGATATATAATTAGAAACAATTAGCTTCTTTTGTTAGAATACAATACTCTGTTGTAAGCTGTTTTGGTCAGACCTGACTTAGAGATCCTCAACAACTCTTCTCTGCCAAACTCCTCCAGACGGTCCTTGATCTCAGCCACAGCTTTTCTGACCGCGCCAAAGGAGAAGTCTGGGTTTACTGACACTCTTGGTATGAAGCCATCATCAGTTGGGGTGCAGAGGTAGTTAAAATTCTATTGGAAAATACGAAAGTGGTGAATATTGCAACATCAGAAATGCATTTCTTCTGTGAATTTCTTAAAGGTGCACTGTATAACTTTACTAATGGGGACTGCACCTCCGGCAGGTCGCAATGTATGGCATTAAACATCTCTGCATTTATTCAGTTTAAGATGTTTGTATTGCTAAAATAGATCTTGAAAAACATGTATGTTTACTGTGAGCAGGCTTGCCTCTCCACAGACCTTGCCTATAACTAACTGCTTCCTAATGCCATACTTTGGAACATTCTAGACAAAGCACTAACATCTCTAAGGAGACAAGCTGGTGCAGACCCACCATAAAAATTATATAGTGCACCTTTCTTTCCTGGAGGTCACATGTTACCTGTAGAAAGTGTATGTGGTCCTCTGTGCTGTAAAGCTGCTTAAGTCCAGTTTCCTTCTTCTTAAGCTCATCGATCTCCAGCTGCAGTCTCTCTATCAAAGCCTCGGCCTGGTTAAATGCCGCCTTTTCGTTGATACCGATCAGTTTGGTGACCTCTGACCTCATCCTCTCAATCGAGCGAATCATCTCCTCAAACATTTTCTGGCTCTCTACCATGGCCCTCTGTGCCGAGTTCTGTAGAGGAAATCCAGGATGTTAGTCTCACACAAGATAAGCATCTGACGTCACAAAACATTTATGTATCTAAGAAATGTGTCTATGATAAGGTACTCTGCCTTACTTTTAGAGAATCTGCAGCAGTCTTCAGTTCTTCCAGTTCCTTCACTCGCTCCTGGCATTTTTGTTTAATCTCAGCTTGGGAGATACCCAAAAGTTTCTGCAAAAGAACAACATTACTTGCACCTGCTTTGAACATTCATCAAAAGCTATCAAAGCAAACAATGGAAGCTTTCATGTATTCACACTGTGTTGTTTTTTAAAACATTTATTAGGTGTGGCTCTTCTTTTTGCTTCTAAACATTAACTTTGACTTAACATTCTTTCCCATCAAAGAATATCCAGAGGGGCCCTTTGCCATGTTTAATAAACCCCACTCCTTAATACGCTCAGAGAAAGGGGGGGCCGAAAAATCTCCAATGGCATTTCAGTAATTTTAGGAATGTGAATCTTCTGCTGTCTGACTTTTAAAAAGATGTTTCAAGGTGCACACTGTGGTGACAACCCCAATAGAGGGCTTTTCTAATTCAGCTTTTTACTCAAGCCCACCAACCCATTCTTCAAGATAAGCTTGAGGAATGTTGGGAATCTAGGGAGGGGGGGGGTGAACATGAGAGGGGGGAGGGTCTGCGGGGGAGAGAGCGCAAATGAGATGTGTTGGAGGGGCAGGTTGTAAATCTCCGGATGAGAGAAACCAGACGCAAAGTGTAGCAGGGGAAACAAACTGACAAACTGGTGAATTATTAGACTAGTGCACCTTAAAAACCCTTTAGCCCATATATCCAGATGCCATAAACACACCCTCCCACCTGGTTACTTATCCACTGTAAACCTGAGAATGTTGTGTATCTGAAACTGTCTTATCTCGTTTGGCTTTACAGACATTGCTCCATCGTTTGAGTATGTATGCCTGTAATGCAAGTTATGTGACTGTTACACAATCATGTGCTTTTGAAGATCTTAATCCCCCCCGGGCAATGAGCTAACCAGTGTGGGTCCTTGGGCAAGACCCTTCACGGTACTGCCCCCCGGGCGCCGAAAAAGATGGCTGCTCACTGCTCCTGAAAAAGGATGGGTCAAATGCAGAAGTCAAATTTCTCCCGTGTGTCACTGTGTGTCATTGTGTGTGAGACCAATAAAGGCTTAAGCCTAAACTTAATCTTAATCTTAATCTAATCCCTGATGCAGGATCACTTGATTCACAGGCCCACTCCCACAGGTGGGAACCAGTACAGAACACTGAAGGAGAGGAAGTTTCACTGTATCTCTCCCACAGCTGGAAAAACACATTCTCTGAAAAGCAGCTTTGATAAATATAAGTCACTCCCCCAGCTTTGAAACAGCTAATCACAAAGCTGGATTTATTTTGGCGGTGAAAGCCTGCCAGGAGGAGCTGATAGCATGGGTGAAAAGGGGCAAAGTACAATCGCTATTAGTGTTACAGGGGCAGAAGTTTTGAAAAACAACTTGCTTTCACTCTGGTAACTAAAGCTGTTTAATTATTGTATGTTTACCTAAAGAGTCAGATGCACAAACAGCCAAAGGTAAGAGCCCAGTCACACAAAGTCTCTCTATTATAGACCAATACAATTATTAAAACTATAAGTAAAATAATAGTTACCTGTTTCTCTCCCCTCTCAGCCTCAGCTGATACTATGTCATGGCCCCGGTGCTCGCTGACAGTGCACAGGGCACAGATGCACATTTGGTCCGTCCGGCAGAACAGCTCCAGGGATTTCTGGTGTTGAGGGCAGATCTTCCTGTCCAGATTCCCCAACTCGTCCACCAGTTTGTGCCTCTTGAATGTGGCAGACTCATAGTGAGGCTTCAGGTGCTTCTCACAGTAAGAAGCCAGACAGTTCAGACAGGATTTCACTGCCTTTAGTTTTTTCCCAGAGCAAAAATCACATGGGACATCAGTCGGACCTGCTACACCATTCCCTTGTGTAGAATTGATGTTCAGGTTGAGTCCACTCTTCTTGATCTTCTCAGCCACCATGGTCAGAGTGGCATTGGGCCGCAGAACAGGCCTCTGGGTGAATGTGATCTTACACTGTGGACAGATGTAAATCCCTGTGTAATCAGCCTCGTTCCAGTAGCCGCTGATGCAGTCCATACAAAAACTGTGCCCACAGGGGATAGCCACAGGGTCCCGCAGCAGGTTGAGACACAGAGAGCAGCTGAAATAATCTGAAGATGTGTGGTCAGCCATTGTGGTGGTCAACTCCCAACTGGGGCAGACCTGTGGGAAAGCAGTAATGAAGCAGATAGAGGATTTCGTCTAGTGCGCCTGGGAGCCCGCCTTCTCGAGTGTGGTACAGCCTGCCACAGACAGGACCTACTTGTATTTCTGAATTCCAAAGGTTATTGATTGAAAGCAGACAAGGCCCTCCCCTTCTGCTGTGAGCGTACCGAGCCCTGCCCAGTTCAGATAAGCAGGTTGAGCAAGGAGAGGAGGGAGAGGCAGGCCAGCGGGCAGAGCGGGAGCAGCCTACAGGAAAGAGACACCACCACTGAAGTTTTAATGAATGAAAATTACAAGAAGACAATAACAGGTCTAAAAATTTATCACATTCCAAGTTATCATTCTTTTATTCCGCTATTTCTCTAGGGGCTCATCAGTGGATATGTTGCACACACACTCCTCACAGCTGCATTTCCACCTATTGTTATCAGACAGAATTGCCATTGTCTTAAACCGGTTACAGTCCAGCAAACACACATGTAGCCTGAGGTTGTGGAGGAATTTTCGGGACCACCCTATAAGCAAACAGCAAGAGCTCATATTTCGATTTCAAAAGACCCCGGCTTTTATTGCGTTAACATACACAGAAGTTAGTACTGAAATAGTAGTTGAATGTTTGCAGTGAGATAGAGATGTTGTATTTACCCAGTGACCTGTAAGACCAGTGCACTAACACAGATCATGTAACTGTATTGAAGGAGCATTCCTGTTAAGTCATTTGCATTGCCCAACGCAGCATAGTACACATATTTTACTATTGCTTAATAACAGGCAAAGTAGCATTTTTATTAATAATATCTATATATTTTTTAATAATACTATAGTTTTTGTTGGTGTACTGTAGGGATGGCACAAGATCTCGTGCCACAAGATCTCGTGAGATTTTTTTCCAAGTGTTTACATTTGGATTGGACAAAAACGGGTTACGTGCAGGTGAGTTGCATCTCTTACAGTTCTAAAAAGCAGTACTAGAATTGAAACAAAAATATGAAAAAAAAAAAAAAAAAAAAAGTGAGGCCCAAACTGGAAACTGAATCCTGAAATATATATATTTGTAATTATGTTAAAATCATGTCTTGTCTTGTCTCATTCTCGTGGATCCAATCTCGCCTTGTATTGTAGAAATTGTGTCTCTTCCCATCCCTAGTATACTGAAGTATGTACAGTATAAAGTTTATTGAGTTCTGCGCATAAGAAAAGCTGACTCTCTGTTTTGCCCTTCACCCCGTGCAGCATGAAGTCTCAGCTGACATCACGGCCCCTTATTTGCATTTCAATTAGGCCAAGGCCACCGGTCTCCACCAATACTAATGCGCCACTTCTATTTCTCTGCCACTTAGGATCAGATGAGATTCTTGGTTTCGTTCCAAGCTGTGTACTCTGCCTTGCCCTGTAAAAAATAAAATAAACCTGGAAAAAAGCTGGAAAATTTAGGAAAAAACAAAACAAAACCTAAGCCCCACCTCTTATTGGACATTACTTCATACACTTGGTAGTTTCACCTCGCCATATTTGGACTGAAGTTTCTGATAAGCCAGTTTTCCTTCCTTCCTCTAGAGTCAGGAGTGCTCTGTGCGTGCTTACAGATTAACTACCAGTTATTGGAGAGAATCACATGGGAGCTGAAAATTCTTGTTTTAGTATTTTCCGCTAGTATTAGCCATTACATTGTCCTCAAGTACGTAATTATCCACGGGTTTCAGAGTGATCGAAATTCAGACTGTTGCCATAGCAGTTAACAATCTATTATAAAACAAAACATTAAATCTTTTGAAGGGTGAAAAGTCCTCAAGATGTCACATAAAATTCCAATCTTAAACCCATGAACAGTCCTGCACCTCGTCCTTATTGTAGTCTTATTAATGTTTATGATATAAGACATTTTGATTTGTCGAAATAGCTTTCTAATTAAAATTGTATGTCCGTCAGTGCCTCTGTAGTTATCTCTGCTCACTCAAGTTCAAGGTGAAGGGTCAAACTTCATTAAGGTGCAGTGAACGTTGAAGAGGCATAGTGCAGAGGCAGAGAGTGGGCACCGCACCAGTGGCTGTTTGATCAAAGGAAACAAGGTTCTGTTTCACTGGAGAGACTGGAATCAAAACAGGAAGAGACCCCATTTGAACGAGCGGCCAGGAACAATGGTCAGATCTGGAGTTCAAGAAGACAAATGTTTAGACGACTGCAACCGCCAGATATGCATGTTGTTACTACTACTGTACTGAAATCTAACTATGTTTACAAGACAGAATAAACAAAACTGAAAATGCACTTTAGATTGCCTGGAGTAGGGCTGCACAATTTTAGAGAAAAATGTAATTAACTATTGCAGTTGTGGTTTGATTATCAAATTCTGTATCAAGAACACCACACAATTAACAATTTGTTTGTTGCTTACAGTGGACATTACCTAAAAATTGCAGTGTATATGATAATTTAAAAAAAAAATCACTTCTCAAATTGTGATTTTGATTGCAATTTTGCTTTAAGTAACTAGCAGTAAATAATTGAAGGGACTGCAGATGGAAACTACCTCACATATAATCTGGTGAGGAACATTGCATGTGAGTGAGATCAAAGTCAAAATCAAAATTAGTTCACAAATAAGGCTCAGTCATAATCATATGTAAAAAATATATCTTTTTAAATTAATTTATAAATTCTATAGAGATTTATTCATGGTTTAAAATGAAAGGTAATAAAAGGTGCACGGTGTTCAGTTTAACCTTATGTGAAAAGGTGACACATAACTACTTCCACTAACATTTAATTTCCTGATGAAACTTTGTTTTATTTCAACAGTTTGAAAAAGGTGGATCCATTACATAATACTATACATATTACTTTGTGCAAATGCAGTGGGAAAGTAAAACTGCAGATTACCTGAAACCTGAGTCCACAAATAAACTGGACTTCTCACCAATTTTATTTTGTTTCGGTCTTTAATTTCCTCTTTTTATCCCCCACCACAGCTGAGTATACTGTACCTCTGAGTGTAGAAAAATCATATTATTGCAAAATAAACTCAGGAATGTTTAAGGTCTGGAGATTCTGCTTTTTCTGAAAGCACAAAGTGTATGCAAAACAAAGAACAAAATATTGCAGTTTGTATCAAATCTAACCCTAACCCTGCCAAAGATACTGTCATTTTGTTTATCCTATGATGCAATAAAAAGAATGAAAAGCATGCCTGTGGTTATGACAGGCCATTGTTCATGTTTATAAGATGTGAGTGATAAGTACAACACAGTGAACCAAGGACACCCACTTCTGTGGTAAAATGCCACTGCTCATCATTCAAATTATATAATATTGTCTTTTAAGTTGTTACTTGCAACATATAGTGATTTTCCATCACTGTGAATCCCATGGATAAGAAATACTTGATATAGTTTTTCTTTTACTTTATTCAGTTTTATTTTTATTTTACTAGTACATACAACTCTTTATCTATTTTTTGTTGCTTCCATTATTTCAATTTATTTCCATTTTTTGCTGCTCACACATATAGGATTATTTGTGAGTTTCTGTGTCCAAGTAACTTCCCAGTGGATTAAAAAGATCAAAAACGTTTGCTTAAGGTTAAGTATAAAGTTTATTGTTGCTGTCCATAGTGTAAAATGCATCTTGAAGAAAACACTTACTATAAATGCAATTGAGTACAGCTTTAAAAACTTTTTCCATATAATTTCTTTTTTTTCACTTCACTGTCATATTAATCTCATTTAGTTGTGTACATGTATGGTTACTGTACTGATGAGGGCAGTCCGCAGACCCTAAAATGCCTGGCACTACACTCCTTCATGCTGGCTCTAACACAATGGAATCTTTTAGGCAGGCCTTCTCGGCCCTGCTATTATCTGAGCTATCAAGTGTTGTTGCATTCCTATCTCCATTTCAACAGACCTGAAACTCAGCTGTGTACAGAGTATACAGATCAAATACAGATCAATCAGGTGATTCTAGAAAATATTGTGGTGATATATAAGTGATAAAGATTTTAAGTAATATGATTTGAATGTCACTTTTCTAATCTAATCTAAATTTAGCCCTAGATTTTTTTGTTAATGCGTCATATCTACTGACTGTGCACTGATCATCCTAACTATACTGATAAATACATTTATCACAGCTAAGAAGATAATATCTATATTTTTCTGCATTTGTGTCATTCCAGTGAAGTAATAACTGCTTGTTCAGTTACTTAGTCCACCATAGTAGATAATATGTCACTTATGATTATGAAATACTTTCCTATTCCTATGACTCAGCAGCAATACCACTACACTTCTAATGTTACATGTATTTTACAAAATGATGATTGATGGACAAGAATGTACAATTACGATGAATACTACCAAATGAAATCTACCCCAAGGTTTTATATTACAATAAGACATCATATATACTGTACTGTAAGAGTGGTAGTAAGTAGCATACTAATATACTAACTAAGCTGACCTAAGGCTTTAGGTAGCTCCAGGGAGCAGTTTTCCTTTCTTGCATAATTAATCAAAACTAAAAGTCCCAAAAGCCTCCACTTTCATCCACTTAATCAGAAGTGACCTTTGCATATGAATAACACATGTCATTCATTCTCTGGGCTCATAGTGGCTCATAGTGGCAGCTCTGACCTCTCCTTGCCCCACCCTTGTTTGACTGGTTTCGGCTTAACCTGTTTAACATCTCAATGTTTACTCTATATAACTTGTGCCTTGTCACACCTGTGAGATTACTTTGCTACTGCTCTGACTCAAGCCACTTCAGTCTGTCTCAGCTGGTACACAGTTCAGAGCATCTAGAGTTTTTCCCCAATGTCTTCAGACCAGGAGACCTGCTATCTCTGCAAGGAATACCTCCGAGACCCTGTGTCCATACCCTGTGGACATATCTTCTGCTCCCTTTGTCTAAAGACTTACTGGGACCACGCTGACCACAGTGGCACATACATTTGCCCACAGTGTAGAGTCACCTACAACAAGAGGCCCACTCCAAGACGAGTCTCAGGCTCCAGCTCCAGATACAGCACCATGCAGCGTGAGTCCTACCCACCACCGCCTCCATCTCCGGATTACAACTACGCTGGACCTCAGGATGTGGGCTGTGATATCTGCATTGGCAAGAAGCACAAAGCCATCAAGACCTGCCTCATGTGTCTGGCCTCGTACTGCGAGAAACATCTGAAGCCTCACTTTGAGTCGGCTACGTTCAAGAGGCACAAACTGGTGGATGAGATCGGGCACCTGGACCGTCAGATCTGCCCTCAGCATCAAAAGGGTCTGGAGCTGTTCTGCCGCACAGACCAGATGTGCATATGTGTGCTATGCACAGTCAAGGAACATAAAGGCCACGACATGGTGTCTGCTGAGCAGGAGAGGGCTGAGGAACAGGTTAGTAAGGCTCTGCTTAAACAGACAGCTACTATGATAAAAGGAGAAATTCAATTTGTCAACTGGACAAATTGAATTTCTCCTTTTATCATGGATTCTACCTGGAGGACTGAGGGACTCTTCACGCAGACAGCTACTATGTTCAAATATGGATCCTGGAAGATCTTGTTGTAATGTGCATTTGTAGATCAATGTGTTGTTTTTTTAACCTGTACACATCAAACTTATAATAAATAACATTTTAGAAACTTCCCATTACTTCAGTGTCAGAAAAAAATGATAAGATAGAAATAAATATTAATATTAAATATGCTTCTTTAAATTTAAATTATTTTCCAATAATATTTTTTTCAAGCTATTTTCTCTTAAATTTTATCTTGCAATTGGGCTGTCTGTCTTGTCTGCATAGTAGAAGTATTTGAAATGTTTCTTTAAATTTCTAATTATTTACAAATTAGAATAGTTTCAATCTATTTTCTCTTAAATCTAATCTTGCAACTGGACTGTCTGTCTTCTCTGCATATTGCCACAGTAATAAAACCGAACCATTGCATAAATGTTTTGTTGCATGGTAATGTGTAAGATGTTGCATCAACTAAATTTACAACATAGACAAGAATAAGACCTGTTAAGCCCTATGGAACACACCCACAGATACCTTTACCTTTCATTCATGATGTTTGAAGTATGACAAATATCACATTGTTAAACAGCTCATTAAAAGTTATGTTGTTTTATCCCTATAGCAACGACTGGGCGCCACCCAGGCCGAGATCCAAGAGAAAATTCACGATCGTCTGAAGCAAATGGACGAACTTAGACAGGCCGTGGACTCACTTAAGGTTTGTGCCAGCATAATTCATCACAGATAAGACCAGACAAACCACTACAAGGACAACATTCCTGCATTCTGTAGTGATGACGGCAGCCTTTTGGTGTGCTCATAAAAATACACCTAGTGACACCCAGGTGATTAATGACACTTCCCCATTTTCCCTGTGCAGACCTCAGCCCAGAGAGCACTGCAAGAATGCGAGAAGATGTTTAGCGACATGTTGCGCTCGATTGAAAGAATGCAACAGGAAATGGCCAAGCTGATTTCGTCCAATAAGAGAGCAGCGCTGAACAATGCAGAGGGCCATGTGGAGAGATTAACTCATGAGATTGCAGATCTGAAGAGGAGGGACACTGAAATCACCCAGCTGTCCAAAACTGAGGACCATATCCACTTTATCCAGGTAAACAGTTAGACAAAGTAACAAAATGTATATTAAATCACATAAACTTAAATTAAACTTCATTTTCTCTTTAGACCTACCACATGCTGATCGCACAAACAGAAGCTGAAGAACTGCCTACAGTGAGCGTCAACCCCTATTTCAGCTTTGGCCCAGTCACAAAGGCAGTCTCAGAAATGAAGCAACACCTGAATGAATTTGGAAATGATGAACTGGTTAAAGTAGCAAAAACAGGTGAGTTTCTTTGAACTTTCTACATCCAAGTTTCACAACAAGAATCCTGGCTGTAAATATTTTCATGTTTTATTTTTCAAGTGAACAAAATGACTTTCTGCGAACTGGATGATCCTAAAAAGAAGAAATCTCTAAAAGCTGAGGGCGTGAAAGGTGGGTATTAATATAGTCAATGTAATTTCTATTCATGGGTGTCATCTTACTGTTATCTCCACAATTTTGAGAACTTTTCACAATTCAAAAATATTTTGTTTTAAATTATTATTGTTAATTGCATATGGCAACAGTCCGAATTTTCCAACATTCTGAATTCCATGGTAAGGTTGTCATGATAAATATTATATCGACTTATGGTTCCATACACTATAGATGGAACAATATATTTTGGAGGTCATTAATTATCGTACTAGTGTACTACGATAAGATTTGAACTGTAGGTAGGTTGAATAAATGACTCATTACAGAAGCAACTAACTACTAAATGTTTAATTCTGTAATTCTGTACATTTACAATATTTTTTGGGGGAAATCCTTATAAAGTCAGGCACATAAATTAGTTTCAATATTATTGTTTATCATATATTTTCTTCAACAATATGATGAACTTCAAAATGTGTTATCATGACAGGCCTAATCCATGGGCACTCAATTATTATAGAAGTGTGCTTATTTCAATGAGTGGGCAGAGCATACACTGTGACTCCAGTAAAGCCATACTCAGGAATTTCCTTTGTTTGAATCAGGGCTTTGTGCAATACTGTCTGGTGTTTGGCCTGAACTCAACCATAAGTATCCATTAGGGCCTAGTCTGGGGTCCTTCAGTAGCTGCATGGTTAAATGTTTACTTTGATTAGGAAGTCAAACTGCTGGTGCGTTTACAAGAGCACATTCCACGATAATGGACTTTAGCTCAGTCTATTGGTGTAGAACTTCTCCAGTCCATTCAAGGGACTGGAGAAGGACTGGTTTGAATAATGGGAAAAAGTAATTTTCACTCTACTTCTTTCGACAGCTGAAGAAGCCGCCATGTACAGGTCTATGCCAGTGCCAGTTCAAGAGCCTCAATACAGGGATGACTTCTTAAGATGTAAGTTTGGGTTTTTTTAAGTATCTTTCTTTATTGTCTGACCCTTTGGCTGACCACAATTCTGTAACTTTTCATCTTAAAATGTTGTTAGCATTCCACAATAAGAACCTTTAAAGATGCACTAAGCAATATTTCTGATAGAGGGTCTGCTACCTGATTGTCTCCATGGAGATATTGCTATGCCTGGAATGTTCCACAGCATGGCACTGAACTTATCTGTCTCCATGGAGACAAGCAAGCGATGCCACCAAGACAAGTTTCATGTCAGAACTGTACAGAGGCCCTGCTCACAGTAAAAATGCATCTTTTTTAACCAAAACACCGGTAACTGAATATGGAAAAAACTTAATTAATACAAAGCTGTAGAATATTCCTGTCAATATAATACAATCTCCATGGAAACAGATAGTGGACTCTCCAAAAGAGAAGTTACATAGTGCACCTTTAATGTAAAATCCAATCCAACTTTTTTATATATATATAAAAAGGCATTATTAATACTTGTGGCATTGCAGATCATAGATCGGACAGACATAGCCGACCGCGGCGAGTGTCCCACCAGCTGTGATAAGCAGAAGACAGACAGGTGACCCCTATTCCCTAAAGTCCCTTTCTTTCTATGTGCAGCCAGAGGGTCTTTTTATTAAAGTAGTTATCAGTAGAAGTTAGTTAAACATCTAACCCAGTGTAAAGAAAAATGTCAAACAACAGTGACCTTAGAGGGGGTAATGGTGGAGGGTTGCTCCCAATTGTGTTCTCAACAGAGGCTATTGGTGTTGAGTTTTCTGACTGAAATTTGACCTGAGCGATTCAAACCTAAAGTAATCCATTGTTTCCTTCCCAGATGCCTGTGATCTCAATCTGGACCAAAACACAGCCTACAGACAACTCTACTTATCCAAAGGCAACAAAAAGGCCACCCTAAAAAATGACCCCCAGAACTACCCCGACAGCGCCGCTAGGTTTGACTCACTGCCACAGGTCCTGTGTAGGGAGGCTCTCGCTGGTGGGGCCTTCTACTGGGAGGTAGACTGGAGCGGAGAGGGAGCAGCCATTGGAATCACCTACAAAGGCATAAAGAGGACGGGCTATGGAGACAACTGTCGCATCGGCTACAACCGCAAATCCTGGAGCCTCTTCTGCTCTGACACCAGCTACTCAGCCCGCCACAGCAAAGATCAGCTGGAGATCAACGCACCTTACTCGTCTCGTATCGGTGTGTTCTTAGACCACGTGGGGGGTACTCTGTCCTTCTATACTATAGGTGACACCATGTCTCTCATCCATCGCTTCAGGGCCTCATTCAGTGAGCCAGTCTATGTGGGCTTTTGGGTTTGGTACGGCTCTGCTATTAGAATCCTCCAACTGTAATGTAACAACATGTAATGTAAAACATGTGACATGCTTTTTAGAAGGACATACAAAACAAAAATATTTTTCTCTTAGAATGCATTATATCCGCGACATGTATATATGGTTTTATTTTACTTACTGGCACAATATATTTGACTAATCAAATGTGTAAAATGTGACTTGAGGTGTATGAAGTAATTGAGCATTTATTGTTCTTTGTAATTCTTTTAACCTAACACGCAATGTGCTGTAAATATAAAATGGTTTATGATCATTGTACTTTTTAATGAATAAAAATGTACATCAACTTTCACTTAAAATGAATATTACTTGAATCAACTGTTCTTTGGGTTGTTAATATGAGATAAACTTTTATTTGTCCCATAATGGGAAATTACAGTGTTGCAACACTTAGACTTAGACAAACTTTATTGAGCCACAATATATATACTTACACCCTTCGGCCACCGACACCAGCCGGACAGCTTTCAATAAAGGTTCTTCAAGCAAGTGAAGCTGATTCTTCACTTGATTGAAGACCGATCACCTGCTGGGGGTTCCACCTTCAATGATCCAATAAGTAATTGAGTTAGGACGCGCATCCTTTCTCACAGCAGCATATGTATAGATTAAATAAATATAGATCATGTAATGTGTGAATGGTACCAATAAAGATTGGTACAAAATTAGGAAATTAATTAGGAATTAGGAATGCAGGGCTAGTGTGTTTATAGGCGGATTAGTGTTGTTGAATAAGATTGTCATACAACAGTTTCTTACTGATATAACGTGATGCATCATACACTGTATATGAATCTTAAACGCTTAGCATATCACAACCATAGTGGTTTTCTTGTGTTATGATAAAAATGCTGTGCAGACGCACTGAGAAAAAATAAGTTGTAGAAATACTGATCTAATGGGCCAGCAGGTTTAGAATAGCTTCAGTTCAAATGGAAAAAAAAAAAAACAGCTAAATTACGCCATCTACCGGTGCCACATCTGAGAACTATATTGTCAGTAGAAATTGCAAGGTATGTTTGAATCTGGTAGGATGATGACCCGTGACCATGAGAGACTTTTAGCAGACTGGAAACGACGAGGCGCAAATTTGAACATAGTATTCAATGCACAAGTGTAATATTTAAGTGAATGAATGCACTGTACCTGTCTCTGCAGAGGAGCCACAAACACCACAACACACAGGAGGCGCTGCTCTTGGTGCTACAGGAACCACTACAACAAAGAACGCCTTGTTTCTAGTCGGTATAATTTCCCCTGCGCACCACACGAGAAGCGCCGCATTTCGCATCTTCCACATTTAACTGTGAAGTGTGCCTACACAGGTGAGTCTACACAGTGACAGTACTGCCTTTAGTAAATGCTGCCACTCACCTGCAGCAGAAAATGAACCTAGTAGGTTAATACCTTCTCATCTAGGGGAGTATAACGTACAGCGACTGTGCATTTCACAGTATTAAAATGAATGAGGCTAACTGCGTAGCTAGCGCTAGCTAACGATGCCGTGTGGGTTTCCACACCTTCGATAAAATCCGTAACTATTGTTTGTCAGTTAAAATATAACTTACGTATGGTATTCTTCAGTTTACAGTTAATAGTATTGTGTACTTGGCGGCCTCTTTAAACTAAAACTTTTGCTA
Organism: Paratrypauchen microcephalus; assembly: GCA_036785185.1. Classification (NCBI taxonomy): domain Eukaryota; kingdom Metazoa; phylum Chordata; class Actinopteri; order Gobiiformes; family Gobiidae; genus Paratrypauchen; species Paratrypauchen microcephalus. The sequence goes on along the minus strand of JAVJIX010000007.1, from coordinate 8,728,363 downwards.
AATCCGTGTTTTCTGTGTGTTGTGATGTTCGTTATACCGGTCACTATGACAACCAACTCATGAACCAGCTGGTTAATGTTCCCCTCATAGAAGAATAGAATAGAATGTTCCCTCATGCTCTTTAACCTGCATATAAAACAAGTGAATATATTCACTCATGCTCTTTAAGCTGCAAATAAAACAAGTGAATATATTCACTCATGCTCTTTAACCTGCAAATAAAACCAGTGAATATGCTGCTGAATTTACTCCTTCCCATGCGCAGATTAACATATATAGAGATGCGTGAAAAGTCCCTCAGTCGTCCAGGTAGAATCCATGATCAAAGGAGAAGTTCAATTTGTCAACTGGACAAAGTTTGTTTGGTTGAAAACGTTTCGCCGCTCATCCGAGCAGGGTCTAACCAGTACAATAACCAGAGCTGACGAAGCCTCTCGGATGAGCGGCGAAACGTTTTCAACCAAACAAACTTTGTCCAGTTGACAAATTGAACTTCTCCTTTGATCATATATAGAGATGTTCTCATTAATTTTCAATACAAAAAGCAGCCGTTACTTTGATAGCAGAATCACTGGATCAAATCAGTTTATTAGCTTTTAACATGAATATTTTGGTTTTGTCTAATACTCAGATGGCGAATACAAAGGTCCCAGAAGTTCGTGACATAACACGAATTGAGAGAATTGGTAAAAGTTTTTAAATTTGGGAATATTCAAGGGACAGTTTTTTCCTCCACTAAACTATTTAAATTCTCATTTTAGGTGCTCATTCTCACATTCGTGGCCTTGGTTTGGATGATGCTTTGGAGCCAAGACAGGTAAACATAAGTAATGTTTGTCCACAATAAATGCATGCATTTATTGTGGACAAACATTACTCATTAAGAAATTAAGTTGATTTTTACACATTGTATTCTGTATTCCTGTAGGTGTCTCAGGGGATGGTGGGGCAGCTGGCCTCTCGTCGGGCAGCAGGTGTCATACTGGAAATGATCAAAGATGGCCACATTGCTGGAAGGGCAGTGCTTATTGCAGGCCAACCGGGCACTGGAAAAACTGCAATTGCAATGGGTAAGGATTAAGGAACTAAGGAATCAATACTGCACAACAATTAGAAATGCCTAGGCATTAATATTACAGTTGTTTTTACTATCTGTCCAGGTATTGCCCAGTCTCTTGGCCCTGACACCCCTTTTACAGCACTAGCAGGAAGTGAAATATTCTCACTTGAAATGAGCAAAACAGAGGCTCTGAGCCAGGCTTTCAGAAAAGCTATTGGTGTCAGAATTAAGTAAGATTTCTAACCTAAATTGCAAATGACCTATTTTAACAGCAGTATTCAATGTGTTTGTGTTACTTTTGTGTCTCACAGGGAGGAGACTGAAATAATTGAAGGAGAGGTAGTGGAAATACAGATTGACAGACCAGCTACAGGAACAGTAAGATATTTTGATGTTTGAACAGTTTTTTAAAATGTAATATTAACAACAACTCAACATATTTTTTCTGATCAAGGGTGCCAAGGTTGGAAAGTTGACTCTCAAGACCACAGAGATGGAGACAATATATGACTTGGGCAATAAGATGATTGAAAGTCTTAGCAAGGAGAAGGTTCAAGCGGGGTAACTTGGTCCCTTTTGAACATTATAAGGATCTTCAGGAGTTGTCCACTTTTGTTTAATGCATTTTATTTTACATCCATAGAGATGTTATTACTATTGACAAAGCCACTGGAAAGATAAGCAAGTTGGGTCGCTCATTCACCCGAGCCAGAGATTATGATGCCATGGGAGCTCAGGTAGGAAATATTTGTCAGCATTTTGGGGATAATACATAAACCCTGCTCATCTGTTTTTTCCAGACCCAGTTTGTGCAGTGTCCTGAAGGCGAGCTTCAGAAGAGAAAAGAGGTGGTTCACACAGTTTCTCTTCATGAGATCGATGTCATTAACAGCCGCACACAGGGTTTCTTAGCCCTCTTTTCAGGGGACACTGGTGAAATCAAATCTGAGGTCCGAGAACAGATTAATGCCAAAGTCTGTGAATGGAGAGAAGAGGGAAAAGCAGAAATCATCCCTGGGGTTTGTACCACATTAATCGAAATATCTGAGTGTGCAGTTGATTTGTCACAATATCGATCTTGTATTTTTTTTACTTTCAGGTGTTATTTATTGATGAGGTTCATATGCTGGACATGGAGTGTTTCTCTTTTCTCAACCGGGCTTTGGAGAGTGATTTGTCCCCAGTCCTCATTATGGCCACCAACAGAGGCATAACTCGGTAATATTGGTTTCACGCTCATAACACAAAAGCCCTTTGATTCACAATTTCACAACACATCAATTATACTTTTTAAGCTAACATTTATTCTATCAGAATTTGCTTCTGATTTTGTTTACAATAAATGGTATGGTCACTAATACAAGGAACCAAACTAACTTAAAGGTGCATTGTGTAACTTTTCTGGTGGAGGGTCTGTCAAATGCTTTTTTGCTTGGAGACGTTATTGCTTTGTTTGGAATGTTTCACAGTATGTATTAAACCTCCGTAATCATGGAGATCAAACCAGACCAAGTTGCAGATCTGTGGAACGGCAACCCCATTTACAGTCATAATGCCTGTTTTTCTAGGTATTTCTGAGCTATAACAACCTTTAATGTAGAGCTGTTTAATGTAATGGGGTGGAACATTTCAGGTAGAGCAATGATATATTTGATGGTGCGAACATCAAAAAACATACAGAGTGCACCTTTAAGTATTTAGTAGGGCCACTTCACATTTTAAACTGCATGGTCATTTATTTCCACAGCATCCGTGGCACAAATTACCAGAGCCCTCATGGAATTCCCATTGACCTTCTGGACCGACTCCTCATCATTGCCACTTCTCCGTACAATGAGAAGGAGACAAGACAGATTCTCAAGATCCGGTAAGACTTCTAGTAAAATGACAAGCTTTGGTCTCCCTGTTCCTTTGTCTAAAGCATGTCACTGTGTGTTAGATGTGAAGAGGAGGATGTAGAGCTGAGCGAAGAGGCACACACTGTTCTGACCCGCATCGGCATGGAAACATCACTGCGTTATGCAATTCAGCTGATCAGCACAGCGGGCCTGGTCTGTCGCAAACGCAAGGTAATTTTGAACAATGTTAACAACTTTTCTGGTGGAGGATCTGTTACCTACCTGCTATGACAATAAACATATCCATCTAGCATTTATTCATTACAGGTGTTTCTGTTGCTCGTAAATACAATAATTGGGGGCGACTCTCCACAGATCTGAAGTGTAATGTTGTCATCTGCTTGTCTCTCTTGTGATAAATGGGTTCAATCTGTACTGAGAAACATTCTAGACAAATAACATTTCTATGGAGACAGGCAGGTGGTGGACTCTCCACTAGAAATGTTACGCAGTGCAACTTTAAACTGAATTGCTCATCAAAATATCCAATAAAAAAAACAGTCAAACCAAAACTGACTGATGGTTTGTTCTCAGGGCACAGAGGTACAAGTGGAGGACATCAAACGTGTTTACTCCCTGTTTTTGGACGAGGCTCGATCGTCTCAGTACATGAAGGAATATCAGGACTCTTTTCTCTTCAATGAAACGCGTAAGTTCACTCTCCACGTAGCTCTCCACTCATTCATTTACCACTACTTGTATTAACTTCTACTGCAAATGACTCAAATACTGTATTTATTGTAACTCTTAAGTGTATAAATAATGCAAGGTTTTAAATGGTTCGCTATGTTTTATCAGTCACCCAGAGTAGTTATAAGGAAATGCATTTTTAACTACATGTAAAACTAAGTGCTTTTGACAGAAACATGTGCTATCTTCAATATCTTATCAATTATTAATTATGTATTCAATTTATTTTACAGAATCTGGTGCTATGGATACCTCGTAAGAATGCGTTGTTTTTCTCTTCTTTCATATAATGCGTCCATTCCAATGTCAATTCAACATCAGTTTTCCCTGAGCTGATTCATAATTCTGCCTTTTTTATTAAATGTTTCCTACTGTAAATTTGGTTAGTGAAAAAAAACTCCCCCTTACTATTGGTTTGTCTGAGTGTCTTACATATATTTTATTAAAATAATTTTGCTTCTCAAAGGATATAATTGTTTTGTTTTTACACAGCTTTACATTTTCAACATGAATTTACAGTTAATTTGAATAATTAAAGCAGTTACGACAGTGGATACTTACATGGTCAGTAAAATATATAATAACTACATAACCATACTTGGATCAGATTTTTGGTGCGTGTTTACATGCACAAAATAAATCTGATCCTTGGTGACATATTTAAATTAATCAATGCATTTTTGAAAAGAGTGTGAACAATAAATCATATTACATCGAGCTCCAGAAATCAGATAATCAGAATTTTGTTGTGCATGTAAGGTAAACATAGCCAGTGTACTGCAATATGTAGATCTATTTTCTGCCATAAGAGGGCGCTCTAACACAAGCTCACTCTACTGCACAGTTAACCTACCTGTAACTGTCAAGGCTGGAGTTCTGCATTTGCATCATTGCTAAATCTACCAAGGCAGTTCATCAGTATTTAGTTCACGAGAACAGTGTCTCTGTGGGTGTGAACCTGTTCAGTAATGAATGCCTCTGCTCCACACCTCAGTCTCACCCTGTCTGTCTGTGTGGATGTCACCTCACTTCACAACTGCCCAATCGTCTAACAGGAAGGCACCTATACAATTGGCACATTTCCTTATTTTGTCTGTTTATAAGTACTGGCATTTTAAATTATCTGCATAGCCTGCAGTTTCAAACTACTATCACAACTGAACGTTGGTTGCCGGTCCCTAAACCTGCATATAGAGGGCACATACCAGTCTCTATAGAAATGCCATGACTCATGTTAAAGCTCCAAATTTCAGGCTGCACTTGTATTGACTGATGATTGGCTGCAGGTGCTGGGGTTTAGGTAGTGACTGTTGAGAGGCCTTTTTTAAGTTTAAACCAACTGGATTTCAAGATTGAAACTGGCAAACCAAATGAGAGATTCATGTGAGGCTCATTCTGTTTTCTGCCTGGATGATCATTTTGAGACCCAAAACACAAATTATAACACAAATAAATGTATTAGCATTGTTATCCGTAAAAGCTGTATTTGATTTGAACATTTCTACCTCATGTCTGGAGACACAGGTCAAATGTATGAAATTTAAAATCTAAATCCTACATTATATATATAATTATATAAAATAAATAATAGCTGTATGGAATGTGTGAGAATATGGAGCAGGAGTACATAAGTTTATACTTCCACCTGCTCCATTTTGAGCAAAAGGAACTGCAGAGACATGTGACATAAGTTTGTATTTGTTTGTATTTTGAGTTTGTATTTGTGAAATTTTGCTTAAATGATACCTGCAAGTTGCTCAAATAAACATAAACATAACACATATAAGCGGGTCCTCATCAATATTTAAATAAGTGCTACCTGAAGCGTTATTATGCTATAGACTATCATAGGATAAAATTCTGTCCCAGTGGAAGACAGTTGGATTTGCCTGCTGCCAGCCCTGATCCCCTCTGTGGCACCAGGCCCCTGTCAGCTGTGCCATGTTTACCTCCACATCTGATGGGTTGACTGCCCTGCTTTTTCTCTAGGCATGTAAATTAGATGGCATACTCAGTAACTTAATAACCAGTGGAGTCGAATATCTAGAACTTATTTCACCGATCCTTCTCCAGGTCATTATCCAACCATTACAGTGGCTATGCTTACATGCACACCAAACATCTGATCTGATTTCTCGTGATATTAAATTATTGAGGTGGCATTTAAAGAGATTTGAGTAATCTGGTTTATTTCTGATTGTTCACATCTGTGCAGGTTTGAAAGAGAAAATGTTAAAGATTGAAAGAGCTTTTTATACTCAACAAAAATATAAACGCAACACTTTTGTTTTTGCTCCCATTTTTCCTGAGATGGACCCAAAGATCCAAAATTCACTCCAGATACACAACACTACCATTTCTCTCAAACATTGTTCACAAATCTGTCCAAATGTGTGACAGCGAGCACCTCTGCCCCACCGAGACAATCCACCCCACCTCACAGGTGTGCCACATCAAGATGCTGATCTGACATCATGACCAGTGCACAGGTGCGCCCCAGACTGCCCACAATAAAAGGCCACCCCGAAATGTGAATTTCTTTTGCTTTATTGGGGGTCTGGGGACTCAGAACCAGTCAGTATCTGGTGTGACCACCATTTGCCTCATGCAGTGCAACACATCTTCTTTGCATAGAGTTTATCAGATTGTCAATTGTGGCCTGTGGAATGTTGGTCCACTCCTCTTCAAAGGCTGTTATGGACGAAGAACACAGGTGCATTTTATTGATGGCATTTTGAATGCACAGAGATACCGTGATGAGATCCTGAGGCTCATTGTTGTGCCATACATCCATGAACATCACCTCATGTTTCAGCAAGATAATGCACGGCCCCATGTTGCAAGGATCTGTACACAATTCTTGGAAGCTGAAAATGTCCCAGTTCTTGCATGGCCAGCATACTCACCGGACATGTCACCCATTGAGCATGTTTGGGATGTGCTTGACCGGCGTATACGACAGCGTGTACCAGCTCCCACTAATATCCAGCAACTTCGCACAGCCATTGAAGAGGAGTGGACCAACATTCCACAGGCCACAACTGACAATCTGATAAACTCTATGCGAAGAAGATGTGTTGCACTGCATGAGGCAAATGGTGGTCACACCAGATACTGACTGGTTCTGAGACACCAGACCCCCAATAAAGCAAAAAAAAAAAAAAAATGCACATTTCGGGGTGGCCTTTTATTGTGGGCAGTCTGGGGCGCACCTGTGCACTGGTCATGATGTCGGATCGGCATCTTGATGTGGCGCACCTGTGAGGTGGGGTGGATTGTCTCGGCGGGGCAGAGGTGCTCGCTGTCACACATTTGGACAGATTTGTGAACAATGTTTGAGAGAAATGGTAGTGTTGTGTATGTGGAGTGAATTTTGGATCTTTGGGTCCATCTCAGGAAAAATGGGAGCAAAAACAAAAGTGTTGCGTTTATATTTTTGTTGAGTATAATTATGTTTTTGTTATGCATTTGTACATATGTACTTTGTTTTCCAAATACAGTATTTACTCTAAGAATATTTCATTTTGAATTTAAATTATTGATCTCACACAGGAGAAATTGTTCTCTGCATTTGACCACTGCTCCCATGAGGAGCAGTGGGCAGCACATGACTGCGCCCGGGGACCCATCTCCATGATCTTATTGCTTAGGCTTGGTCAGGACCTCAGCTGGAGGATTTTTACCTATGCTGCATGTTTTGGGTTGATGGGGGAAACCGGAGTGCCCGGAGGAAACCCACCCAGACACGGGGAGAACATGCAATCTCCACACAGAAAGGCTCGGAACCTTCTTGCTGTGAAGCGTGAGTGCTAGCCACCGTGCCGCCATATAATGATTAACTAGCACATATCACCAGGTGTTTTTATAATCAGATTTCTTTCGTACATGTAAACACACACCAAAATTATTGCGGTGTCTGATTATTGTAATTTGTCTGATTTTTACTGACCTTGTAAATGTACCCAGTGAAAGATGTTCCCAGTAGAATAGGGTTGGCACATGCCCCCGTTCAAATGCTCGTGACCACAGGCTCCGTCCCTGCTCAGCATGCTGATATGTTCTAACATGTGGTGGCATTTTGCCTGCAACACACTGAAGCATTCATCAACCAGAATTTTCATTTATATAGGGAAAATAGAGACACAATCTGCAGCCCTGTGCTTCATTCAAATATCCTCTGAGAAAATATTTGGCTTTCCATGTACCATCAGAGCTTAACCAGGTGTATTATTTAACTACAGCAGGACAAGAGTTCTATTTCTAAATTTAATATCAGTAAATAGAACTGCAAATCCCAACAAAATTTCACTTTATTGAGTGGTGTGGGCCCTTGGAGCTAGCTCTTATTACAAACCCCTGTTATAGATTTTCTTTTTACACTATAAAGAACGTTCAATATAGACATGTTGAAAATGTGTTTGAAACATGTACCTTTTTAAAATTGTTATAGAGCAAATGGTCAGTTGTCACTTTTTCCAGCGATCCTCACATTTTGCTTGTTGTTTTTGTACCAGTTACTCTTACCTGAGTAGCAATTTCCCAAATACATTTCACTCTTGAGTGATTTCTTTGGCTGCTACTTTTCAACTACCACAGTCATGGCCAAAAGTTTTGAGAATGACACAAATATTACATTTTCACAAAGTCTGCCGCTTCAGATGTTTTTGTCAGATGTTTCTATGTTATAATGAAATACAATTAAAAGCATTTCATAAGTATCAAACACTTTTATTGAGAATTACACAGAATTCATGCAATAAGTCAATATTTGCAGTGTTGACCCTTCTTTTTCAAGACCTCTGCAATTCTCCCTGGCATGCTGTCAATCAACTTCTGGACCAAATCCTGACTGATGACAGTCCATTCTTGCATAATCAATGCTTGGAGTTTGTCAGAATGTGTGGGTTTTTGATTGTCCATCTGCCTCTTGAGGATTGACCACAAGTTCTCAATGCGATTAAGATCTGGGGAGTGTCATGGCCAAGGGCCCAAAAATCTTAATGTTTTGTTCCCCGAGCCATTTTGTTATGACTTGCTTTATGGCAAGGTGCTCCATCATGCTGAAAAAGGCATTCTTCATTCACCAATTGTTGCCAAACAGGCTCCAGGGCGCCCAAGAACGTCCAGCAAGTGCCAGGACCGTCTCCTGAAGGTGTTTCAGCTGCGGGATCGGGCCACCACCAGTGCAGAGCTTGCTCAGGAATGGCAGCAGGCAGGTGTGAGGGCATCTGCACACACAGTGAGGCGAAGACTTTTGGATGAAGGCCTGGTGTCAAGGAGGGCAGCAAAGAAGCCACTTCTCTCCAGTTAAAACATCAGGGGCAGACTGATACTCTGCAGAAGGTACAGGGACTGGACTGCTGAGGACTGGGGTAAAGTCAGTTTCTCTGATGAATCCCCTTTCCGATTGTTTGGGACATCTGGAAGAAGGCTTGTTCGGAGAAGACGAGGTGAGGGCTACCATCAGTTCTGTCTCATGCCAACAGTGAAGCATCCTGAGACCATTCTGTGGGGTTGCTTTTCAGTCAAGGGAGTGGGCTCTTTCACAATCTTGCCTAAAAGCACAGCCATGAATAAAGAATGGTACCAGAAAGTCCTCCGAGAGCAACTTCTCCCAACCATCCAAGGGCAGTTTGGTGATGAAGAATGCCTTTTCCAGCATGATGGAGCACCTTGCCATAAAGCAAGAGAGAGGCTTTATGGCTCAGAGCTGACGAAGCCTCTCGGATGAGCGGCGAAACGTTTTCAACCAAACAAACTTTGTCCAGTTGACAAATTGAACTTCTCCTTTTATCATGGATTCTACCTGGATGACTGAGGGACTTTTCACGCTTCAACTACTTCAACAAACATTTTTTGCTTATGTCCACCTCTGCCATTTGTTCTTCTAATGGATTTCTCATTACCAGCAGTGAATTAACTGTGACCTATTGAAATCAACCCCATCAACTGAAATGAATGTCAATGTCACTGATCGAAAGTATTGTCAGGTTTAAATAGATTCTCGGGTTGACCTGGATTTGACACAGGAGCCAGTTGTAAAAGCTATCCCCTTTTCCTCTGCAAGGCTTTTGAATAAGACGTCTCTATTTGTGTAGTATTAAAATTGATGTATAATGATCTTTTAATGTTTTCCATGCTTCCCAGTGCTCCTCATTTTTTGTTCTGTAGCTTGTTCTAAGTATTTTGCACAATTTGTAGATTCCAGACTACACGTGTGTCCATTTCCTGAGGTTCTCAAGGAAAAATAAATGTTCCTCCTTCTCTTCCATCATCGTCCATATGTGAAAACGCAAAGTACATAATTAAAAGAGGGGTCAGTGGAAGTGCACCATACTTTTCATTATATGCAATTTGCTGCTACTGCTGACTTCAAGTACATTTACCTTTGTATATTTTGTTTAACTTTCCAGATTAAATATTTTGTCAATAGGGGCTAACCTGAAAAACCGTGAAAACATTTGTGAAACTTTCAAAAATCTTGTTTGATTATTTGCTGTAATCAGAGTTGTCAGAATCCAAATTTATTTAAAGGTTCTTTATTACACAGAATTGCCATGTTAGAAAGGTGTTACCTCCTCAAAAACATACCTGGAGTTGTGTTTCTCGGGGTATATTTGTGAGGAGGGAAACAACATAATAACATAGATCAGAAAATAACTTAATATGGGCCCTTTAATATTCCATTGCTATAGTCATTTTAATCCCTTATCCGTTCAGGAGTGGTCTATGCACTCATAATGTTGTGACCTTGTGCACAATCTTGTTACTACAATAAAATGGACGGTGTCTGTATTCCCCCCCCAAATAGTAAAAAAGTTTCTTCATTTTCTGATTAGAAATAGGATGATATTTTCATCACTGATTAGCCTGTTCAGCCATCATCATCATCAGGTCACACATCATTATCTATTTATTATCCATCTATTGAGTCAGTTTATCATAATTTAGGATGTTCCTCTGATGGAAGTCTTTGGTTTGTGCAGACAGCTTCCTGCTCTTTGTGAAGACAATGAAGAGGTGAGAGATCCAGGGACCCAAGCTCCTCATGTGGATCTATAAGAGCAAAATCAGGAAGCAGAATTTGATTTTAAGTCCAATGCTTTCTGTATAAAGAAAGGCATATTTATCTGAATGAGTGATTTCACAAATATTTAAATGATTTCCTCTTGATTTTCTGACGATAAAAGAGAGTTGAATGTATTTTGGTACAGTGTGTCAGCTCTGTGTAAGCCAAAGGATGCTTTGGTAAGCCTAGAGCAGCTGCATTTAAGTGTATTTCAAAGAGAGAAAAAAATACTCAAGTAGCCTACAATTCGGAATATACTGAAGGGAGAACAATGTAATAATGTGTTTTTTAGTATTGTTATTTCAAGTTTCATTTGCAGTGGCCAGTTTATTCTTTGTGTCAGGCCTAAACCAGGATAAAAGGGTAGGACTTTCTGATGGAACCCTACTGCAGTGCTTCTCAAATAGTGGGGCGGGCCATCCTGGGGGGGCACGGTGTGATGCCAGGGGGGGCGTGTGTGACCCTAGGAAACATGCTTTTTTGCCGTACTGTACTAGAACTAAGCTAACGCATCAGCGGCACAAGGACAGAGCGTTGTTGTTTTTTTCCCAGAGCTTTTATTTTATGCAAATGGGCCATGTGATTTTTGTGAAGTTTCGTTTCTGTAAAATGTAAACAAATGTGCACAAAGCTGCATTAAAAACACATTAATATTTGAGTCCTCAGTGCAAAAAGACAGTGCAGTCTTGTTGGAAGTTTCTTTCTTTTTTGTTTTTAATGTTAATAAAAGGATACAATGTTATGCAGAGGTGTACCAATAACAATTTTCTAGACAAATAATACTATTTCTAGTCGTGCGCAGGAAAGGGGGGGGGCGTCATAGAAAAAAAATGAGAAGCACTGCCCTACTGTAACGTTTTTATATCAATGGTGACTCCATCAGGGGGGGTTCAGAATGATGCAAAAATTAGGAACATTGCCATATAAATAAACAATTCGAAACAAAATATTACATTAATGGAAATGTTGAGTATAATAGGAAGCTGAAGCCCATATTTTTCTACTTCCAGATCATAGACTATATATGTAAATGGACAGGGGTAAGGAGTTTAAAAACACAGTGCAGCTCTATCTGTATCACCACATGACATCACAAAGTGGAGCTTACCAGTTGACATTACAGTCACAGAAACAGCAGTGCCCAGAGAAGAGGCCTTGATGTCCCTTCTATCTAGTTCCATGCCCATAGACTGTATATAGATAAACACAGCTAACCCGCCGCCACGTTCAAAATAGGAAGTGTTCATGGGGGAGCTTCTGGCTCCATCGACTCTGGCTTCAGTTGACTTTACATTGATGTTACATTGACAAGGGTGGAGTGAATGAACAATGTAAAGCGCTTTGGGTGTCTTGAAAGGCGCTATATAAATGCAATTTATTATTATTATTATTATTATTATTATTATTATTATTATTATTATTATTACATTGAAAAATTCTCACCCTCTTTCTGTAACTGCTGCAGTGAGGCTTGACATTTTGGTCTTAAAATTGTCATACTAACCTGCTCTATGTGATCCTGGAGTTTTTATTTAGCTATTTTATCCATAAATCTATCCCTATTCCTAACCTAGAACTTGGCTCCAATTTCACTTCTATAACTGCTAGCCTTGTGAGTTTCATTTGACTGGAGCTGAATGCTCTGGCTGACATCACACTCCCTTAATCCACTTCTTTATGCAGTCTATGCTCCAGATAAAATAATTAAATAATTTCCCTATATCTGTTCTTATTTTTTCTTAGTCTTGTATATTTTCAAAGTGTCAGTTTGTTTTTTATAAGCCCCTGTCCCTATGACATGTGAATTACAGCTCTGCCCATTCATTTAAACCCAATCCCATTCACATCCTTTGTGCACATAAGTCATTCATGCTTCACGTGGGCCATACATAACTGCATACATACATGACTGCCCTCATGCACACCGAACCATGCAGAAATAGCCCTTAAGAAAGTCTTTTTATACACAGCAAAAAACACTGCTTCTAAAAGTGGCAACACAGGGGCTAAATAAGGCAACAACAGTCAGGCAAACACGCGGGACAAGCCAAGCATAAAGTTATGATTTATTCACAAATCCTTGATATATTCATAACCCGGACTGTGTATCGTACCATGGCAGTATCTATGTTTGCAAGCCCATATTTTATTATTTATTTATTTATTTTATCTATGTTAAAATGTTGTTTCCTCATCAAAAACATACCTTTGTCTTTGAAATACAACAGTTACAGTAAAAATCAACTGATTAACTGACCCATGTTGCCAACTGTTGATGAGCATTTCAGAAATCAGATCTTATAATTGAGTTATCTGATTTTTACTGGCCATGCAAATATACCCACTGTTTCCCATGGTCAATTTACATTACATACTTATTAGTACTATATGCAAATCAGCAATCTAGGGACCTCACCGACTCAACTGGGAGTGATCATTATTAGTCGCCATGGGGTAGTTATGTCTTGTACTGAAGGATAATAGGCCCCACTGCTACTTCCCATTCACATCTTGAATCTCTTCTTCATTCAGTCCACATAAGCAGAGAGCAGAGCATGTGCTGGCTTCATTAAAGATACAGTAGTCAGTACTTTTGACGGCTGAAGGTTAGTCAGCTCCTCGGGCCTCCTCCAGACGACATGGAGGCAGTGGAGCTTGAAGATGCAAGGCCAATAATGGGAGAGGAAGGGAGAAGCTCAGTGTGATCTTTGGATGTTTTATGATTGACTTTCTCTTGCAGTTATTAGTGGGATGTCATAATTAAACATACTGACATGTGATTAAAGAAGGAAGAAAAAAAACAACACAGAAAACTGGAAAATTTGTTAAGGGTCCTATAATACGCAAAATTGACTTTGTGAGTTTTAAGTGAGTTTTAATAATACGCAAAATTGACTTTGTGAGTTTTAAGTGAGTTTTAATGTTGTCGCCTCCTCAAAAACATACCTAGAGCTGTATTTAGGTTCATTCACACATTTTAGAGTAATCATTTATTATTAGCCTGTCTGCATCTCCAAAGCTCAAAATGCCCTGTTCCACTGGGAATTCCTAGGGTAAAATTATGTGTTTTGGTTAAGAGAAGAATTCAGCCTTAATATACAGGGTTTGTGTGTTAAAAATATTTGGATGAAACAAAACACAACTTCAGGTATGTTTGTAATGAGGAAACATTATAACATAGATCAGAAAACAGCGTAATGTGGGCCCTTTAATATCAGTTTTGGCCATCTATCACACAGGGCATGTCAGTGCAGATCACTCACTGATATCAGGGCAGTCAGTTTTACACTAAAGGCTTTTCTATGGCTTTTCACAGACTTATAATGGGCCGAGACAGTTATTAATAGAGGAACTGAAAGATCAAAACAATAAAACTGATTTATTGCAGCAATTAATCTGAGCAATTGTGTTTCCTTTGACATGTGTTTATATTAGCAAACTACAATTAGAATTAGACTTAGACTTAGACAAACTTTATTGATCCACGAGGGAAATTATTTGGATACAGTAGCTCACTCACCACAATATAATATAATAACAGAGAGTAACAAAAAATAAACGGTACAGTATAGCGAAAAAAGATAGCAACAGACAGGTGTCAAGTGAGACATAATTGTAAAAATAAATGTATATGTGCAAGTCAAAATAAAATAGAAAAATAAGTAATAAAATATAAAATAAAATATAAAATCACAGCTACATACAGGAGACAAGAACGGCAGTGCAATAATATACTGATTGACAGAGCATAAGGTTGTCCGTTAGTACTTAAGATTGAGTTGTGGTACAGTTGTTTGTTGTTTGTACAGTTTGTCCAGTGTCCTCCTGTCCTTCACTGTGACAAATGTCTCCAGCTCACAGCTGATCACGTGACCAGCTTTACGGATCAGTAGATGGTGGCAGCTGGCAAAAATATATATTGGGAATGAATCATGCTTTCAGGCCCGGGTTCAGACCAAAATGACTGAGGGTGCTGAGGGTGCAGTCGAGTTTCAAAGGGGTACCATCAGAATACGCTTCCATTAACTAGCATTATTTTAGATGTTTGAAATGTGGGTGCAAACTTCTTCTTCTTCTTCTTCTTAGAGACATAGGGCATACATGTATACTTTCATGACAAAGACAATAACATTACATTACAACAAATAAATATGTGTAAAAATAATAATAATAAAAAAAATAAAATAAATAATAATAATAATAATAATAATAAGTATTAACATTTGTAACTGAGGTTCCAATTTTCCTTTTCCACCCCTGTAGACCTGATCCTGCATGTTTTTCATTTTCATTCATTTTCATTTTATAATTCTGATTTTGTAATTCTAACCTTCTTACTAAGGGTGAAACGGTATTTAAAGCAGTATTATAGCGTACAGTCTGTCCTCCTTAAAATGTCTTGCTCTGGTAACCTTAAACTGAACTGTTAGACCAAGCTGTTCCACATGACGCTGCACAAAAGCGCTCACAAAATGTATGAGGGGTTCACCACATGTTTTTACTTTCATCTTTCTTAGAATAAGCTGTAACCTTCCAATTTTGTGGTATAGCCTATATATCTACACTAATTGAATTTTTTTTATAGATAAACACAGAATAAGGAGACACCAAATACCAAGATATATTTCACACAAAAAAGCTAAAGATATTATTAAATGCACTGACAATTTTTTAAATATTAGACATGGTTTCTTCAGTTAAAAGGTGATAGTATATCAGCTTTAGGGCCCATATTATCCTATTTTCTGATCTGTTATAATGTTGTTTCCTCATCTAAAACATACCTGGAGTTGTGTTCATTCATGCATGTTTGAGTAATCCTTTATTATTATTCTGTCTATTGACAAATCCAGATAATTCTAGTGAAGGTTAAGGAGTTTAAAAACGCAATGGAGAACTTCCTGTATTACCACATGACATCACAAGGTGGGACAGAGTGTTTTCCATTTGAGAAAAGAACTCAGCCTAAATACAGTATGTAGGGTTAGTGGCTTAAATCTCAAAGTAAATTTTGTGTAATATTTTTTGTGTAGTTTTGTGCAATGTATTAAAAGAAGAAAAAAATACAAAAGGTGTTAAATACAAGACAATTTTCAATTAAACATGGCTTCTTATCAGTTAAAAAATAACAGTATAGTGGGTTTACACAGTAGAGAATGTGCTATTATAAGTTTTATGTGGTTAGATTTCCATAATTTACACAGTGACAGTAACATATTCTTCTTGTCATAATTGCGGTGTTTAAAGTGCGTACATTTCCTACTTGCTTTGCCTCAAGTCACCCTCTAATGAAGCAAAGAGCTATTCTCGTCACTTCCCCTCAATTGCACTGAAAGCCCGGAGGTGGCGCAGTCTGGTTTTCCCTCTGTTTCATTTAGTAATCGCTCATTAGCAGAGATGAAACGTGTAGCACAGGTCAGTAGCTCTTTAATATGCATTTCTCTGACTCACATACAGTTGACAAGATACCAACGCCTTCTCCTACCAGATTAAAACCATGGCTTCCCCCACGCAGACTGTTGGAGGTTTCTGTGATGTAGTTTTGGAAAAATCAACGGGTGCCAGAGGGAGTGAGGTGAGACATTCACAGTGGAGGTGTGATGTTGCTGAAACTGTATATACTTGTCTTCTACGTCTTTGTACAAATGGTCTATTGAGATCAGAGACAAAATTGTGTCATCAAAGCTTTTCTAAAGGTTATCACTGTGCGTGTCATTGGCTGTGCTGTTCGTTAGAGACAACAGAGGCGAAAGAACGTCTCTATTCACAGCTAACTTAAAATGTTGATGGTTCTACAGTATATTACACAAAATGAATCGTTTAGAGCTTTAGGTCATGAATGTTGTTCCCTCCTCAAAAACATACCTGGTATTGTGTTTTGTTTCATTCACGCGTTTGAGTAATCCTTTATTACAAACATTTTAAGATCAAAATGATGAATCTCACATAAGCATTTACACAGAGAGGGGTGACAGTTTTTCAATGTAAAGTCAATTGGAGCCAGAATTGATGGAGTCGGAAGCGCCTCCATGCTCACTTCCTATTTGGAATGCGACGGCTAGTGGGTTAGCTTTGTCAATTTATATCTACAGTCTATGATTTGAGCACATGGGTGGAGATGATCTGAGGCAGCCTGAAATAAGTTGTTGTCAGTGTAAATATGAATTTTCGTCAACTGACCATAACCATGAACTCAACAGAATACTGGACACATTCATTCCAACTGACCAGTTTGAACATGGCATTTCAGTCAATTTACAGCAGACTCTCTAACCAAATATTTTCTGCAACCTTTAATTTGAATCGTTAACATTTATATATAGACGCTACGGACAATGGCGCTTTGAAATTCCCAGAGCAATGACATTTTGGGCCATTACCTCCACCAGAAGTTATTTGCAACCTGAATTCACCCAGCGCCATGTACAGAATCTGCCCTCTGTTAGTGCGAGCAGCGAAGTGCAAATGGAAATTCCAGTGCTGGTTAGAATGGCTCCCTCCCTTCCTGGCGACACCCGCTGTTTCCTGGCCGGCTCATGACTGGAGATGTGTTGACTTTTGGATTGGAGCAGGTCTGTCGTTCATTGGGGTACAAGACACACACAGGTCTGACCTAGGGAAAGGGTAGTGACCTGTTTGGGCTGCTAAACAACTGATAATTCGTCACCTCGAGTTTTCCTCTGTAATCTTAATCTTTATTTGGATAGCAGTCACATATACAAACTTTGTTAGAAGTCTATCCAGTGTAAAAGAGTTTCACAGTGTCAGTCCAGACCCAATACGAGAATAAAAAACATGCAATAAATGAAATGAATAGACTTTAAAGGTGCACTAACGTAACTTTACTTTTTTAAAATTTATTTATTTAAAACAAGGACAGTGCACAGAAAACATTAATCTCAGTGAGAAAAGATGCTAAGTGCCAGATTTAGCTACAAGCTACTTTCCATCTGCAGTCCTTGGCAGGTACAAAACAAAATACATTAAAGAAGCTACTTACATTAGTCCAACTCTAGCTACAACATTTCATCATTAACAGTGTCTCCTTAAAGAAACAACTATCCAATTCATCATTAAGCATTTAAAACAATCAAAATTCATTCATTCTAATGTCCATAAATACAAGATTTCAATTTATGATTAGCATCTAAAAATGTCATTGTCATCAATGTCCTCTAAAATGTACATTTACCAAATTCATCAGTTTTATTATTTTAGTCAAATACAGCACATTTACATCTACACAACACATCTATAGTACAATCAGTCAGAATGTTTAAATGTTTGAAGAAGCCCAATGTTGACACGCTTGCTGCTCTGAAGACATTGTTTTAGCCCATGAGAGAAAGTGTGATAGTGCAAGTTTTAAGATCAGCTGGAAGCGTGGTCCAGTTTTTTGCTGCTGTGTATGAGAAAGCCGACTGTCCCATCACAGTATGTTTAAAGGGATTGGTCAAATCAGAATTTACAGATGAACAAGATGTTCTCGTCATCTGCCCTGGAAGAATTAACATTAACTGGAGGGGGAGCAGCTTTATGGAAAATTCTATGGAGCAGCCGTATCTCAGAATAAAAAATCATTTTTTAAAAAGTTTAACAGGTTGTATCTGGTCAGTGTTCAGTAATGATAAGTCAATGATTTTTATGAAAAACTTTGAGGGTGGAGTTACCTCTTTACAGATCTCGCCTGTAAACTGCCCTAGTGGTGTCTCCTGGTTGTTTCTATGGAAATTGAAAAGTTTAATGCCATACTTTGGGATATTGGAGGTAAAGCAATAACATCTTCATGGACACATGTAACAGAAGGGCCCTCCACCAGAAAAGTTACACACAGCACCGTTAAAGTAAGCAGAAGAACACATGGTTTAAATGTTCACCAAGCAAAATAGGACTGAAATGAGGGCCAACTGTTTTTTTTTCTTATTTATATAGTGTCTTTGATTTTCTTTAAAAAATGCAATATAATAATATAATAATAGGCCTATGTATGTATGTATGTATGTATGTATGTATGTATGTATTATTATTATTGTTATTATTATTATTATTATTACCTGACTAAACCACGACTAACCACAACTACACTAAAAATTACACTATGTAACTCGCCTCCATGGAGATGATTGCTTTTCATTGAATGTTCCACTGTGCGGCATTGAACACTAGCCTACAGAAACATTATAAAAACAATAATAAGGAAGGAAAATGAAATACATAGACTTGTACCTGTACTGCATTTTGAGAACCATCACCACGCGGAGCTTATAGTGTCTGTCTATTGCAGTCCTGCCATTCTCAAGCCCATTAGTCTAAATGAGCTCCCATGTTAGCCATACCACCACGTTACTTGCATGTCAGCACACAGGGGGGACCTTTACCTGAAGACTTCCTGTATGGTAAATATTATGTTTTTCTCTTTATGGTGTCTACACAGTAGCTTGTCTTATATAATATGTCGTGCGTATGTAAACTGCACATGCTCCAATAGATTGCTCTACAAACAGGGCTGTACAGAGGCCTGGCTCAGTGCACCTGGACAATACTCTGCTTTATTCAGACCTGGTCCTTTGCTGCCCGGCCCAGATAAAAATCAGCTCTTTGTGAAGCAAGATGAAGGGATGAAGAGGAATCTGCTGCCAGGCAAGTCCGAAGAGCAACTTTATCAGATAATCTTCAAAAGAGAGGATACAGGTTTCTTGTGTTCTTGGAGCGTCCATTGTCACTCAATTAACATGACTCAAATGACTGAACAGGAATGAACATGAAAGTAAGCAGCAAAGAGATTGTGAGGTAGACTATTTAACTGTCAGTTATGAGATAGTTTTGAGCATAGCTAATCAACAACATGAGTGTGTGTTTTTTTTTTTTTTAAATCTTATCCCATGTTCTGTCTATATATAATGCTATACTGACCCCTGCTCCAAGCCAGATTTCCATGTCCAAGTCAATAAATGAAACCGGAATAGGAATAGGAAATGCCTGGCCTACAGAAGGTTGTCTGTAATGTGATAAATTAAACAAAAAGTCATTTCTAACATGTGATGGAATGCAACACACATATAAAGGTAAAGTTGTGATATTAAGTGTTGAAATATTGTATTTTTGATTTTTTTTTTTTAAATGTGCTTAGTGTTATTGGTAATTAAAAGACTTGTTTCATCTTGTTGATCACAGGAAAGTAAATAAAAATATATGTGAAAAAATATGATTATAAAGTGGTCATGAATGGTTCCTCATCTGTTGTGTTGGCAAACTGACCTGGCTCAGCCCTGCAGCACCAGCCTAAATAAAACAAACCCACACAGAGGTATGAAGTGATTAAATAGGTTTATTTGATTTACAGACATGTACATTTGTCTATCAGCCCTCCAAGGGAGCATCACAGTTCAATTCTAAACATTATCCTTAGATTTTCTTTTTCAAACAGGTGTCATGTATTTCATGTACTTCCTTTAAAAATAAAATAACCTTTGTTTTCTGCTCAACATCAGAAATAGGTCTATTTATACAGGATTCTTGTATGACAAGAAAGAGCACATTCTTGGTACATCACCATTGTAGTGATGAAGAAGACAAACTGGCGGTGCCACTTTATAATAACTATACTTCAAATAGCTTTAATAAAGACATAGCTATTTACTAAGAAAGATTCAGGCTTAGTAACTATTTAATTAAGGGCTGGGGGTTAGGAGTTAAGATATTAATTAAGTAGTTACAACACTTGAGTCAATCTCAATGAACTTCTTCATTATGTATTACATCTGTGCTCATGAGGCTATCAAAAGTGTAGTTATTATAAAGTCTTACCAAAATGACCTAAGCAATGGACAGGTTCTCAAATTAACTCAATTTGTTTGGCAAAGTGACACTTATTTCAATGTCCCTTCTTATGACAGGATAGGTACATTTCAAAAAATTAAAATAAGACAGAAGTGCAGAATAGTCACCTTTTTATGCACAGTATTCTGATTCAATAAAATGCACCTTTGTCTTACTGTGAGCATGAATTGATGTGAGGTTAACGCTATGCTTCAAACAAATCCCTGAACGTAACATGTGCAAAATGGTTGAAAAGACATGCATAAGAGCTACAATAACACCATCTACTGTAGTATCTCTCTTCCTATTGTTTTGTGTGTAAAATGTCATTCATGATCACAGTAAATAGGATGGTTATTGATTTGAAAGGTATTGTGTTGTGATACAGGCATTCATACTGAATAACAGAAACTTCCCTTTACACATTATTCTTCATAACAAATAAATACATTACATTGAAGCCATCATTTACAATATATTAAAGTGGCTGCATGATATAGCTATATATAGATCTCTATTGTAGTTATAAAACTCATTTGGTAACATAAAAAACATGTCCATAGAGTAAGAAGCTTAAGAAATACACCGGGTTGGACGTTATCACATTCAGTTAAGCTAAAGCTAAATATGTGGCAACAAGGACGGAGCCCACTCAGAGAGACAGTCGTGACTCAGGCTCTTACATCAATGCAACACAAATCTCTATTTATTCTTAAGGTCGCTGTAGCCTTAAGAATAAAGTGCTTTTTTTCATCTGTGAAGAGTCTTTCAAATGTATTTTTGAACCAGTGACTCACCTATCAGCTTCAAGGTTTTTAAAAAGTCTGGAAGTTGAAAGCTTGTATCATGAAGTAAGAGTAGCTAATATGCCAAACAATATTATCGTGACTTTCCTAGAGCCAGATCACAATTTTATTTATTGTACAATTCATTTTTCTGCCAAATGTAAAATTGAGCTGCTAATGATGACTTGACTATGGATGTGTTGCCCAAGGACAAAATATCTCCAACAATCCTCTGGTTAGGCAATATGCTTAAGTTGCTTCAGCTCTCTATAATTTAAATAGATGAAATGAATTCCCTTTGAAAAGAGTTCTGTAGAGTATTGATTTATAATATTCAATCTTCAGGTTTTGGGCTGTAGATCCAACAGCAAAGTTGAGCAGAGCAGAGTTGGTTCCTTGCTGCTATTTAAAGCAGGTAATTAAGTGGACTTTGAAGATATTCTCGTCTGGTTTCAAAGGTGGATTCCTCTCTTATCTACTATCAGTGAAAGGACTCCTCATCAGCGCAACCTGGGCCAATGGATTTCCTCTTCCTGTCTGCAATTTTGATTTCTATGCGATTTCAAAGATTTTTTCTTCTACTGGTGGAATGAGATACGTACAATTGTAAGACTTAACAATGGCCTTGATGGAATCTGTAATTAAACTGTCTCTCTATGTGGGCGTATGTCCTATAAGACCACTTTAAAGGTGGTGTGGGAAGTTGCCTCCGGATTGATATTTTTCATTTTGCTTTGTTGATAAAAAAAGAAGCTTAAAACTGTGGAAAAAGCATATACAACAATATAAATTATAAAACATAGAATTATCCAGTGTCCTATTCAAAATCATTAACTAAAGGCAGTAACTTCTCTCTCACACATTCACACAACAGGAAATACTCACAAGCATTACAATCTTGTGAATAATAATAATAATTCATCATAATGTGCATAAATGTCTCTGTCTTTCTCTGGCACGATGCACTGAGTTAAGTGCTAAAAACTTGTAAAAAGTAAAAACACAGGAAGAGTCAAATGAAATGCATGACTTGACGTTAACAATGCAAAAGCTCCAGTTTGATATTAAGGCTGGTTCTTGGATGTAGAGATAGTAACACTTTTTGGCTCGGTTTGGCTGTGGTTACATGTAATGAAAATACAAAGAGGTGAAATAAATGTGATACTTTTGTCAGTAGATTTCTTAAGTACTTTGTCTAAATCAGCGAGTAATGTTTAGGGCAGAATATACTGTGTGCTGGAAGAAAGTTGAGTGCAATATATGGTCTGTGTTTAAGGGTAGTTCAGTAATATGGGATTTTAACAGAGATAAAGTTTCTGTCATTTTTAATAGTCAGTGATATAGCTTGGGTCTTTTGACTGGAGAAGCCTGTAGTCCATCCTTGTCAGTATCAGCATGTGGTTTGAGTTGAGACTATGGAGGGAGAAATTGCATTACATTTAAAATATTAAATAAAAATGATTAAAGGTCCCATGGCATGAAATTTTCACTTTCTGAGGTTTTTGAATGTTAATGTGAGCTCCCCTACCCTGTTTAGCCCCCCCCCCATGGCTAAAAGTTGCGAAATGTCTAAACTGAGCATTTGCGGTCCTTTTCTGCATTACACAAAACCAGTGTTCAAACGGGCGAGTTCGGACAAGGCACCTTTTTGACGTCAGATCGGCAAATGCAGCTCCAGCCCCTCCCTCTGTCTCCGCTCAGCGTCCCTGTATATCCCGCCCATAGAGTTTGGACTGTGAATGCGCTACAATGCGAAATGCGTTTTTTTATTTGCCTGGAGGCACGTCCGAGTGTTTCTAGGCTCGCAAGTCCCTTACCCGACCCTCTGGACCTCTGAAATACCAGTGGTTTAATTTTATTTTCTGTGTAAATATGCTTTTTTTCATTGCAAAGTCTCCCATCTGTCTTCCTGTGTTAAACACGGAAGAGAGGAGACGAGCTGCGCCGAGCTGCGGGGGAAACCCGCCCCCCCGCTCCTTAGCCAATCTCTCTGTCCTTCTCATTTGCACTGAAGCAGCAACACCCACAATAAAGCATTTTAGACACATATCTAGCCTCATGAAGACTGTCAGAGTCATATCTCATGCAGTGAGTGTTGATTTTGAAGAAGGATTCATTTACAGTATTAGGGAACCATTAAGGAGCCATATAAAAGCATCAAGAAGTACCATGTCATGGGACCTTTAAGAGTCTGTATTGTTTATGTTCAGGAAATGAATTTATAAAGGAATGTCTTGTTTTTAGTCAGACAAAATAAAATGTAATGAGAAAACCCAATAATCTAACCCAGAGGTGTTCAAAGTATGATCTGGGGGTCAGATTTGGAGCTGCTGAATTGGCCCAAATGACCAGAGACAGTACTTTTTACTTCAAATTCAAGTATCTTTATCATTGCAAGCTAGCTTAATAACCTCGCATTGCATTGTGATACAGACCTAAAATTTGAGTTCCAAGGTGTTTGTAGCACTGCCTATGGAAAACGCATATTGTGGTCTTTCACTATGAATATGCTTATATTACTGGGTTTG
Source organism: Paratrypauchen microcephalus (assembly GCA_036785185.1). Classification (NCBI taxonomy): domain Eukaryota; kingdom Metazoa; phylum Chordata; class Actinopteri; order Gobiiformes; family Gobiidae; genus Paratrypauchen; species Paratrypauchen microcephalus. The sequence goes on along the minus strand of JAVJIX010000007.1, from coordinate 8,704,514 downwards.
AGGACATCACAACATCCTATAGGCCAATAATATTTAATACAGACGGGAGGGCGACTAAAATTATTACTGAATTGCATTTTTTTGGTGTAAAACAATGAGGTCTGGCATCTAGTCACTAATAGAAATGATCAGGTTCAACATTTGTGAATTTACTTTTTAGATATTTCCAATATGAGGGAAAAAAGGTACGGACACCCCTGATATAACCCAATAACTGAAATGATCAAAAACAACTTCCAATTTCCACTCCTCCATTCTCAGGTGCATGTAACCGCAGCCAGTAATAAAATGAGGGTTGTTGGTGATCAGTGCAAAGTTCTTGGGAATGTAATGTTATGGCACTTGGTACAAAAGAGATGACCAAAATACCAGACAGACACGCAGACAGAGACACAGGCAGACAGACAGGCAGACAGACAGGGCAGGATCATGGCCAGCATTCAGTAGTATGGCATCTGAGGAAGAGGAGTCCAGGCTTCGTCCTCTTATGGAAGGTTCAGTGGATGGTCACAGATTTTAACCCTCTGTGATTTTTACGGAGGGGCCAGACGCACCCTTGTTCGAGTTCAGAGCTTATGCAAAACAGGGCCAAAACAGAGGATGAAAATGGTGATGAGGAAGAGGATGGACTGAAATAGGGAAAAGCTGCCCCTTGCATCTTATCGTCCATGTTGGTGGCTCCATCGGAAAGCTCTTCAAAATTGTCCCACCTGAAAAAAAAAACACAAATAATAATGGTTAAATGAAATATTGAGTTTACACTATAACAAAAGTACATCAATACTTTAAATTTTGTGTATAGTAGACCGTAATATTCATCTAAACAGGCTTAATAATAGAAACGGGTTTACTGACTTCACAGTAACAAGCAAAAGATTTTAAATTACATATTTTTATTGCTGAAAAATAGTTATGTGACATTTTTAAACCATACATGTACTGGGAGTTTTAATGTTTTGAATAATTTAAAATAACTACAGAGCAGTGGGTGGGGATAACTGGAATTTCCTGAGCACTCAAGCCTCAAATGCAGAACAATACAAGATTACTCAAACATGCATGAATCATAATATAATATAATATAATATAATATAATATAATATAATATAATATAATATAATATAATATAATATAATATAATATAATATAATATAATATAATATAATATAATATAATATAATATGGTTAAAAGCTAATTTTGAAAATAAGAAAGGAATCTAATAATACTCCCACACTGAAATGTAAATGTGTTGAGTTTTTCTCTGTTAATTCTTTTAATATTCCACCCAGCCCTGTTGAAATTTGGGGGCCCAAGGGCAAGAAGCCTTACATGCCCTCACAATTTTGTTATTTTTTGTTTTAGTTATTTCTTTGTTCAATTTGTAAAGAAATGTGATAAATACAGCTCTGGAAAAAAAATAAGAGACCACTGCAAAATTATCAGTTTTTCTGATTTTACTACTTATACTTACTACTATACATACTACTTAGGTATGTGTTTGGACAAAAGGATTTTTTTTTTTTTGTTGAGTCTATAAACTACTGACATTTCCCCCAAATTACAAATTTATTTATTTGCAGAAAATGACAAATGGTCAAAATAACAAAAAAGATACATGTTTTCAGACCTCAAACAATGCAAAGAAACAAGATCAAATTCATTTTAAAATGACATAATACTAATGTTTACACTTAAGAAGAGTTCAAAAATCAATATTTGGTGCAATAACCCTTATTTTTAATCACAGCTTTCATGCGTCTTGGCATGCTCTCCACAAGTCTTTCACATTGTTCTTGGGTGACTTTTTTCCACTCCTGGTGCAAGAACTGAAGTAGCTCAGCTTTGTGTTTGTGTTGGAATTCAACAGACGCTGGAATAGAATGGCTGTAATACATGTAGAGATGCCGATTTCAGAAAAAAAATGCAGTGTCTCTTATTTTTTTCCAGAGCTGTATTTTACTAATGAAAGAGTCTGTCCTCTCCACAGGGTGTTTCGCATGTGATTATTATACAGTAGAGGGACAGGATCCAGGGCCATCTGTGATCATGCCCACACAACAGGACCAGAGACCCACCTAAATATTTAACACTGACATAATGACATATTACTGTGTACTGCAGCCATCGTCTACTTTGTACAACTAAACACTATGAATCACAACACATGTATTAACAATGGGCTAAAATTAAAATTAATTACAAGCAAATTTCTTCATAAGTACACATGAAAAATACTACGCAAAAATATTGGTTACTTGTTATTTTTATGCTATTTCAGTAACAGTTTAGATCAATCTTTACATGAAAATTAAAGCTACACTGTGTAACGTTTCTGGTGGAGGGTGCACCGTCTACTTTTCTCCATGGAGATTTTATTGCTTTGAAATGTTTCACAGTGTTCTCATCATCTCAGATCTCTGGAGAGGCAACTCCACTCACAGTCAGAATGCCTGTTTTCTAGGTATTTGTGAGCAATAAAGCCACCAGTAATTGGATAAATGTAAGGTAAAGTTGTTTAATGTCATACTGTGGAACATTCCAGGCAGAGCAATGAGATATCCTTTTATTATTTCCACTTTTCAAAGATAAGTTAAGTTGTTTTAAGACCTTGTTATACTTCCAGTCTTCTGGCAAAATGGATCTTCCTACTACTTCCTACACAAATAGATTTTTTTGTTTGTTATATATAATCCTGAGTGACAGCTTTATATTTCCTCTATGGGGACATGTCTGAGCACAGATCAATATTTCACAGTTAAACCTATCTTATGACCCTTTCACACTTTTATAGGTCTGCCCATTGCTCCCAAAACCACTGCAAGATTATTAGTTACATGCTCAACTAAACCAATAGTATCACTGTGTCTGTAATTCCTGGTTCAGATGGAGTAAAAAGTGGAGCAAAGTGACTTCTGTATAAATTAGGATGAAGCGTTACACTAATCACTTAATCTGTTATACATTGCAAGCTATTAATCTCCGGCCATTGCAATCCCAGGCAGAGATTAGCTGTATCGAGATCCGGGATCCAATTAAGTTCCCCTGGCCATTTTTTCCCCATCCCCCCTTGCACCACATTTCAACTGTAGAGGACATCCCAGTGCTACACACTGTCAAATACATCAGCAGGAGTCTTGACAAGGGCCCATTTTGCGTTCATTTATTCAATAGCCGCAACCTTATATGTCCTATAGGGAGGAAGTTCACAGCATAAGGTAAAGCTGCTATGGTCCAAACGCTTTATGTTGACACAGCTGCAGACTCATAGCTCTGCTCCTTCAAGCTCTTATCATAGGCCAAAGTTTTGAGACGTGGCTAGCACAGTACAACCACAGACTCCACACAACTGCAAAAAAGGCTATTGTACTAAATTAAGTACTCTCAGATGTCTCTTCATTGAAAAACTGATTCAGCTACGACAACTACTATCTCCTGTTATTTACCAGCCACTTTCATTGTGTTGTAGTAGAATTTATGTATCTGAAATCACAATATTGCCAAACCAGTTACTGTAACAATATGAACTTAAAATAGATGAATCTATTCATAATGACAACAGTGTTTTCCTGTACTTTCTTCTTGTGGCTTCAGTCATTTGTTTTGTAAGTGTCTGGAACATCCTCCCATGATGCATTTTGTTGGTATTGTCTGCTCTGATTGGCCTAGGATCAGAGAATATTCCAAATGTGATTTAAAGGTATTTCACTATAGACTTGGTTTGAACCCAGAGGGTTTGGTCCTTTTTGAGTTCTGGTGTGGTCCTGGTATAATACAGGTTTGGTTCTGGGCTTAGTCCCAATTGTGGTATGTTGAAAAAGGTTTAAGTAGTAGTTTGTAATGGTGGTTAATAAGAACGATGGCCCATTTATAATTAAGCTGAGTCTTCATACAATTAATTTTGCACTGCAGGTAGGGTTAAGGCTACGTTCAGACAGCAGCTCAATTCGGATTTTTCTGTGAAATCAGATTTTTTTTGTGAGGTCGTTCACATTTCCAATTAAATGCGACTTGTATGTGATTTCCAGTGTGAACTTTAAACACCCCAAAAGAGTCCCGCATGCACCTTGGAGGACACAACGACGTCACATGGAACGAGCGCACTCAGTGTTTATGGAAGTAGCGTAAACATGGACACTAGCATTGAGCACCTGGCGATTTTAAAGTTGCTGTTGTACCAGAGCCAGAACATGTACAGCTTATTTGTTTTAAGGAAGAGATTGAGAAGGACAAGGTTTTTGGCCTTGGCGTTTTGTGGGGCAGTGGCAGCAACGTCCGTAGAAAGGAACGTGTTGGTGCTGAGAGTGGTGGGATTGCTATGTGCTTTGCTGCTTCACTGACACGGACTTGACACACAATGTTTGTATGACGAGAAGAACATTTGTGTACCTTTGTGAGCGCCTACTTGTACCACTCTCGCTTGTTGATGGTCGGAGGAATGTGACCTGGCTGTTCAGACTGAAGTCACCAAAAGATTGGATATGTATCGGTTTTAGGACCACATATCCAAGTGGCCTGGGTCGCATTTGAAAAAATCGGAGCTGTGTCGTTCAGACTGTCATTAAAAGATCAGATACAAGTCGCATATTTATTGTGGATACATTTTCTTTACAAAAAAGGGGAGATTTTTGTAAATTTTTTATGTAATTTCGTAAGATTTGAGCTGTAGAGAGTAGAATAAGTTACTTCGATGGCTAATTATAGGTTCATCCTGTTATTTCTTTGTTGCATCTCAGGCATTTTATTTGTATTAACCTGCGTGAAAAGTCCCTCAGTCGTCCAGGTAGAATCCATGATAAAAGGAGAAGTTCAATTTGTCAACTGGACAAAGTTTGTTTGGTTGAAAACGTTTCGCCGCTCATCCGAGAGGCTTCGTCAGCTCTGGTTATTGTACTGGTTAGACACTGCTTATATCTAGCTGCCGGGAGCAGCTAGATATAAGTGTTTGGTTTGGTTTTCAACCAAACAAACTTGGTCCAGTTGACAAATTGAACTTCTCATTTTATCTTGTATTAACCTGTTTTATTTTAAATCTTAATCAGTGGCATAAACTAATTTCAGTATTATCTTTTTTTGCAATATTTCTCTGTAGCAATACATTGTACAGGCCTAGTTACATCTGTTACAACTAATATAGCTGTAATTTCACTCTATTTCACGCTATGTTCTTTTAAATGACTATATGACACAAGGGTACACACATTTATATGACACAGGGGTACACACACACACACACAGTTCTGCACTATTTTGTATGCTGTGTGTTTTGCTATTCACCAGATATCACTGGCTCTTTTAGCTTGGTTTCCTCCACAGTAAAGTCATCTCCTCTCATTTATCAGAGCAACATGCAAATCAACCACAGAAGTCCGCAGGACGTGGGACTCATAATGCCTCCAGTCTCTCAGAGGTGTGTGGGTTTTACAGTGCAGAAAACACTTAGAACAGATTTAATTATTATTCAAAGCTGAGTGTTCTTTTTTCATGTTCTTTTTAGTCATAACAGATGGCAGGTGAATTATTTAAAGTGCCCATATCATGCTACTTTCTGATCTATGTTAGGACCTTTAACAAGTATTTTTTTTTCCTGTTTGTATTTTGCTTGCCCACCTCCTGTTTCCAAACCACCATAATGCTACGCTGAAGCGATTAGGTCACCCTTTGCACATCTTGGCACCTTCGTGACATTTTTCCATCACGATCATTCATAAATACTACATGTACTTGCAATTGGCGTGGGATCACACTACTACCACTTCCTGAAATATTTAACCAGTGTACGGGACTCTTTGATTCCCCACAGTTCATATATCAGTGCCAGTCAATTCCAAGTACGGCTGCACTGTATATTGCAATTGTATTTTGAGCTGTTGCAATTATTAAAATCCAAAGAAAGCCAAGTTTCGACCGGGGCTTCCCAAACTTTTCAGACCGGGACCCCCCCCTAATGGTTTATCATATTTTTTCATATTTCAGTCTTCTCTCAAATGTTAATACTCCTGAAGTTATTTACAATGTGCAAAAGAATCCTACTTTTTAAACATAAATTTCAAATCAAAATCACAACTGCAATACTTATAGAAAAATTGCAATTAAAAATGGCGCATTCCTAATTTCAACTACAATTTTTATGGTACCAGTGATTAATATACATTTCCTGCCAAAATGTTTACATTCAAGTTAGTCAAGCCGTACAGTCTACAGGCAGGATTTCTTAAGAGCAAAGACACAGACAGAAAAACAAAGAAACCTTGGCCTTTTGGCTCTATTTGATAACCTTTACAAGAAAGTCATAGCACATTCCTTGTTCCTCTTATCACTCCAAGTTTAATCTTGTTTTCCTTTAACCGCAACTGTACCTCCATTGTGCTACTTTGTAAGGTGAGGGCTGGTCAGCTGCCAATATTTGTGTGTTTTTGCCCGTTAATAATTTGTGAGCTAGACTTTTTGACCCATGCATGTTCCTGATAAAAAACAGGAAGCCAGCTTTGTCTAGGTAAAATACAAGATACTTCAATCAAATAACACTTCCAGGGTACAATGTCTACACAAAGTACACCAAGGCGTACCACCAAATTTGTCCTTACACTATGTAGTTAATGGAAAAACATAAAGATTTGAGTGTCCTTGTTAACAGCCTCTTAAAATGCATGTGGAATTGCTAAACCCAAAAGCTAAAGTTTAATTGACCAAAGGAAATAAAACGAAATTACCTTGTCATACCTTGACAGAGGATGGCCTTTGTGTGAGCTGAGCCAAGCTGTAAAGAGAAGAAAACAGTTTAAGGAAAAGAACATGCATAATATTACTAATTAATATTAAGTTATCTTAAAATAAACTACCTCTACACTAGAATTAAGCCGTTTCTGAACTAGTAAGTAGATAATAAATCTGAAAACAAGATTAACAACCTGATAGGAGTTTTAAAATCTTGGCCAAATCAGAGAATTTGGAGTGTGGTATTAAACCTAGTATTATTTCAACATTCCCTAAACATATCTAAATGCATATTGCTCACCCCTAATTTAAAACTACGCTATTTAACTTTTTGGTGCCGTGCTATTTAATTGTCTCAATGAATAAGTTATTGCTTTGACTATGTTCCAATATCAACTATATCAAACTTATCTAATGTATTTTGCATTTATTCAAATACAGGTGATTTTATTTCTCAAGAAAACACATCCTCACTGTGCATGCACTCAGATTTGACCTGTAAATTGGGCTGCTGACATTCATGTGGTTGTTTTTAATGTCTCATGGTGGACTTTGAGCTTTTTGCACGTTTTCACTACAAATGGCAAATAAACTAGGCAAAGCAATAATATCCATAGAGACAAGAAGGTGGCAGTCCCTCCACTTTGGAAGTTGCACATTTCACCTTTATTATTACATAACATTATTACTAGCCTATATATCAGATTTGGCTCTATTTGACAATAATATGGAACCCCCTGCTCTAAAGTAACAGCTATTCTTCTTGTTAGAAGCCCTCTCTTCACTGTGTCACACTTGATGACACTTGTTTCTGTGTGAACTGAACCAGGACTTGTTCAGATAGTCCTCTCTCACACATCAGTAACTTTAATTGTGGCTTCGTGAATATATAAATGGGTGGACAGAGACACACTTTAACCAAGCCATTACAGAGAGATCAGAAATAATAAAGCACAACCCAGGTCCAGAAATAGAATGTTTTGCTCCACACATTAAGTCCCTTGTCTGTTATAAATAGCTGCGAGTATCCGAGGACTCACTGGAGGAGCTGTGAAGTCTGGGCAGATTTAAAAATGGGGGCTTTATTGTGTGAATGGAGCGCTAAATATAGCCCAGTTGTGGAACAGTCCAACGCTTGTAGCAAGTTGTAGGTGTTAAGACGTCTATAGGTTTCACTGAGCAGCGTTATGTAAGAATCACTGCTGCTACTGTTTGGTAATGGTGCTTTAGATAATTTTTCTTCTATAAATTTGCATCCGAGACCTTGTGTCCAAAAAATAAATATTATATTTGAATATTATGATCAAATCTATAGTCTTATCTTGCAATGACAAATTGTATTGCTATATTTTATTTTAAGAGCTGCTGTACTGTTTGGTAATGGTGTTTTTAGATCATTTTCCAAACAGGCTTCTTTAAATATGCACCTAAAAAAATAAAGATTATATTTGAATATTATGATAAAATCTATGGTCTTATCTTGCAGTGATGAATTGTATTGTTTAGTTTAAAGGTCCTGTATTACACAAAACTGACGTTGTGAGCTTTAAGCCATGTTATAATACTGTTACCTGGAGTTGTGTTTTGTTTCATTGTTTGTGTAACCTGGTTTATTAGTCTGTCCACATCTCCAAACCTCAAAATGCTCTGTTCCACCTTGTGATGTCATGAAAATGTCAAGATAACAGCTACTTCTTACCTTTGGTTCAGCAGAGATTGGCAATTCTATGATTCTAGTGAAGGTGTATTTCCTTTATTAGCACATGACATCACAAGGTGGAACAGTTTTTAGTTTGAGAAAAGAACACAGCCTAAATATGCAGGGTTTGTGGGTTAGATGTGTGAATGAAACAAAACAAAACAAACAACAACAAAAAGGTATGTTTGTGATGAAGAAACAACACTATAGATCAGAAAATAGTGTAATATGGGCCTTTTAGCAACACACTCCCCGTAAAATCATGACTGAGTGGTTGGGTACGGTTCAAGGGAATATTTGGCCACACTTCGCGTTCATGTGGTCAGTGCATTTAACCACAAATCAGGTCACAACCTCAGTGAGGCCTGTTACTTGACATAACTGCCACTTCTCTTCACCATTGTTCTGCTTTTCGTCACTATTTATAGAGTCCAGGCTGGCTACAGACCTAATATTGTTTCAGTATATCTTTAGATGGAGGGTATAGGGTACCTGCTTGTCTCCATGGAGATGTTAACGTATTACTGCTTTGCCTGGAATGTCCCACAGTACGGAATTAAAAGCTTCTCTCCCCTTGGATGAATGACAAGTTGAGGAGGTTACAGATATTTATTCAGAAATACTGCTATCCCCTTTCTTTAGTACTAATACTAAAGAAAGGGGATATTATAATGTTTATGCAGTCAGAATTTTTCAAAGTGGTACTGGGACTTTCCACAGCGGTTATGATGTGGTCTGCCATGTACACTACTGTTAATGTACTTATGCAGTTTTTATGAGTCTTAGGTGTGGGAATATTACTGGTGAACATAGACTGTAGACAGACATCAGACTCCCATCCTGCCTACAACATCTTCAACAGGAAGGAAGCCATTTTCTGACAGAGCCGGCACCAGGGACCAGAACAGCGTGATAAAAAATAGGAAGAAGTCTGGACATCTGAAAGAGGATGAGAGTGTTTGGGTTTGCCTTTTACGGTCACACTGGTTACTGTTCCTTATTTTCTTGCTTGAAAAAGAAAAGTTTAAAAGCATACAGAAGGATGGTGAAAGCAATGGCTGAGCAAAGTTTACTTGGAAGTGCTTATGAAACGTCTTCATGTTTTCTAATCATTACTTGTTTTCGTGGAATACCTGTGGTTAATATTTATCTAGTTTTATAGCAGTTAAGTGGCAATTTGTGAAGAAAAGTTGAGAAAAAAAAGTACAGAAATACAGTAGGGCTGAACTATATCATGAACACAAAAAATTCAAACCAAAATACAGGGACAAAGAAGGCATTTTCTAACAGTGTGAACATTAATTTAATATAATAAAGGTGAAACTAAATTTTAATAGTCTTTTTATTAGTCTAATCATAGCAATTGTGTAATTTAGACAAGTTTTTGCTGTGGTTATCTTTATGGTTTATGGTTGCTTACCTACGCATGTCATATCTGAAAATTTTAGAAGATTTTTAAGTAAAATCCTTAAATATGTTACAGGTTTTAGTGAAATGGGTAGTCTAACCTGTCATATGCACTTTAAGGAATTGATGGACAAAACAGCCAGTGTCAGCTCTGGCTTTGTTTTAGCTGACGTGCAGTTTCGATTGGCTCTCGGGCCCTTCTCAGTCGTGCATGGCTGGCATCACTGTTGGCACTGGCCATGTACACTGTGTGACTTATATTTGTCAGGAGCAAAGACCACAATAACCCTATACAATTTTAATGCTTCTTTCTCTTTAGGTTTCAGGGGCCCAGCAAATCATCTGCTTTATATTGATCTTTAAAAGGTTTTTATTACAACCCCAGTTCCAAAAAAGTTAAGTGCTGTCATTTATTATTAAATTAGTTTGAAAGGGATAATGATTAAACTTTTAATAGACTTAATAAAACATGAACAGATGTTTAAAGGTGCACTATGTAACTTTTTGTTTAGTGGTCCGTCACCTGCTTGTTTCTATGGATATGCCATTGCTCTGCCGAGAATGTTCCACAGTATGACACAAAAAAATTCTACATCTACTAAAATACAGGTGGTTTTAAAGCTCAAAAATACCTAGTAAAACAGGCATTCTGACTGTGAGCAAGGTTGCTTCTCCACAGATCTGGCCTGTCTCCATGAAGACTACTGTGAAACATTCCAGACAACGCAATAACAACTCCATGGAGAAAAGATTTTGACGGACCCTTCACCCGAAAAATTACACAATGCACCTTTTATGATTTATTAAATCTAGAAAACCAAAAAGTTGAATTCCCATTAAACATATCTTTTGAAAATAAGGAATCATTTTCACATAATTCATACTTGGAAACTGGATTTGTATGTCCAATTTTAATGCAAGCCTTTCCATGCTGGACTAATGGATATAGAAACATACTGGCTAATGACCTCTTAAGGCACAAACTTTTAGAAAATCTATTCTTGACTCCCATTTGAGTAACTGAAATGGCTCAATAATATAAACTCACTCGCACAGGGACATCCAAGGATGCCATCAAATATTTAAAGAACAAATTACTAAATTATAGATGACATAATGATGAGTTACTCCAACAATATGCAAGTCACTCACTGTTTCTCAGCTTTCTCCCGGTCGTCAAGGAAAAACAGTGCTGTTGCCAGGAAGAACATGCCCCCCAGGACGATGATGAAGGGGCAGAGCATGAGGGCATATCCCAGACTCAGGAACTTCCACAGGGTTGACGTGGCGTAGCTCTTCTGGAGACCATCCGAGATCTGGAACACCGATATAAAAACGCAATGATAAACAACCTCAGCTAAAACTTAGAAAAGCGTGTTCTGTAGTGATTTATTACAGCTATAGTGTTGCTGGATACACATTTTTTGCATATTTAAGTAGACCTTAAAGGGATATGCCACCCCCAGGTCAAATTTGGGCATCTCCCCACAGTCCAGAGACTAAAATAAGTGGTGGAAAGCGTTTTCCTGCTCACCCAGCCATTGTCCGAGTCTGTCGCCACTGACCCCCGCGGTATCTGGTGCTCCCTTGGTCATTTTGGGTGGGAACTATTTTCCAGTGCGGTAGAATACAGCCGTATCACGCAGCACGCTGCCAGGGGAATCCCAGTTACGCACCGGGAAGGGAGTTCCCCTGTTGCACAATGTGGTGCGTGATACGGCTGTATTCTTCCGCACTGGAAAATAGTTCCCACCCAAAATGACCAAGGCAAGCTCTCCGTGTTGATTTGCACATTTATTTGCACTCGATATGAATACGCACTACACACAAAGTAATTGGGAAACGCATCGAGCAAATTAATTCCTTTTGGCCGAAATCTTTCTCTGGCGACGTTAGACTCCAGTCTAAGGCGGAGGAGCACCAGATACCGCGGCGGTCAGTGGCGACAGACTCGGACAATGGCTGGGTGAGCAGGAAAACGCTTTCCACCACTTATTTTAGTCTCTGGACTGTGGGGAGATGCCCAAATTTGACCTGGGGGTGGCATATCCCTTTAAAGTGTGATCAAGGCATTTGGGGGGACTTCTTAGCCTGGGCCCCCAAATTTCTGTTGACGGACCTGAGTGTGATATATTGCTACAGAAATGATCTTAATAAATGACCATATTAAAGACCCTGTACTCGATTTCTTACTATGTAAATTAGTTTTGTCCCAGTACAGACACATTGTATAAGAAGCTTTTGAGGTCAAAAAGTGATCAGTGTACTGTCTACATCTAATTAAAACATGTTATTGTCCAATAATCAGGAAGTTCATGTAAGTTATTGTTAGATTTACCGTCATCACTTCAGTATTTAATTAAAATGAAACGTTACTACTGACGTTACTGTTATTGAACAGGCCTATATGTAAGTACTTCACTCAGATATACTCATTCAACAACTCTCACTTCTTGGCTGGCTTTATTCATTATACCATTAGGCAATTCCCCCACTTTAAAAGGCATCGGTTTTGCTCAGCCTGATTTACGCTGAAGAAAACAAAAGCTGTACAGTACTGGGTGTTACTGACCCCTCCTGTATCCATCACGGTACAATCACTACAAACTGACAGAAGCACGTGAGGGGAGAGGAAGCTGGTCGGGGTATGGCTGTTAGCAGATTAGAGTAGTCCTGGTGTATGTCGCTAGTATGAGAGAGGGGTTTTCGTGTTTGGGAGTGAGTACGCAGAACCATAGGTCACTGGGCTGGAGAACATTGATTATACGTTGCAGTCAGCAGAAAATGCTTCTCAATGGGGACTGGAGCTGGAATAGTGCTGACAGGCAGATGTTACAGGGAAGGGCCTTTAATTCATTGTGCGCTGTTGTGTTCCTCCATAGTAAAAAGAAAAGGAAAAATGTATTCCACTCTATAATGACTACACTTAAAGTTGCTCTGCGTAACATTAAAGTGGAGGGTCCGCCACCTACTTATCTCCATGGAAATGTTATTTGTCTAGAATGTTCCACAGTATAGATCAAACCTATCATGAGGAACACAAACAGCTGACAGCACTACGCTACATTACAATTCAGATCTGTGGAGAGTTGCCCCTGTTCACAGAAGGAATTATTGTATTTTTGAGCAATAGAAACTGCAATGAATAAATGCTAGATGTAAATGTTTAATGCCATACTATGGAACATTCCAGGCAGAGCAATAACATCTCCATGGAGACAAGTAGGTATTGGACTCTCCACCAGAAAAGTTGTGCAGTGTGCCTTTAAAACTGCACTGTGTACCTTTCCTGAGGGAGTGTCCATCACATGTTCGTCTGTGATGATGTTATAGCTTTGTCTAAAATTGTATTATATATTTTATTACTTATTTTTGTATTTTATTCTGATTTGTACATATACATTTGTTATCTTTTTTGTGTGAGTGTATAATTACGTCTCATTTGACACTGGTCTATTGCTCTTTGGTTGCTATTCCATCTATTTTTTGTTACCCTCTGTTAGATATTACACTGTGATGAGTGAGCTACTGTACCCAAACAATTTCCCTTGCGGATGAATAAAGTTGGTCTAAGTTTAAGTCTAAGCCTGCTATGATCTTACCAGTACGGCCTGACGGGGACTTTTCCAGGCGCAGTAAAAAGCCATAATGCTATCTACATTACTGCTGTCTTATAGTGTGCCAGCTTTAGCCTGGGAAAGGTTTCATATCTACCATCTACTAGTGAAAAAAAATCAAATAAATTTACATATGGTAGCTTTAAAAAGCATTAAGTAGTCACCAAGTCTGAATCATTCTTAATAAACTGTATGCTCATTATGAATTAAATCTGTGTTCAAACTTTATTAAGACTATTAAAAGTATAGTCATTTAAAGTGTTCTACGTGTTGAGTTGTGGTGGCCCAAATAGCTTTAATTTATCCAACAAGATTGCAGAAAATTAGGAAAATGAAACTGAGCTAAAAATACATGGCCAAAATGTGTAATTATCAAGCCTTAAGGCATTTCTGGGCAGATTGCTAAGAGATTGGCCCCTGCCATGTGCTCATATACTGCAGAAGTCCATTATGTGCTTCCTTCTCTGGGGATGCTGATGGGACAAGAGCCGGTGAGTACGTGAGTGGAGGGCTTTCCTGGCTCAAGTACGTTCTTCGGGAAAAAGTCTGTGCATGGCGTTTTTGCATTTCAACCATATACAGCTCTGGAAAAAATAAGAGACCACTACATTTTTTTCTGAAATCAGCATTGCTAACATGTATTACAGCCATTCTATTCCAAAGCTGAGCTACTTCAGTTCTTGCACCAGGAGTGGAATAAAGTCACCCAAGAACAATGTGAAAGACTTGTGGAGAACATGCCAAGACGCATGAAAGCTGTGATTAGAAATAAGGGTTATTGCACCAAATATTGATTTCTGAACTCTCTCTCTACTAATGTTTACACTCTTAAGTGTAAACATTAGTATTATGTTGTTTTAAAATGAATTTGATCTTGTTTCTTTGCATTGTTTGAGGTCTGTAAACATGTATCTTTTTTGTTATTTTGACCATTTGTCATTTTCTGCAAATAAAGCCTTTAAACAATAATATTTTTATTTGGAATTTGGGTGAAATGTTGTCAGTAGTTTATAGACTCTGTTCCTTTTGCCCAAACACATACCTATAAGTAGTAACATCAGAAAAACTGATTATTTTGTAGTGGTCTCTTATTTCTTTCCAGAGCTGTATATGCATGGGAATTAGGACTGTTCCCATAGTAATTAACAATTAAAAACAATATTTTATCTTTTGAATGGATTGATGAAACTGATCAGCAGTGTTTTATATACAGTTACTCAAAATTCTGAATACATATTCTCTGTACATTTTTCAGTTATCTCCCAACACTGTCTATAGCAAAAGAAACTTACATTCTGTCAACTGGTCTTCATGTAAAACTTTTGTCTATTCAACAGAATTTATTTTTTCTTTTGCTATTCTGACTTCGGGCAGGACTGTTACCGATGAGTAGAGCTGACCACTGCAGTGCCTGTTCTGGGCTCACGTCACCAGAACCTCATCACAGTCTGGTGCCAAACCTCGCTGCAGGAAACAAGGCAGTGAACGTGACGCACTCGGAGCTGTCTGAGGTTTGTGGAGAAGTGAGAATGTCCCGGGATATTTGTGCGTCACTGGAGGGGGAGGCTGTCACCCCGCGTAGATGACCAGCGAGTTACTGTGGCTGGCAGGGTGCGTGTTTGTATGTATCAGCATCTGAGGGAATATGATGACAATGTGCTCCCATAGGCTCAGGGCCACTTTGACTATATGTGCTGTTATTGTTAATGTAAATTATGTTATCTTTAAAACGAACTGGCATCTGGGACTTATTTGAAATCTTGAAATATCCATACAAAAACAATATATTTAAACTGAACTATGTAAAGAGATGTGTAAGAGAGAGACAAGAGAGACAGAGATGTGTAAAATTTGAATATGGAATACATTGTTGTGAAATAATAAACCGTGTAACATAAAAAATAAGGATAAAATAAGGGTAAAGTAAGGGTATAAAGTTCAATTTCTGCACTTGTATAAACCCCAAGTAATACATAAAAACATAAAGTTTTAACACATTTCTGTTGAATTGACACAATACTCCCCCAAAAACCTCTAACCATATATTAAAAGGCTATGGTACAAATGCATTTACTCCTTTGTCAATAGAGTCAGGAAGCTTTGTGCTTGTAAACTGGCCCTGGGGAGAGGATTGTTCAAACTCTGAAGCTCTTGTCGATACATAAAGAGCGCACAATTTTGGTTTCTGGCGCTGAACATTATTTCCATTTGAGAAAAATACACACAGCTGACTCCGCATCTGCTGTAAATTTTGGAGATGACTGGCCGATTCCCTAATAAAGACTTCCACTGCTTTTGTTAGCTTGACCCAGGCACTAAGGGCACCACAATAACACAATGCAAACAGGCAGCATAAACGAAAACTATTATCTTTTGGCTGCACAATACAAGTTACAGGTGCACTGTGTAAATTTTCTTGTGGAGGGTCTGCCGTCTTCTTGTCTCCATGGAGATGTTGTTGCTTTGTTTGGAATGTCCCAGTATGGCATTAAATGTATCCTTTGGGCGTTTATTCAATAACATGAGTTGTTTATTGATTTAAAAACTTGCATTCTTACTGTGAGTGGGCTTGCCTCTCCACAGATATGACATGTAATTTGGCTTCAAGACATCACCTGCTGTTTCCGTTAAAATAAATAACTGTAATGCCATACTCTCCACGGAGAGAAGCAAGTGACGGGCCCTCTACCAGAAAAGTTACACAATGCACCTTTACTTGTGTTAAGAAAGTTTTATCATGAGTTGAGTAAATTTCACCAATTTCACAAGTAAAATTATCTACCAATGGAACAAAACTTTTTATACTTAAAATATGAAAATACAACTTGCTACACTGCTTACACTTACAAGACTTACAAGAAAAACAACAATCTTTGCATTTAAAATTAAAAACAAAATTGAATGTTGTTTGAATTAAGAAAAATATACTTATTACAGTGGCAGATAATTTTACTTTTACTCAAATAAAGTGAAATATTTTTAATTTAATGGATATAAAATTTTGGCTCAGAAAATGTGTGGGTTTTGATTCATTTCCATAAAAGTAGTTCAGTAAAGCAGTGCACAGATTAGCCTACTTCTTGTGGCCTCTCAAGTATAAAAATATGCATACACACCTTCACTCTCGATACATAAATTAGCCTTTCACTTGTGCTCTGTTCACTTGACTGTTTCTCCTATAATGAACAAGTGAGTGGTGGTTGGGGGTGGGGCAGTTGCTTGGTCGGTGTTTACTGCGACCTTGACAGACCGAGTGCCCCCTCTAAGTGCCCCCTCCTTCTCCAGACCAATCAAATACAGTACACTGGCCTCTTTTGGGAGCTACAAGATTTACTAGAAGACGCTCTGACAGCCTGAAGACTGCTGGTGAAATCACAACTATGTTCAGGCGTCCTCTTGGGAGCGTGGCTAAAAGCTCCACTTGTTCTAGTCTTTGCACTGGCCCACTTAAAGCTCATTTGGCATCTCAATGTGTCCTGTGTGTGTGAAAGGTGCACTCAGAGATACTATGTTCTACCATGTATTATAAATTAACAAGGGTCTTGTGTAACTGGGTCTGTTATTCTGTCAATTTATCATACGCTGGACTGTATATAACAATATTTTTAAATCCAGAATAATATCTCTTTATTGTTTTTTAAAGACTGATATCAGTCTGACCCCCGCACCCTCCATCGCTCTGAGCAGTGAATCCTCAGGCTTGTGAATCCTCACAAAACTATCCATCCGAAGTGTGCAGAGAGAGAGCCAGTACCAGCACAAACAGAATCCCCAGAAATCTCTCTTTCTCTGTTTCTCTCTCTCGCTCTCTCTCTGTCTGTTTTTTCCTCTCTTACTTTTCTCTCTCCCTCTAGCTCTCCCTTGGTGTCGGGACCTCTGCGCATGCCAATAGATATAGATAGATGGATAGATAGATAGATGAATAGATAGATAGATAAATAGAGTCTTTGCGGAGAAATTTTCACTTTCAAATTCTTATTTAAAGGTCCCATGGCATGAAATTTTCACTTTCTGAGGTTTTTGAACATTAATGTGAGCTCCCCTACCCTGTTTAGACCACCCCCCCCATGGCTAAAAGTTGTGAAATGTCTAAACTGAGCATTTGCGATCCTTTTCTGCGTTACAAAAAATCAGAGCTCAAACGGGCGATTTTGAACAAGGCACCTGATTGACGTCAGATCGAAAAAAGAAATGCAAATGCAGTTCCACCCCCGTCTGTCTGTGCTCAGCGTCTCTGTAAATCACGCCCAGAGAGTTTGGACTGCGAATGCGCTAGGCAATGCGAAATGCGTTTTTTTATTTGCCTGGAGGCACGTCCGAGTGTTTCTAGGCTCGGAAGTCCTTTATCTGAGCCTCTGGACCTTTGAATAGCAGTAGTTTAATTTTATTTTCTGTGGAAATGGGTTTATTTTTCAATGGAACGCTTCAAATCTCTCCCCCCGTGCAAAAACACGGAAATGGATCAGCTGAGAGCTAGAGCGGAGAGTTTGGCCACGCCCCCACCCTCTACTATTGGCCATCTCTTTTCTCCTCATTTGAATTCAAGCAACAATGCCCATTATGGCCTGTTCAGAGAGAAAAAAAAATACTCTTTCTCATCTTATCTCTGTTTCTCATGCACTGAGTGTTGATTTTGAAGAAGGATTCATTTACAGTATTAGGGAACCATTAAGGAGCCATATAAAAGCATCAAGAAGTACCATGTCATGGGATCTTTAAAGTGATTGAGTAAATTCTATTGTGCAATTAATTGTACATTGTTTACCAAAGAAATTTACACATTATTACTTACAAGGGTATATACTTGTTCTGTGTTTACAATGTTCAGTCTGCAGTCATTGCACAAATCTTTGTTTAGAATAATGGTGGTGGTATTTATTTATTTATTAACCTAAAATCAATAAATTCTGAATTATTGTTCATTCTGGATGGGGTGGTGATCAGATTTGTAGTTTTCAGTGCCACATAAGAAGTGAAGGAGCTCAGTGGTCACCTATCATTAACAAACAAAATCACATTTCTCTCACCTCAGATTAACAGACTTTAGTGCTTCGCTCACTGAATCTAAACAAATCTGTGATCTTTCTTTTTTCCTTTTACGCAGCCATATTTATTTTCAGAATATGTGTCAGATCTTACGTAAAGGGCCAGACACACATATCAGCTCTTTTCCAATCATGTTAATGTCATCTATTATGTTCATGTACACATTGTCTTACCAGTCCGATGAGATATGGGCTCCCTGCGTCCCCCAGGAGATGAGACGTGAAGCTCTGAAAAGCCACTGCTGTTGCTCTCCGTGTTGGGATGACCACAAACTGCACAAAGGGGGAAAAATGCATGAAACCAGGTGCAATAACTGGATCGAGTGTGAGTTGATTGAAGTGTTCTTGAATTATGAACCTATTTGTCTTCATGGGGTAATGTTTCACAGTACAGCTTAAACTAATCTCTATGGAGACAAGCAGGTAACACTGTAGGTAACACCACTAGGCCTAGTAACAGATCAGATGTGTGGAGAGGTGAACCCGCTCACAGTAAGAATGCATGTTTTCAGATTTTTCTTTTTAGCAATAGAAACACTTGTAATGTATTAGTTTAATGCTGTACACAGGTATAGGTAAAGCAATAACTATTCAAATCATGCAAGCAAGTGATAGACCCCTCCACCAGAAAATGTACATAATGTCTGTTATTCTTAATAAATGTTTTGTTAATTATGAATGAACTTTTTGTTCATGCTTTATTAAGACTAATTAAAGACAACAATTAATCAGTAGTCAAGTAGCACTGGTCTACAAGCAAAATGCTTCCGGAACAAAAGTAGTGAAATTTTTCTTGGTTTAGGTCACTAATAAAGAAAAAGTAAGTCAGAACTGCTGATTGGCTATAGTTTCCAAGATATAGTATTGGGTCAAAATAGGAAATTTATGCAAAATAAGGCAAAAAACTGTAGTTTATCAGAAGGTACAGTGTGTCTACAAGCAACCAGTTCTATCTGAAAGCCTGTCTGCACATTCCAATATATTCATTTTAATATGATTAGTGTTTTAACATATATCAACATACATTATATATTATTATTATATGATTAAATATCTTGAATACATTAGCTATCCAGCACAGTTATCAATTGATTTTCAGTTAATCTTATCAATATAAATGAGATTTAGCCACTTTTATCTCGGAAGCAGATCAAGTCCAAAAATTTGTAGACCAGTGTAATACAAGAGGAGTCCTGAATTGAATTAATGTATATGGCCAAAAGCAAAAAACAATACTAGGTGCATTATATAAAGAGTTAATTACATTACAGGAATTCCCAGTGACCAAATCGACCAAAGTATAGGTTTTTTTAAACATACCATTAAAATATCCGCTGTGATGGCCCAGTTCAGGAAGAGTAACGTTTCTCCAATGAAGATGCACACCTACGGACCAACACAATGCAGAATAAGTATTTTGAATCATAAATTACAAGTGACCACAAATGACCAGTAGCACATAACATTATCCAAAAAGTAGGTTTGTTTCTCATATCGTGCCGTTGTGTGTGAATTGGGGTATGTCTAAATGTGCATTGGTTAGCTTGGTTTCAAAACATGTCATTATATTGTGGCACAATTATACATAGATACGCAGGCCTTCATTTTGGTCCTGTAAAGTGGAGAGTTTGGCCAACAGTATGATAAGGAGATTTTGGTAAAAGCCATAAAAATAAATGGTGTAAGTTTGTTTTTGCATGTTGGATTGGGTGGGGCAAAAATATGGTCTTTAAATAACAGTGTTAAATTGAAACGTGGCGTGCAATGTGTATATGCATGTATGTATATAGGGTGTTAGCAGCTGGTGTTACTTAAAAAAACATATGGCCCTCGCTTACAGTGGAATCTCATATAATGGGCTGGATGGTTTAATCTGGCATGGTTCAACACGGAACACGGAAGTGGGTTTTCCACTGGAAACTACCCTCAGTCAGGCCAATGTTACGGAATGGACACATGTATATTATAAATGTTATAAATGTTTGATTGATTGATTGATTGATATTAATGCTGGGAATCACAGGAACCCTCATGATTTGATCAGATACACAATACATGGCTCATGATACAATACCATCACAATATGGCGATACTCAATATACTGTACATGATACTTTATGATATATTGAACTAAATACATGTCAGCAATAACATTTCTTTGCTAAACCACTATCTGTGCAAAGATGTTAACAGGAAATACATCTATTAAATAACCAAAACAGTGAATATGTCAAGTGTGTTGCATAAACAAGTTTCCTTCCACTAAGCAACAAAATTGTCATATGGTCACAAAAAAATTGCGATAAGATACAAAAAAATGTGCGTTATATCGATACAGCAGCCCGTGATAATGATACTGTATCACCAAATTTTGTATCACAATATATCAGTATTTTATATCAGTATGCACATTCTATTGCATATTTTACTAAATCATTTATTCTTTGCACTACTTTTTAGATCATGTCTTAGATAGTTTTTGTTTTGTCTTTATATTGTATTTTGTTCACTGTCTTTTTTGCCCTGCTTGGCCAGAGAGAAAACAGAATTTCGATTCACTGTATGTTGAGCACATATGGCAGAATTGACAATAAAGTTGACTTTGAACTTTGAACTTTTTACATGCATTATTACTGGTTATTATTATTGGTTATTATTTAATGTATGAAGTGTGCTGATAATTGTGAGCATTGGACTACCTTGAATTTCCTTTGGGATTAATAAAATCATTCAATCATTCAATCAATCTATCTATTTATCTATGTGTTTAATTAACACTAAAAATGTGAATAAAGATTCCATAGAAGATATTTTACTTGTCTTTTGTCTAAATTTAACTATGATCCAATGAAGCAACCATTGCTACACAGTGAAATGGCTTCAACTGGGCAGAACTGGCTGTGTCGTGCCATATATCCGGTAATTTCACACATCTGTCTATAGTTTGCTGTAAAAACGTACATCTCATAAACTGCTCTTTCATTTTCAGACGTTTGACTATTCAATCTGACAGCTGCAGGAATGTTGTATATTATATTTTCTCTCATGGAGGTTTTAAAGGTTTGTAAAGCACACAGGGCTTTTGGATATAAAGTTAACAATATTTCGTTTCATGCATGTGAGTGGATGCTGGAAAGCTTGTGTGGCTGAAAGGGCCTTTGGCTAAGAAGAGGCATAGTTTTGGTATATGTCTCACAAAAGAGTTTTTATCTTTTGAGGCATTTTGTTTTTGTGTGTTATGCTATGTTATGCTATTTTTGTTTTGTAAATATGGATAAGATAAGAATCCATAAATATAAAAATTACAACAACAAAAATATGATCAGTGTGCAATCAGCAAGTATTAAATTAAAAATTTACATGTGACAGAATATTATGAAACAGAGGAATAACATGAGCATATGCTGATCATTACATTTATATTACTAAAGTGCATATATTTTAAAGTGCAAATTTAAAAGTGTGACAGCCCTGGGAAAGAAATATTATATATTTTTTATTTGTATTGTATAGTATTTGTTTTTGGTCACACTACAGCCGTAATACTCTACTATTAAACTGTATTTTATGCTTGACCCTGGATCACTGAACTTGTACAAGTGTAAAACAGGAAGGAGAAAGTCTGCAAAGTCTATTCTTAATTAAAAGCACAGTTATTTCTTATGACTACTATGACTACTCCTACTACTACTATTTCTAGTACTACACATTTAGCTAAATTGTTGTTCAAAATCCCCACAAGCCACTCACAGACCACACTTGAAATGTTGGACAGATTTACGAAGCCTGTTGCTCGGTTGAGACTATTTCCTTTTTAATTTGGCCAGTCAGTCTGATGCGATAAGCGTGTGAAATCTGCATTTTGGGCCCAATTACACCATTGTTCTAAGGCTGTGAACAGTAACTGCCACCCTTTCCTCAATTAAATCTGTACTATGCCTTGCCAGATCTTTTGCTTGGGAATAAAAACAAGATAGACAAATCTCTGGCACCTATAACCACATCTAAAGTCACTCTAAAGAGGCAGTAACGGTTCAGAAATGCAGATAAACACCCAATAATTAGCTCAACCCAAGCAGTTGCATCCTGTGAATTGCTATGACTTCACCTATCATAACATAACATTCATTTCAAAACTCCCAGGGCTGTGTTAAAATATAAAATTATCAATATATCTTGGCTCTAAAATCGGTGATAAATATTATGATATTGTGGGTTACTATTTCACTGTATATTATCCTTAGCATAAGAAATACAGATACAGAATAAAAAATAAAATATCTGTATATTATCAGTATTACATTACACTACAATTTGGTTGCTTGTTTATGTTTTGATGATTAAAATGGGTGTCGTTCCTAGTAATCTTGTGCAGGTAGTGCAGGTAGTGATTTGATAGGTAGTGATTTGACAAAAGCAACTGCTGTTAAAAGGTATTTGATTGTGAAAAAATATGGATGTATACAGTACATCAGAATGTGCAGTTGGTGGTTGTCAGATTCTAGAAAGAGACGGATTTCCTTATTCGTTAAATTGTACTTTGTCATGAAATATGCAAAATGTAAATTCACAAATGTTGATCCCGATCATGAATACTCGTGCCTATACCACAGAACTCACTATATTACAACAACAAAAAACAATATTTTGACCAAATAAATTTTAGCTGCCCATCATTTGTATTAAATATTTACCCTAAAGAATGTCACTTAAAACATATTGTAGCATTAAATCAGTTTCGTATTGTATTAAACTGTGTGGGATACTGTGATTCCCTGAACTACAAAACTTTGATGTACTTTCCTCCACTCTCTAGAGACACGATCATTTGCTCTTAGCCATAAACATCTCCTCACTATCTGATCACACCTCTTCCTTCCTGCTCAAAGACCCAACGTTAGAAAGGAAATGACCCTTACGTAAGCTCCGATGATGCTCTTTTTGGCCACGACGAAGATGAGGCAAATGAAGATGGCGGACCCCAGCATGCTCACGGCGCACACCAGGGGGTCTGCGCGCTCGGTCTTCTGACGACAGAGGCGAGTGGTGGCGGCTCCTATGACCACGCCCAGAAGTCCAGTGATGCAAGTGATGGCCCCGAAGATCATACTAGGAAAGAGGAGTGGAAAAGGCTGTCACATCACACACGAAGGATGAGCACAGTGTTAACAACAGCATGATACTAACTTGTTTACTTATCTTACTTGGCAGTGTTAAATTCTTATATCAGAATTCCTGGAAGAAAAGAAATATGTACCAAAATGTTTTATTTTAAATGTTATATGATATGTTATGTTTTTCTATGTATGTTTGTGTCTCCTTATTAAACCTAGAGCACTATCGCCGGGTGATTTTCACCTGAGCAAAAATATTTACATGATTTTCAATATGTTGCATTTTTCTGAGTGTCATGGGTCCCTGGGGAGCTTCACCATTGTTTTTGACATCTTTGAAGGTGTAGGTGTTTCTCTACCCCAAAGCCCACTTTTTCCTACAGGCTTTCAGGTGATTTTCACCCGGCAATAGTGAAAGAGGAATGTAAGAATGTAATGAATTTAATGTAAGAGGATGTAAAAAATAGATAAGTAAGAGTGGTCCTGGAATGTGTATCTATCCTTGCAGTGGCGCTTTGTGCTACAATTTTGTATGAAAAGCGCCTTATAAATGTTTGATTGATTGATTGATTTCAGAGGGAATTCTTATGGTGAAAACAATATTTTAGTCAACTGGTCATTTTTACCCACTGATTTTTTTTTGTTGTTGTTCCTCTCTCCTGCAACTGTTTGTGTGTCAAGGAGTCTGTGCTTCACCAGGGAAGTCTCACATGTCCCAGGAATGGGTGGACCAAAGACAAAGTTGTTGTTGTTTTTTTTGAAATTTTTGTTTTGTTATTTTTCAGTAATTTTGGGGCATGTTTTTAGGGCCTTCCTTCCCATTTTGTTACACACCACAGCTGAAAATAAAAGAAAACCACTCTAATTTATCATGTGTTGTCATATTTTGATCTATTTTTAATGACAAGTACTTTGTTGGGTATATTATATCGGGTAAAAAATTTGTGATGGTGTTACTTTTTATAGCGAAAGTGTTCTAGGGTTAATAAGAAGGGAGTTACCTTTTAAGAAGTGGTAGAAAGTGTACTGAATATTTTTATTCAAGCAAAAGTAGTTACATGGGTAAAAAAAGAACTAGTGCTGCCAAATTTGTACTTAGGTAAAACAAAGTATGTATAAAAATATTAGTTATGATTTAATGTTATTTTAAGAGCATTTTAGATCACTCTTTTATCTCACTTCTTCATATAACTTGATAAATTTACCAGTTTAAAGCTGAATTTAACACCACAATCTGCGTATTCTTTGAGCTCTGGGAAATTAGACCAGGTAATGCAGAGCTGTTATTGAATTTCATCAATGCATTGCAACTCTGGTAAGAATGACCTCACATATGATACTATTAATGCAACGATCTGTCTGTGTCTCCTGTTTGTTTGTCTGTTCCACACATAACTCTTGAACCACTACTGCTCCTGCAGCCATTACCACTCCAAGCTCTAGGATTACCAATATTACAACAATTGCTACCAATACTACTACCACTTCTAACAATACTATGATTACTGTTACCACTACTACAAATACCCTACTCCCAACAACTAACCTTCTACATCAATACTATTACTATGACCAAAAACCCTCCAACTTTGAGATCAGTTGCAAAACAAATTAACTAAATGCCAATTCAATAACCCTGCAACAAAAAGAATGTACTAGAACTAGAATAGTTACATGTTTCTGTGAGAAGTGTACTGTCTCAAGGCTAAAGCCAAAGTGAGTGATAGAACAATGGCACCTTTTGTACCGCAGGCTTCATGTTACACACTGAGTTTTAAAAAAGTCTTTGACCACTCACCTGTCTGTGCTGTTGCAGATCTGGTTGTTTCCACAAGGTATAGCGGTCTTTTGAACTTCCTGGGCTCTAATGAGGTACGAAGGAATCCACATCCCAAAAGCACCTGTGGCGAAGGACACCGCCGCAGACGCAAGCGATGAAAAAACATAACTCCGACTGTGGACAGACAAGATCAAAACATCAAATTATCTCATCATAGAAAAAAACAAACAACTCTCATGATCTTTAACCATCACCTGTTTATGTCTGAGCAGCTTAATGATACAAGATAACTACAACAAATGTCTGCTTTTGTTAACCTTTCGGAGATTTTTGGAGAACAAAAATTGATGTAACAGAGTGTTTATGCGTTTATGCTGTGAAATGTGATTTGTTTATAAGCAGTGAGGCATAAACAAAGCCACAGTCATTGCCATGGTAACCTATAATCACATCCAACTAGTTCCATCAGACATGTTCTCACTGTAAACTTTTATTCGTCTGCCATTTTTGTATTTGTGCTTTATCTAATGGCCAAACTAATGTGAAAAAATCTTGTTTTTTAATATTGCTGATAAAAAAAAATCTTATTCATCTATCATAGTTAACTGTCTGTCAATGGCTGTGTCCATACTATAGAGTCTAGACTATATAAAGAAGTGAAATAACGGAGTGTGACGTCACTTAAAGCATTCGGCTCCAGTCAAGTCAAGTTCCATATTAAGAATAGGATTTTTTTATGGACAAAATTGTGAAATAACACCAGAATGATGTAGAACGGGTTAATACAAACATTTTAGTTATTTTAATTGGAGTCAGAGTCGATAGATTCCTATTTGCGGCAGCTAGCAGGTTGTCTGTGCTCACTTATATATACAGTTTATGGTCCTTACATTGTGCCGACATGCAATCATAATCCTGTATTTCTACAATAAACACATTTTGATTTGATAGCAATATATTGTAAAAACTAATACATGTGACCTAGCCCACTGTTTTGTGGTTATGTCTATCTATAGCACTATTTGCTAGACAGGGCAGTGCTCGTTTGTGTTGACAGGGCCTTACTTCTTTGCGAGCGCTTTCATGTCACAGCACCAGGAGGTCCGGGTCCTGATGCGGCCCCCCATCTGGTCGGCACTCCCCCTTTTGGGCTCCGGGACAAATACAAGGATCAGCGTTCCAGCAGTGATACCCAACATAGGAGATACCTACAAGGACACACAACAATAGGGCTGTAGTCAAATGAAGAAAAACGAAAACGAAAACGAAAAATTTGGGCAAAAACAACAGCGTATTCATAAGTGATAATGCAGATTAAACTTTCCAGTAACTTCCAAAACCCCCAGCTAACTCTTTAATTCAGGCTTAATAGCTAGTTGGTTCATGGGTAGAGTAAGGATTTAGGCTTAAGTAGTTACTAAGCCTGAATCTAAATAAACAATTTGTTCATTATCAATTAAATCTTTGTTCATGCTTTATTAAAGGTCCTATATTATGCAAAATTGACACATGTGAGCTTTTAGCCATGTTATAATGTTGTGTTATGTCCTCGGAGTTGTGTTTTGTTTCATTGACACGTGAATTCAACTGTCAATATCTTCACAGCTCAACACAGCTACAGTACGTTTTACCTTATGTTAAGTAGACACCGGCAATTGCAGGGCTGAAATTATCCAAATGGCATGAAATCAACAAGGTGGAACAGTGCTTTCTGTTTGAGAGAAGAACTCACGTGTTTGTGCAGGGTTTGTGTGTTAAACATGCGTGAATGAAACAAAGCACAACTCCAGGTATGTTCGTGATGAGGAAACAACAGTCACCTAGATCAGAAAATATCATAATATAGGTCCTTTAAGGATTTTTAAAGTGTAGTTACTAGAAAGCCAATTTATCAACTAAAGGACTACAGCCTTACACAACAGACAGATATTATTTCCCTGGGAGTAGTTTGTCAGATACTGGACAAAGCAGTCTCTGTGTACATGCTCAATGCTGAGACACTATTTGCTGTTACGCCTGACATCCTATACAAGCCCTCAGAAACCCCAGTGCAGGCCCTTTGCTTCTCTGCGCTCCCTATTCTCATACACTTTCATGTTTTTGCATGTGAGGGGGAGGAAAACAAAGGGTGTGGTGGAGAGAATTGCTTACAGACCTCAAACCTGATTTTTACTACTTTAAAAATGGGGGAAAAAAACAAATTAAGTTCAAGTTAAACAGTTTGCAGTGGGTCAAGGTCTTTAAGATAAGATAAGATAAGATAAGATATGCCTTTATTAGTCCCACAGTGGGGAAATGTATTTACTTATGAATTCAGAGCATCATAATTATTCACCATGATGAGTTTGTAAGCGCTTGTCATGACTCCCCAGAGGCCAGAGCAGAGTTTTGTGATCACGGTAATGTGGACAACTAGCATGCTAACAACATATTCCACAATAAAGAACACAGCAGATTTGTTTTGCCCTCAAGAGACTCTTATTTTCGGATTTATGTTCTAATCTTGTTTCCTCATCAGAAACATACCTGGAGTTGTGTTTTGTTTCATTCACACACGTTTAACACATAAACCCTGCATATTTAGTTTTTCTCTCAAACAGAAAACACTCTGTTCTACCTAGTGTTGTGTAGTACAGGAAGTGCTCCACTGTGCTTTTAAACTCCATACCACCTTCACTAGAATAATTTGGTCACTTTCAGACCTGGAACTGCCAATTTCTACAAAACAAAAGGTAAAAGGTATCTGTTAACTTGAAAACTACTGCCTTGTGATGTCATGAAGGGGTGGATTAACATGTGTGAATGAAACAAAACACAACTCCAGGTGTGTTTCTGATGAGGAAACAACATTATAACATAGATTAGAAAATTGCACGAAGGCCCTTTAAGAAAAACAAATCGCTTACCAAGGCAAAAACAATTTCATCTGTCAAGGGCCATTTGTCATATAACATTATACAGTTCATATACACTCATTGATATACATATGTATTATGAGTTCTCATTATAGCGGTATTTCTAAGGAGGATGTGGTGATGAAGCACTTGGCTGGCTATATTGTGTTGTGGTAGGGGCTCAATATACACCTAGAGTGATTAATTGTTTTCCCATGCATTATGCAGGCACTGGAAATAATTGGATGAAATCAAAAGCAGGAAAAATGTATGTGGCTTTTGAAAGATGCTGAAGAATACCATTTTCATCTTCAGAGGAACCTTTATATTTATTATGTTGTCACCCTGACTGATGAACTTTGACCTTGACTCCCCTTGCACCCATAAGACACTTCCGGTGTGGGTGCTATCCAATCACACAAATTAATAAAGTGCCCTCTCTCGATTCTTATTCCGAAATGCATGACCTTGTTTATTGGAAATTTGTATTTGAATAAAAACAGGGAAGTCTATTGGGACATGTTAAAAGCACACGGAAGCTTTGTAGTGTTATTTCCTCAAAGCTATTTCCTGAGCATGTATCTCAGAAGCAGAAGTTGTTTCATGTCTAAGGATGTGTTTTCCTGGAATTCCTGAGCATGCCACACGGCTGATTAACGCACTTTGGGATTGTTAATAGGAATGTCATTGTGCCCGGCTGGAACAAAGTAAAGAAATAGACTGTCCCTGTTTCCTGTAGATTGGTGGGCCTTTGTCTTTATCACCTAGAGGTGGGAATATAGTGAAAAATTGGAAAATATGCAAGTCAGAATACTCAACATTGCATTTTAGCAAAAACTTTAACTTCCTGGGTTATTTTAGGTTTAGGGTTTAGGAAATGTATTTACCTTGCTGGCATGTTTCAGGTGCTAGCTGCAAGCCAGCTTCAGAATTGTATTGTCTTTAAAAAGAATCCAAGAATTTAATATTAATGTTTGGATTAACAATTGTGCCTATATCATCTGTAATTAAAACTACATATACCATAATGATCACAAAAAGTAAAATAATTAAAAAGTGGTTATTGTAATTAATTTCCTGGCCCATTTTGTTACTTGATACTTGAACCTCAATACTTAAATTAAGATTTAAGATTCAAGATTCAAGATTTTATTGTGATAGAGAAACAACAAAATTAAAACACTGTACAGTGGTACCTCACCTTACGAAATTAATTCGTTCCAGAAGTGGTTTCGTAACGTGAATTTTTCGTAAGTTGAGTAGCTATTTCAATGGAAAAAGCCTGATTCGTTCCAAGGCCCCGTTCCAAGTTTTTTTTTATAGTGTAACTTTTTTTAATAGTGTAACACTGTGTTCTGCATCCTGATTGGCTAAGAGACTGTAGTCCCAGGACTAAATGTGGACTAAACCAGGTCTAAACAAGGTCTATACCTGGACTGGACCAGGACTAAACCTGGACTAAACCAGGACTGGACACCAGGATTAAAGCGCCGCGTGCGGGTCTATTTCCTGATTTGGTGCTAGCTCTGCCGGTGTACCTCACGAGTCACGGCTGAGGCGAGCAGCGAGGAGGGGAGGAGATGTGCCTTCCATCAGGACCTCGCGCAGTCCGAGCGCAGGTAAGAGGCGCGATGGTTTAATCCTGGTTTGATACTGGTTTAGATCTAGTTTAGACCTGCTTGTAGCTTTTGCTACAATTTTGTATGAAAAGCGCTTTATAAATATTGTTTGATTTGATTTGGTCTAGAGGAGGCACGGTTTGAGCACGGGTCTTGTGAGTACACCGGGTCATGCTGCGCTATCACACACGTGTCCGCGCGCAGACTTCTCCCCCCCCCCACACTTCACTATTAATACATTTTGTTGAAAATCTATGAAAGTTTGAGTGTTTAAACGAGAGACAAACGTGAGAAAAGTTTAAATCCAGTCTGAGAAAAGCGTATAATGTGAGTGGCTGAGCGCGCATTATTTGAATTTTTGAGATTTCGTGTTTTGTAACTTGAATTTTTTTTCGTATTTAGAGACCAAAATTTAACGTGAAGGCGTTTCGTAACTTGGAATTTTCGTTTGTTGGGTCTTTCGTAAGGTGAGGTACCACTGTATAGTTTTGATGTTAATGTGCAATACCCCATAAACCGGACATTTGTTTTAGCACATTTCTGATGCAGTATTAAAATGTATGGAAAAACATATTCATAGATTAATTCATTTACGTCATAATAGCCCATTCCCAACAGAAGCGCTCTTGCGCTTTGGTCCATGGCTGCTGTCAGGTTGTAATTTGTTCAGAACGTTTTAAGAGCTGACCCAGAGTGGAGTCCTGTGAAGAGGAGTTTCATTGGACCTCCACATTACAGCTGGTATTCCTTATAGAGCTGTTCACTGTGAAATGTTTTGTCTCCTACTCAGCAGAACCCTAATAAAATACGGCAGTGACATCAGTGATTTATGTGCCTTTTTCAACACCGTATCTGCTTGGAAATGTGTAAATGTGTAACCCCATAGAAAAAAACACTAACTGCACTTATTTTTACATAAAAATGCCTTCAAATTTAGCTTAGTTAGAAACTCTCCAGCCTTTAATGCCTTATTATTTCTAAGCCTCCTGAAGTGATAGGGCTCATTGTTTAGATGATCATTTGTGTCTGCATTTTTCAATCAATCAAACATTATTTATAAAGCGCTTTTCATACAAAAAAATGTAACACAAAGCGCCTTATAGTGATTAAAAACAATCCCACATTTCATTCCACCCACCCAACCAGCCCCACAGTTGCTTGACACCACACAACCAAGCAACCCAAACAGTAACACGCACACACACACGCTAAAGAGATATATGAAGATATATTCTACTACTACTACTACTACTACTACTACTACTACTACTACTACTACTACTACTACCACTGATACTACCACCGCTACAGCTATCCCTAAATTTAATACTATCACTGCATCACAATGTATGACTGCTATATACTGCTATGTGCTAATACTGATAACTACTAATACTGCTAAGTAGTATAATTTCTACCTTACCACCACTAATAATGATAATTACTACCACACTAGAACTGCATACTATTGATAGTAATGTTTATTTATACTCCCATAAGCAATTTTCCATTGTAAGCAAGACAATGCATTTAAAATGAATTCTTCCATGCATGTTTAATAGCTTGACTCTAATGAAACTCAGTAAAACAATCAGTAAAAAGTAAAAAAAAAAAGTTAAAAAGTTAAAAAAAAAAAAAAAGACAGACTGATAGGTGCACTGTGTAACTTTTCTGGCGGAGGGTCTGCCAACTGCTTGTCACAGTGATGACATTGCTTTGCCTTGAATGTTCCACAATAAGGCATTAAACATAATTTTTTACAATGAAAATTGATAGATTTAATGCCAAACTATGGAACATACCAGGGAAAGCAGCAACATGTTCATGGACAGAAGCAGGTGGCGGACCCTCCACCGGAAAAGTTACTCATGATAGGGTTCATCTTTACTGTGGAACATTCTAAACAAAGCAATAGCATTTCCATGGAGATTTTTATTTTTATTTTTTTATTTATTTATTTATTTCATTCATAAGTATAAAAAGACATCAACATTTGTGATAACAAATAACAAAATATTGAATGAAAGGGAGCAGAAAGAAGAGTTATCTTATGTTATCTGCCCCCTCTTCCCTTTTCCAAACACCAACACCGATAGTGACTGTAAAACCTTTCCTCATTACATTCCATTTCAATCACAATTATTAATCAATTGTAAACATAAAGCTTCATTGTTAGTGTAACAATTTAGTTTTCTTTTTCATACATACACATTACATTGGATTTTATGTATTTTTTAAATGCCATTATTGTACTTGATTCTTTGATTTCTTTGTCAAGATTATTCCATAAATTAACTCCTTTCACAGCGACGCTTCGCTCCATAACCTTGGTTCTGAATTTAGGTTTTTTAAACATGTAGGTTCCCTTTAAATTGTATTGGCTTGTTCTCATCTCAAACAGTCTTTGAATATTTACAGGTAACACTCTGCACTTTGCTTTATACATGACTTTGAGGAGACTTAATTCAACAATATCACACATTTTCAACACTTTAAGTTTAACAAATAATGGGTTGGATGGCTCTCTATAATGACTGTTGGTGATAATTCTCAAAGCCTTTTTCTGTAAAATAAATAATGGCTGTAGGTAAGTTTTACATGTCGGCCCCCAAATTTCCACACAGTACATCAGATATGGTGCGATTATGGAGTTATACAAGATTAATAATGCTGCACTGTTTAGTGAGAACTTTACTTTATGCATCACCGCAATTGCTTTAGCTATTTTGCTTTTTGTGTAATTTATATGAGACCTCCAGTTTAGTCCTTCATCAATCATGACTCCTAAAAAATTTGTTTCACTTACTCTCTTAATCTGTATCCCATCTATAGAGATAAGCAGGTGGTGTACCTACCAGAAAAGTTACACAGTGCACCTTCAAGACTATAAATAGTGCAGTTATTATAAAGTGTTACTAAAACGTAAAATGTAATCACATCTAAATTGCCTTTTTCTATAGGCACCATAAAGTTAGTACAGGAAGCTTGTCATTTTCACGTGTGCCAACACCTTTCGTAGAGACTGTAGGTGTTAAATAAGATAAACAGATTGCGTTGCCTGTGTGTTCTTTATGCAGAGATGATGCTAAAAGATGCTGATAGCTTGCTCATCGGCCTTGAGCGTCGTCTAGCGTCACTTCCACACAATGTCATGCCCGGGCCCGCCTGTTCAGCCATGTGCTATGCTCCCAGCCTCCTCTGACCTCACCATGACCTCTGACCCTGCATCTATGACAGCATCAGCATCACACCCCCCAGGAGGCCCCCATCTTATGTTTATGGATTTTATGGAGCTGATGATGATGAGTGTCTTACCCGCAGTGCCCAGTGCCAGTCTCCTGCTGCCACTTTCGCACTAGAGCCCAGGATGTAGCCGAGTCCACTGAGAACAAGAAGAAAAAGCACATTTTAATACACAAGGAATTTATGTAATCTCTTTTGATTCAGATTGTAGAATGGTATGGGTTTATATTGTTGGTCAGTTGGATACTTAAAGGGTTAAAGGGCTAATCTTTACTGAACAAAAGGTAAATGGTAGCTGAAAACTACATGGCATCAGATACGTAGATAGTCTAATTGGGACTGAACCCAAAACTAGACCTGGACTAGAACAGAACCAAACCAAGTCTACATCAGAAATAAAATGGGATCACATAACAACAACACACCCACAGACTCTAAAGTATAAGACAGATTTACAAGTATCCAAATGACTAACCAATCCACAAAATACCTGCGAGCAATTTCATTTAAAACACTATAGAACAACTTAGCATAATAATCAGCTATCCAGGACGCAAATCTTGTTTTTACAGGCTGGCAGCGGAAGCCTGAGTAGTTGTAAACTTTTCTCTAACCTTTACCAGCCAATGCATATAACCCTAACCTGACACCAGGGTACTGCAAAAACACATCCAGGCCTGCTTGCCATTACCCTCATGCTTGTTTCTATTCATATGTCATTCTGCATTTTACATTTATTCAATTGCAGGTGGTTGTATAACTCAGAAATACCAAGAAAAACAAACATTTTGACTGTGAGCGGGGTTGCCTCTCCACAGCTCTGACCTGTAACTTTGCCTGGTTTGTTCTCCATGATAATAAAAAGGTTTAATACCATACTATGAAACATTCCAGACAAAGACAAAAAACATCTCCATGGAGAAAAGCATTTGACGGACCTTTAAATTTTGCCTTTCATATAATGTTTTAAAATTAGTTTTGTTTAGTTATGATGCACACACAAATTTTACTGTTGTTCTTGCTGGAAAAAAATAAGACACTACTGCAAAATTATCAGTTTTTCTGATTTTACTACTTATAGGTATGTGTTTTGGGCAACATTTTAGTTTGAGTCTATAAACTACTGACAACATTTCCCCTACATTCCAAATAAAAATATTATCGTTTAGAGCATTTATTTACAGAAAATGAGAAATGGTCAAAACAAAATCAGATCAAATTCATTTTAAAACAACATAGCATTAATGTTTACACTTAAGAAGAGTTCAGAAATCAATATTTGGTGCAATGACCCTTATTTTTAATCACAGCTTTCATGTGTCTTGGCATGCTCTCCACAAGTCTTTCACATTGTTCTTGGGTGACTTCATTCCACTCCTGGAAGAACTGAAGTAGTTCAGCTTTGTGTTTGTGTTGGAATTCAACAGACGCTGGAATGGAATGGCTGTAATACATGTAGAGATGCTGATTTCAGAAAAAAATGCACTGGTCTTTTTTTTTCCAGAGCTGTAGGGTGCATGATTCGGTCTTGACTTATCTTGTCTGTCACTTTCACATGTTTTGCCTACGCACCACACTTCCTGTTTGCTGTCTCATTACCGCTCATCCACTTGACATAGAGGCTGTACGACAGAACTGCTGATCAAAGCACCAGCGGCCTCGTTTAGTCTCGAATCGCAGGTTTAAAACAGTCCTCCCCGGACATGAAAAGACAGCGCTTTGTTTAATACTGTTGATGATCCCCCATGTTGTTATACGTTATACATTTAGCTGCTGAATAATATGTGTTTTAAAAAGACTAGATGCAACACAGGAACTTCAGAAGCATCTGTCTTTCTTCTAGTCCTTCTCAAATATCAAATAAAACAGTCTCTATGGACAGAATTCTTCCAACAACTCAATATTTTTTTGGTACTTTTCATGGAGGAAGTTACAGGTCAGATCTGTGGAGAGGTGACACTGTTTAAGGTTGCAATGCATGTTTTTCTTTTTTATTTGTTTGTTTTCAACAGTACAAACACCTGTAATTGAATACATGCTAGATCATTAAATTTAATGTCATACTGGGGAACATTCTAAGTGAAGCAATAAGCAGGTGGTACCATCCCCATTTTTATTTGACCTTACATACAGTATGTTAAGCCGAAAATCTGAAATAAATCAATCTCTCTTCAAACTAAGGAGAAAAAAAAAAAAAACAATTCCTCCAAAAATCCTGAATCTGTTTTATCCTTTCCATCTGTAGATGCTTGAAATAGTTTTGATATGCCTTGGGTAGAAAAATCAACAAGATTTGTGGCTCTTAAAACTGTTTTTGTAAGTTTTTGGCTCAGAGAAGGGAATTTTGAATGTGAATAGCTCAGAGCTGCATTAGATTGATGGTTGTTAAGGAAATTTCTCTTATCAGCTTTGTGCAAAACATGTTAATCTAGTTACACAACGCACATTTGTAAAGAAAAGATGGAAATGACTGTAGAAGTTGCCCCCTAAAATAACAGGTTAGTGACCCAGATGCATATGACAAACACCTTATCACCGGGGAAACTGTAGTTCAGCTATAACAATAAAGCAATCCAACGCCTCACTCACCCTGTCATGACTTTGGAAATTATGGGAAAAAATAGTGGAGTGAACACCATTTCCTCTTAAGTTTTCCTAATTTGTTGGAGACTTCCTTTGAATTATCATAACAACCTGACCCAAACCAACAGGAGGTGGATATCCAGACTCCCTTTCTCCTTCTATTGTCAACTGTCACCGGGCAGTTTACAGTGACCAAATCATTTAGCCTGGTTACGGCTACAGCAATTTAAAGGGGCACTGCCTTCCACGGTATGACTTTAAACATTTCCTTTTAGCGTTTATTCATTATGTTTCTATTCCTCAAAAATACAATGATTCCTTCTGTGAATTGGGGTGACTCTCCACAGATCTGAAATGTAATATAGCCGTAGTGCTGTAAGCTGCTTGTTAATCTACCCTATGGAACATCCTAGACAAAGCAATAACATTTCCATGGAGACATCAGATGGCAAACCCTCCACTAGAAATGTTATGCAGTGCACCTTTAAATCTTTTTATTTACAATTTACAGTGGACGAAGACTGCACCACATACCATAGTAATGTACAGTTTTACATATGTAGTTGAGCTAAAAATGGTTAGACCCACATATAACAATAAACTTAGGCTGCATCCCATTACTCTGTCTTACCCCTACCCCTACCCCTTTATCTACATCTTTGTCTTGCCCCTCGATAACGAGCTGAGAGGGGTCAGGGTATGAATGTTCCCCTAAGAAATAGGACACCACTTGATTACCGTTTGCGTCATCATCCCTTGCCTCTACCTGGCTGCTACGTCTACAGAGGCGACAACAATTGACGCAAACAAACGTAAACAAATGTCAAGGATTATCGGGTACCTCAGCTTGACAAAAAAACTAGCTTGTTTATGCATGAAAGTTCGATGAAAACAATAACGTCAGCTAAACAGACATCACTACAATTAAAACCGCAACAACAGTTCACTAAAAGTAATGTAGAACATAAGCGTCATAATTGTAAACCATGCTTAACTGTTAATCGATAATTACAACTGCTGAAAATACATTTATGAGACTCCTTGGCTGGTCGGTGTGACGCTGCGATCCTGATCCCAAAACCTGCCTGAGCTTGTAGGCGTACCCCTTCGTTCCAAGTCTGGTCGAGAGCTTACTTCGTTTCAAGGGGTATGTAGCCCTCGGTCGTGGCCCTAGCCCTTGATCAAAATTAGTATCGGGACACCCCTTGCCCTCACATGAACGCGCAAAACCAAGGAGTTTGTTTTCTCCCTCTGGCCCATTTCACGAACCAAATAAACTGAAGCATCTGCCAGCATATTGCCACCATCTAAAGATCAGACTTAACTGTGCTGCGTGTAACTTTTCTGGTGGGGCGTCTGGCACCTGCTTGTTCTCACAGAGATGTAATAGCTTTGCCTGGAATGTTCCACAGAATGGCATTAAACTGATCTATCTCCAGCTATCTATCTGGAGACAAGCAGGTGGCTCACATCTGTGGGGAGGTGAAACATACATACTAGATAGATACATTTAATGCCATACTGTGGATCATTCCAGGCAAAGCAATAACATCTCCAGAGAGAGAACAGAAAAGTTACATAATGCACCTTTAAGTCTGATTGAGCTTTAGATGGTGGCAATATTGAGCTCAAATCTCCAGATGCTTCGGTTCACTGGGTTCGTGAAATGGGCCAGAGGGAGAAAACAAAGGTGGTAGTGTACTCTCCTTTAGAAACGTTACACAGCGGGCCTTTATCTTGTGTATTTTTTAATGTATTTCAGTTCTTACCTCCCCAGTGGAATGGCCAAGTAGAAGACAGACAGCATCATGGTTCGACTGTTGTTGGTGAAGAGGTCTCCGATGATGGTGGGAGAGATGGACGAGTAACTGGACTCACCGATGCCTACCAACCCCCTGGACAGCACGAACAACCAGTAGTACTGAAAGAGAAATGATGTAAATGATGTAAATAAATTAAAAATGATGTAAACAATGTATAGTAGCTTTTAGCGTAAAGATGCTCCTACAATTTATTTAATAGCAAACTCAGTTATTAGCAAAGTTATGGCTATCACTATACTTTAATTAGCCTTACTAAACCATGATCAGTTACTAAGCCATGATCAGTTACTTACTTCATAATGAATAATAAACTAATTCATTCTGGTTTAGTGACAAGTAACTACAGTAACGCTTAACCCTAACCCTTTAATTATCTAGTTACTATCAATTTAAACCATTCTTAATAAACTGTTGTACCAGATTATATTGTCTGTCTAGAGGCAATTTGGTTATTTTTGTTGCTATTTCAAATATTTCAGTCTTATTACTCCGTTGAAAATGTAGGCTACTATGATGTGGGTTTTCGCTACCAACAAGTGAACCAAATAACGCACCAATGCCCTTGCTATTACATGCTAAGCGGCTAACAGTGTGCTTAGTGCAGTAAGTAATGGTATAAAAAAGGGGCCAGCGTGCAGTGGGGAGCACCTGTGTAGGCAGCTGGATTGTTAACTGTTTCTATGGTAACGGCTTACTACTTGCTGACTCCAGTATCTGTGTGGAGCTGCAGAGATCTCCCTCACACAAGACTGACGCAAAACTGCAGTTAAACCGTGCAAGTGCTACTCCATGTGAGGTGATTGTGGAAGGCTGTCAGAAAGGCAAAACAGATCCAGTAAACCCTTGTCTGTATCCAAATAAGGACCCCCTATCGTCCTCTGTAATGGCATCAACAAGAAACACAATTCAGAAGTTCAAACCATGTTTTTAACCAAATCTGGATGAAAGATTTATTTCTCATACTCTTTTATTTTATTTGCGTAGTTGTTTCCATTAAAACATACAGCTTTGGAAAAAATAAGAGACCGCTGCAAAATTATCAGTTTTTCTGATTTTACTACTTATAGGTGTGTGTTTGGGCAAAGGGAACAGTCTATACACTACTGACATTTCCCCCAAATCCAAATAAAAGTATTATTGTTTAGAGCTTTTATTTGTAGAAAATGACAAATGGTCAAAATAACAAAAAAGACACATGTTTTCAGACCTCAAACAATGCAAAGAAACAAATTCATTTTAAAAGAACATAATACTAATGTTTACACTTAAGAAGAGTTCAGAAATCAATATTTGGTGCAATAACCCTTATTTTTAATCACAGCTTTCATGCGTCTTGGTCTCCACAAGTCTTTCACATTGTTCTTGGGTGACTTTATTCCACTCCTGGTGCAAGAACTGAAGTAGCTCAGCTTTGTGTTTGTGTTGGAATTCAACAGACGCTGGAATGGAATGGCTGTAATACATGTAGAGATGCTGATTTCAGAAAAAAATGCAGTGGTCTCTTATTTTTTTCCAGAGCTGTATGTGTGAATTTTCCTTTGATAATCAAAAATGTAGGAATGTAGGAATGAAACACTTTTTACACTATAACACAATTCAATGTATTTCAGGTATTCAGAAAACTGATGGGACCATAACAGAATACATTTAATTTTAAAATAATATCATTTAATCATTTTAAAAGCATTCAGTTAAAGAATTCTGAGTACATTTGCAGAGTATTTGTTCCACTGTGTATGGACCAGTTTTACAACGTGAGTAATGCTTCATAAGTTATTTAGCTTCTTGATTTCAGATGCACATGACTTGGTGAGATCATATTTTATCTCCACTGAATCACACACTTCATATTGTGTTTGTGATGATTCATGATTTGCACTTAGTCTGTTTTTCACTTTTATTGCCCAGTCGTTAGCGGTTTCTTGATGGTAGCCATTTTGTCTTGCGGTGTTAAGAAACTAAAATAACTTGAAAGTGAAAAGAGCAACAACACATAAACAACTGCTTGGTGCTATGCCAGAAAGTATGCAGTACTGAAAGAACCAAATGAGAAAATTATTTTAGGTTTTATCTAATTTGGTATTATTTATTAAACAATAGGTGTAAGACTTTCTGAACCCCTTTTCAAACCAAATGCACTCATGGAATAACAAGATAATACATAATAATCATTTTGCTTTGGTATTTTTGCATTGAAAAGTTGAACTATCCTGCTCTTATGAGGCCAGGGTTATGCAATTGACTATACTTTAATTCAACTGAGATCCAGTCATTTGAGATGGTCAATGAGTTTTGTTTTGTTTTTAATTGAGAGGTCTACAGCCAAAAGATACAGCCAAAGACACAGCTATTTTTGTGTTAAATGGTAGTGACCTAAACCTGTATGTTATGTTAATGAAATATTGAAAGTAGTGCTGTCAGGCGATTTAAAAAAATAATCGAATTAATTACAGGATTTGTAATTAATCTAATTAATTGCATTTTAATCTCGTGAGAGAGAGATTGAAAGAGAGAGTGAGAGTGAGAGAGAGAGAAACCCACATTGCGATTGAGTTTGTCAGTTTTTCTGTGGTCGCTTTGCTCATTCGTTTCCCACTCACGCACTCACGCTCGCTCTATCACCGGTAACAATGGAACTTGTCCGGACGTGTTTATCGTTCAAATGATCCGTCAGGCTGGAGCAGCTTCGGTGATCGAAAATTATTTTTGACAAAAGCTACAAATCACCACGTTCTTGTTGATGGTCCCATCTTCGTTCTTTTTATAAATAAACTTGCCGTTCAAAGGCCGTGGCAGTGATTTGCCGCAAGCCAAATTTAAAATGCGCAAGCATTGAATTGCCACTCATAATTAATTGTGTTAATTTTTATAATGCGTTAATTTGCAGTGTAATTAATTAATCTAATTAACACATTAAACTGATAGCCCTAATTGAAAACCATTTTAATTTTTTTGTTGTTGTTGTTGTTGTTTTTTTTTAAGAAAAATAAAGACCAAAGACCAGATCAGTATGAGGAAAATATATGGATTATTTTGCCATATCACCC
Source organism: Paratrypauchen microcephalus (assembly GCA_036785185.1). Taxonomy (NCBI): domain Eukaryota; kingdom Metazoa; phylum Chordata; class Actinopteri; order Gobiiformes; family Gobiidae; genus Paratrypauchen; species Paratrypauchen microcephalus. The sequence continues at coordinate 8,663,928 of JAVJIX010000007.1, read as the reverse complement.
AACCCATGTGCAATAAAATAGTAAAATCCTACAGCTAAGGTAGCCCTGACCAAACCTGATTCAAGGTTAGATAGGTCCCTGCTCCTGACAACCCAATCAGCATTGAAGGATGAGTCAAATGCAGCAGATAAATTTCACTACAGGAATAATTAAGACTAAACTTGTCCTCTTATGTACATTTATGAATACAAGGACAATAAGTTGCAATATCGTCTGTCACTTCCTCCTCTTTCGCCTCCACTGCAGGCTCTTGAATGTGTAACCACAGCAGTCGGTATTAAGTGGATATTAACATTTCATTGGCCGTCATGTCTTCGATCTCTCATGGCGATGGCGCGTGGGTCAGTTACATAACAGTCATGTACACTATAGTCCCATCTGAATGACAAGCCTTGGACTAGTTAACGAGTTAAAGTTGGACCAGAGCAGTGACGTTAACATGACGCCCGGACTAGACCATTAGCTTCTTATAGAATCCCTATAGCATAAAATTGAGCTGTCAGAAATCTATGGTAAAATATGCTGTTTAACTGTCAGATCTCTGTAATTACTGGGCTACAAAAAGTATAATTATATTTTTCACAATAGTTTTCAATGGTTGTGCTAATATTTAGCCCCAAAAACAAGATTATTGTCATTTGAAAGATTTTTAAGTCCTTAAATTAATATGGCAAGCCTGTGCAGCCAAGTAATGATAAGGTGCAACATCTATGGAGCATATTCAGCTCTGGAAAATATAAGAGACCACTTGTATTTTTTTCTGAAATCAGCATCTCTACATGTATTACAGCCATTCCATTCCAGCGTCTGTTGAATTCCAACACAAACACAAAGCTGAGCTACTTCAGTTTTTGCACCAGGAGTGAAATAAAGTCACCCAAGAACAATGTGAAAGACTTGTAGAGTGCATGCCAAGACGCATGAAAGCGGTGATTAAAAATAAAGGTTATTGCACCAAATATTGATTTCTGAACTGTTCTTAAGTGTAAACATTAGTATTATGTTGAAATGAATTTCATCTTGTTTCTTTGAATTGTTTGAGGTCTGAAAACATGTATCTTTTTTGTTATTTTGACCATTTGTCATTTTCTGCAAATAAATGCTCTAAACAATAATATTTTTATTTGAAATTTGGGGGAAATGTTGTCAGTAGTTTATAGACTCAAACAAAAATGTTCCTTTTGCCCAAACACATACCTATAAGTAGTAAAATCAGAAAAACTGATAGTTTTGAAGTGGTCTGTACATCTGTATTTGTACATTTCTTTCAAAAATAGCGATTCTTTAGTAGGGTTACGTAGACAGGTGCCCTTTATCTGGAGCGTGCACACAACCTATCCATGGATTTCAGAATGATGAAAAATTTGGACAATTCCCATATCAATTTAAAATAAAACATTACATCTTTTGAATGATGAATAGTCCTCAAAATGTCACCTATACTTGTGTCTGATTGAAATCCATGCAAATATATCATGGTTGGGGATCATACAGAGAGCTGAGGCAAAGTATGCAGCCTTGGGAGCTCTGGTACAGACAGCTCTGGGCTAAGTGTCAGCAGTGTGAAGCATTACTCACTATGTAACACTGTGGGACATGGCACTTCTTGACAGGCAGGGGGCGCATATCTTGACTTAAATGCCCAGACATTCCTTCAGTGTGATTTTTTAAACCATAAAGATCTCCATAGAGAAGGAGGATGTCAGACTAAAAGGCGAAAGTTGATCAGTGGTTTGAGCTCAGCTTCCTTTCTTAGTGACATTTTGTGGACATTTTACCACCCAAAATACAGCTCTGGAAAAAAATAAGACACCACTGCAAAATGATCAGTTTTTCTGATTTTACTGCTTATAGGTATGTGTTTGGGCAAAAGGAACATTTTTGTTTGAGTCTATAAACTACTGACAACATTTCCCCCAAATTCCAAATAAAAATATTATCATTTAGTGCATTTATTTGCAGAAAATGACAAATGTTCAAAATAACAAAAAAGATGCATGTCTTCAGACCTCAAACAATGCAAAGAAACAAGATCAAATTCATTTTAAAACAACATAATACTAATGTTTACACTTAAGAAGAGTTCAGAAATCAATATTTGGTGCAATAATCCTTATTTTTAATCAGGATAGGATAGGATCCTAGGATAGGATCCTATCCTAGGATAGGATCCTATCCTAGGATCCTATCCTATCCTAGGATAGGATCCTATCCTATCCTAGGATAGGATCCTATCCTAGGATAGGATCCTATCCTAGGATAGGATAGGATTACTATCGCAACAACACATCATCAGTAGGGTAAAACTAACCTGTCTCACGACGGACAAAAATGTTCCTTTTACCCAAACACATACCTATAAGTAGAAAAATCAGAAAAAATCTAATAATTTTTCAGTGGTCTTATTTTTTTCCAGAGTTGTATTCTTCATTGTATCTTTGATCAATAATAACATTTGCATTTGATTGTATTTGATGTGTTTAATGCCATACTGTGGAACATTCAAGGCAAAGCAATAGAATTTCCATGAAGACAAACAGGACAGTCCCTCTATCTCTAGCAGAAAAGTTACACAGTGCGCCTTTAAACTACAGTATAAAGGGTGTCATGTTCTGAGCTCTCACCGGCCGTCACACTACATGGGGGGGCGGTTGGAGATATCAAAATCTAAATGCGCTTGTCAGGGGCACTAAAACAACAGACTCTTATCTTCTAAAGCATTGTAACGGAGACAAGTCTGAAGCATGGCCCTTCATTAGGTGATTGGCTGTTTGCCAGAGAACCCAGGGTAGAGAAAAGAGAAGCAGAAAGGCGGTCTGGCTGTGCGGGCATGTCATTCTGTTTCACAAGCCTAATATGAATCCTATCCACATCAGAAGAGTGCAATTAGCTCGTCATTGTAGTTCAAAGAGGCAGCGGCGGGCTAATAGAATAATACGATCGGTGGGGAGTGCGTCTGCATATCGAAGTGTGTGAGGGCGTATTTATAACATTGTGGGGACTAAAATCTGTACACACACATTTCGGGACTTGCCTCTCTTATGAGGACAGGTTCCTGTGACATAACTCCTTTATTATGAGATCATGGTTTAAAGTTCAGATAGGGGTTAAAACAGTGCGTGTGTGTGTGTATACATGTGTGTGTATGTGTGTGTATGTGTGTGTGCGTCTCACCTCTTTGCTGATGAACGAGCTCAACAGAGTAACAATGGACCAGAAGAAAATGCCGCAGCTCAGGATGACCTTTCTGTTGAAGCGGTCGCCAAGGTAACCGAAGATGGGAGCCGCCACCATGAAACTGCAGATGAAGACTGTAAAAGGCAAAAAAAAAGAAAAAGTGTAGGAAAAAGCAATAAGATACATAAAGTGCAATGTAAATTAGTTTAAATGGGACATATTGACTTGAATAAGCTTTTAACAGCTAAACTCACTCAAAGTTATATCACGGCTGAAACACTACATGACTGAGCAGCCTAATCCTGCGTTGTCCTGCATATAAACTACCCCCTATGTCCTTCTGCCTTTTTGTCTCTACTTTGAATTATTAAAAAAGTTTCAACAATAAAAACACATTCATGAAAATCTGCTGCTTGCTAGGATGAAATGCTTCTATGAATAAGTGATATTTCTCAGTTCTGCAATTTTGAACAGGAAGTCATTGGATCTGTTTCTACAACTCTGGAAAAAAATAAGAGACCGCCGTTTTTCTGATTTTACTACTTATAGGTATGTGCTTGGGGAAAACATTTTTGTTTGAGTCTATAAACTACTGACAACATTTCCCCCAAATTCCAAATAAAAATATTATTGTTTAGAGTGTTTATTTGCAGAAAATGACAAATGGTGAAAATAACAAAAAAGATACATGTTTTCAGACCTCAAACAATGCAAAGAAACAAGATCAAATTCATTTTAAAACAACATAATTCTAATGTTTACACTTCAGAGTTCAAAAATCAATATTTGGTGCAATAACCCTTATTTTTAATCACAGCTTTCATGCATCTTGGCATGCTCTCCACAAGTCATTGTTCTTGGGTGACTTTATTCCACTCCTGGTGCAAGAACTGAAGTAGCTCAGCTTTGTGTTTGTGTTGGAATTCAACAGACGCTGGAATGGCTGTAATACATGTAGAGATGCTGATTTCAGAAAAAAATGCAGTGGTCTCTTATTTTTTTTCAGAGCTGTATTATTAAGCTGTTTTAGATCAATAGTTCTTACAATTGAACATTACAATTGAATAAAATATGAAATAAGGCTTTTTGTATTAATAAAGAATTAACTACCTCCCAAAAACATTCTTAAAGGATGCTGACATTACAATCGTTCCGTTTGACATCCCCTTAAGGCCTCGGTGTCAGCCAGGAGTCCATCTTAACGAGCCAAGACTCTGGATCAACTGTGATACAAGTGAAGGACGGCCAAAGTACTTCCCAGCAAGTAATCAGAATCCCACTAAAACATAATCTGCACCCAGAATACCTAATATTGTGCAAGGTGATGGCAATGAGAGTTTCAAAAGATTCCATTTTCAAATCACTACGGAGCGGAGCAAAGAATCGGAGGCATAAAAGATTAAATGAGAAAGGACCTTTACAGAGAGGCAGCTAATATTAGAAATCAATAATCGCTCAGTATAGTAGGATTCAGCTAAACTAGCCCACTTTGATGCATTTTATAACTCTGTCTTGAGGGGTGATGATGTTAAAGGTGCACAGTGTAACTTTTCTGATGGAGAGTGCTTGTCTCCATGGAGATAATGATACTGCTTTGCCTGGAAAGTTTCACAGTATGGTATTAAACTAATCTATCGCCACGGACGTCTGTGTAATCCCTCAGTCGTCCAAGTAGGATCCATAACAAATGAAAAAAAATAAAAAATTGTCAACTGGACAAAAAAAAAAAAGTTGACAGAATTATCTTTTGCTGTCTCCATGAAGACAAGTAAGTGATGCCACCGATGCCACCAGGACAGTTACAAGTTAGATCAGTGGAGAAGCAGTAACAATGTATGTTTTTCAAGATTTTAAATTTTTTTGCTATGAAAACATCTGCAAATGAATAAATGTAAGATAGATGAGTTTAATGCCAATACTATGAGACGTTCCTGGCAAACCAATAACATCTCCATGTACACAAGTGACTTAAGCCCACCAGAAAGATTACATAGGCTAGGTTCACACTGCAGAGCTTAAAGCTCAATTCCAATTTTTTTTGTGAAATCCGATTTTTTTGAGAGGTCATTCACATTTCCAATTAAATGCGACTTGTATGTGATCTCCAGTGTGAACTTTAAACGCCCCAAAAGTGTCCCGTATGCGCCCTGGAGGACACGACGAGGTCACGTGCAGCGAGTGTGCTCAGTGTTTACGGAAGTAGCCTAAACATGGACACTAGCATTGAGCACCTGGCGATTTTAAAGTTGCTGTCGTACCAGAGCCAGAACATGTACAACTTATTTGTTTTATGGAAGAGATTGAGAAGGATAAGGACAAGGTTTTTGACCTTGGCGTTTTGTGGGGCAGTGGCAGCAACGTCCGTAGAAAGGGACGTGTTGGTGCTGAGAGTGGTGGGATTGCGATGTGCTTTGCTGCTTCACTGACATGGACTTCATACACAATTTTTGTATGACGAGAAGGGCGATCTTTTGACACCGTCAATATGTATCGGTTTTAAGACCACATATCCAAGTGGCCTGGGTCGCATTTGAAAAAAATCAGATCTGTGTCGTTCAGACTGTCATTAAAAGATCAGATACAGGTCGCATAGGGCAAAAAAATCAGATTTGGGTCACTTCAGGCTGCAGTCTGAACATAGCCATAGTGCATCTTTAACTAAAAACATTTAATTCCACAGAGGGAAAAGGGAGCACCATCGCTGTCACTTGACTAAATAATTCCCCATGTCAAACTGCTACCTCTGGCCTCATGTCATGCTGAAAGCCCCGTAAGTGCCTCTCAAACATGTCCCCTAATTGTCCCAGCCTTCAGACCATTTTTGACGGCTTTTAGTCAATATTTATGAGGCCCAGCTAACTTACGCCATCCGCCCCGAATTTTTCATGCAAAGCGTTTCACCATCGCAGAGGAGAAAGGCCAGTGGATACTGTTGACAGCAGCGAGGGGAGTTGGGGAGTGTTTTGACACATCATCAGCATAAACACACAGATACAGAGGAGAGATGAGAGGGGATAGAGAGAGGACTGTTATATAAGACTACAGTGCTACAGCTGTGCAAAAGGATAATCTCATCCCAGTGTAAATGAAGTTTCAGAGGGTGATATAATAGTATGATACATGTAATCCAGAAGGCCTGAGTGAGCCGTGCACTAAAACAAGCCCAACACAACATAACAGTCTAAAATGATCTAAAATTGTGTTGTTTTTGGACTTAACTTGTGTCAAATGTAGTGTTTCATTCAGAATCTGGCAGACTTATTTTGACTATTTCATCGCACTATTTAATCTTTGCACTGTGATCACTTGAAAAAAATAAGAGACCACTGCATTTTTTTCTGAAATCAGCATCTCTACATGTATTACAGCCGTTCCATTCCAGCGTCTGTTCAATTCCAACACAAACACAAAGCTGAGCTACTTCAGTTCTTTCACCAGGAACAATGTGAAAGACTTGTGGAGAGCATGCCAAGATGCATGAAAGCTGTGATTAAAATAAGGGTTATTGCACCAAATATTGATTTCTGAACTCTTCTTAAGTGTAAACATTAGTATTATGTTGTTTAAAATGAATTTGATCTTGTTTCTTTGCATTGTTTCAGGTCTGAAAACATGCATCTTTTTTCTTATTTTGACCATTTCTCATTTTCTGCAAATAAATCTCTAATCTCTAATCTCTAATAAATAAATGCTCTAATCGATAATATTTTATTTGGAATTTGGGGGAAATGTTGTCAGTAGTTTATAGATTCAACCAAAAATGTTCCTTTTGCCCAAACACATACCTATAAGTAGTAAAATCAGAAAAAACTGATAATTTTGCAGTTGAGAGTTACATTTACTGTATTTCTATTTTTTTTTTTTTTTTTTTAACTTGTACTTGTACTGCTGGGTTTCATAAAAACAGGGCAAAAACAGTCTACATTGGTATAACTTGGGTCAAATAATGTTTGTGTTTATATGCAACTTGTAATGAATTTTAATTTATTTTTGATATTATCATTCACTGTTTACAAACTAAATAAATAATTCGGACTGGCAATCTAAAATCAAGACTCTGATAAGCTGTTTATATAAATGGTAGATAAGCAAAATTACAGCAACTTCCATATACAGTATTAGTCAGTTAATTTAGGGGATAATATTGGACCGCCTGTGTAAAATAGACAATTAAAAGGACAATTATTAGATAAACTGGACACATTTTGCAAACCACTTCCTTTTCCAATCTGTATTCAACGTGTGGTGAGCTCTCCAGCCCCAATTCACATTCTGTTATGCATAATTTCACACAGATAGACTTCATTTACAAAATAGCTCCTGACTGTTGCATATCTAGTACCTACTGCAGTAACACCACATGGCCTCTCATTATTATTACTTTAAAACCCATTTGCAGGGTCATACACATGGTCCAATCTTATTTGTAGACATTTAAGTAATTAGTTGATAAGGTGCACCATGTTAAGCGCCATTATCACATTTGGTTTTGTCAACAGATGAGAATAAACCTCGGAAAATTAAAGCTATAAATGTCCTTGTTTGATAAAATCAGGGGAGTAGAGTAACAAGACTTTTAATCATGCAATTTATGTCATACAGTGTCAAGCATTTCAAATGCATTAGATAGCGGCATTTGGTGCTGTACTGAGTAGGTAATTTTTCTTCAAGAATAATAAAACTATTTTGGAGTAACAATGATATATTTAAAGGTGGACTATGTAACTTTACTGGCAGAGGCTTGTCACCATAGAGATGTTATTGCTTTGTCTGGAATGTTCCTAAGTATTTGGCATTAAACATATTAGTATTTAATTTTACATTTATTAAATTGCCAGTGTTTTATTGTTCAAAAGTGTGACCTGTAACTTGGTCCAGTGAAGGGTCTGGTTTACAAGATTTACAATATTTATTTGGCAACATAAAGACAGCTGTATGTGGTATTATACTATACTGTTCAAAATACTGCAAACACGCACAACATGGAGGAGCCCAGATGTCGACTTGTGTCACATTTAATCTTTATAGAGGCTCAGCCATTCCCAGGAAGCTCCCTGTCATTTTAAAGAGCCTTCATAAAACCCACTGTTCTCCACTCTGTCTCCACCGCCTCATACAACAATCTGTCACACTTGGGTTGATGCTAACTTCCACCTCCCCAAAGAGAAAAATGATGTCCTTTTGGTTTTATATGGCATTTTATGAAGGTGTCATACCAAAACTGTCAACATGTACTCCTTTGAAAGACACAAAATTAGCTTAAAATGTTATTATAATTATTGTTATTATAATTCACTGTTTATTCACAAGATGAAAGCAGACAATCATTCATTTGGATTGGCAATCTAAAATCAGGACTGGGGGGTAAATGGTAGATAAGAAAAATGACAGCAGCTTGCAAAAATCTTTTAAAGTCATTGTTCTTACTGATGAAGCCTGAACAGCCTGAATATGAAACATATATGAATATATGCGGTGTGTCTACTGGTCACATTCCTGAGCTGACCACTATTGTTTGACTGTTTATGCAGCCTGCTGGAGTTTGTGTTATCCTGTGGTGCCATTGCCGATAAGCACTGGCAAAAGACCAAACAATACAATGGACAATAAATGAAAGCAAGCGAATTGCCATCAGACAAAACAAGAAAAACAAGTCTTAAATGTTAAGGTTTTTTTGTCATAAATTGAAAAAGATGCAGTTACATGCATACTTGAAATAAAATTCAGTCTAATCATGGTCTCAGATTTTGAAGTTTGTGTGTCATTTAAATCAGATAATAGGTTTTGATCAGATTATGGTGTGCATGTAAACTTAAAATTATGTAAGGAACATTGTGGCTGTAGTATATTTATAGCAGGGCTACATCCTCATATTCATCTATTTAAAATTTTGATTAAGATTTTGTCTAATCTAAACAAATAAAACTGGCTTTAAAATTAACCACCAAAATGTAAACAATACCCGGATGGATGGACAAACAATACAGACTTTTAATACTTGCCATTTAACAGAAAACTTTCCTTATATTTGTATGCATAGTGAGTATGCTAGTGTGTTACATTTCCTTTTGTGTGATTGTTTCAGTTCTTTTTCCCTGTCCTGTAGACTGTCTGACATCAACCTGGAGAGGGACTGAAGATGGAAATTATCCACGTTGGCTATAATACATACATATTAACATTTTAAAAGTTCACTAATATGTGATGTCCCTTTACAGACAAATAAAATAACATTGATTTATTCCTCCAGAATCTAAACTATATTTTTTCACTGACAAAGAATTGGCTGTAGAACGCATTTATTGTATACATTTGTATTGTATTGTACTGTATTGTACTTGTTGTATTGTCCTGTCTAATGTGTGTATGCCTGTTGTACAGCTCTGGAAAAAAAAATAAGAGACCACTGCATTTTTTTTTTTAAATCAGCATCTCTACATGTATTACAGCCATTCCATTCCAGCGTCTGTTGAATTCCAACACAAACACAAAGCTGAGCTACTTCAGTTCTTGCACCAGGAGTGGAGTAAAGTCACCCAAGAACAATGTGAAAGACTTGTGGAGAGCATGCCAAGACGCATGAAAGCTGTGATTAAAAATAAGTTATTGATTTCTGAACTTCTCTTAAGTGTAAACATTAGTATTATGTTGTTTTAAAATGAATTTGATCTTGTTTCTTTCCATTGTTTGAGGTCTGAAAATGTGTATTTTTTTTGTTAGTTTGACCATTTGTAATTTTCTGCAAATAAATGCTCTAAACCAGTGTTTCCCAACCTTTTTTATCTTGTGTACCCCTGAGCCTTTTTGTCATACCTCGAGTACCCCCTCACTCATACGTGTTGAGAATTCTCCAAATGTAGAAAGTGACACAATGGATTATTAAATGAAATAATTTTATTTCATCTCCTTAATTTGAAATTTTAATTCTCAGGCATTTTCTCTCTTTTCTTTAACTAAAATTTACACAAATTAGAATTTAAAAATTCCAAAAAATCTCCCCGTGCCTGGCAGCGACACTGCCGAGTACCCCCTGCAGTGTGCTTGAGTACCCCTAGGGGTACTTGTACCCCTGGTTGGGAAACGCTGCTCTAAACGATAATATTTTTATTTGGAATTTGGGGAAGTGGGGAAGTGTTGTCAGTAGTTTATAGACTCAAACTAAAATGTTCCTTTTGCCTAAATACATACCTATGAGTAGTAAAATCAGAAAAAATTATAATTTTGCAGCGGTCTCTTATTTTTTCCAGAGCTGTATGTTGCAAATAAATAAAAAAAAATGGCTATAGACTTCTTGATTAAAAAGACCAAAACTAATCACTGACAATTAGAAATGATCCCTCAAATTTGTTTAACTGCACATATTTAATTTAAAGTACCTGCATGCTTTACTCTTACACAAACAATAAAGTAATGTGAGTATTTTCTTAAGCCCTAGAGTAAAATACTATAGTCATGCTTTTACAGCCTAAGCTTTACAACATACCACCGAGTTGTCCATGTTGACATCATGTACACAGGACCTGTTTACATTCTACACTGGCGTCTCACTCGGCATTGCTGAACATAGCCAGTGTACATAGGGTGTTTTCAATAGCTAATTATAGATGAACAGGTATCTCACTGGTATGCCCATAACATTGTCGGAAAAATAAATGTGCAATTAGTGTAACCATAGGACCACATGTATACTATCTGAAGGGAAATGACCCGAATGGAGACTATGGAGAAACTCAAACAAGCTTTTCAGTATCAGCTCCTCCTGACATCCTGCTTTTATCATTAGCCTTATGTAACATATTCCTCCTCTAACTATACGACAACAGATGCTTCCTTTACACACTTTGTTTACATCATTAGGAGCTGTTATTCCAATCTGTAAGTTAATGTCAATTATAGCAGCCATATTTGTAGTAGTTTCCATTCGCAGTAAGCTTATTCGAAGTATTTATTACTCTCACCCAGTATGACTCCAAGAGCAAGTAAGGGCAAATATATAATGAACAAAAGTTTTAACATATACTGAAGATATGCTTGTTTAAGTCCATTAAGAGAGGCTTTGAAGTGGTCTTTTTGGATTTTTAAGATTAATTTACAATGGATACATAAATAGTAGTAATTTTATGCTTGTATTTTATATCCTGGAATTTCCCCACTGTGGGACTAATAAAGGTATATCTTATCTTATCTTATCTTATCTTACTTTATTACTTACTTTTCTATTTAATGCTGATTTGTACATATACATTTATTATTATTATTTTTTAAATTGTTATAATTATGTCTCATTTGACACTGGTCTATTGCTTTGTGGTTGCTATTCCATTGATTTTTTTTTACCCTCTGTTATATATTATATTTGATGAGTGAGCTACTGTACCCAAACAATTTCCCTTGTGGATCATAAAGTTTGTCTAATTCTAAGTCTAAGTCTAAGTCTAAGTCTAAGTCTAAGTCTAAGTCTAAGTCTAAGTCTAAATGACTAGTATAATCATATAACCCAATAATTAGACCAGATATTTGGTCTGTGTTGACAAAAGAAATCTCAAAAATATGTCAGTTAATCAATGTAATTTTAGAGTAACTGTACAGTGAGTTTTAAAATATCTCTTTCAATCTTAAACATCTAAAATGTTTTCTTTCATTTTTATCCTTGTCCTATTAGTTTGCCCTTTTTTGCATAATTTTCCTGATCAAAACCCAATCAGAGAGAAATCAGACTATAACGGTTTACATTTCAATAATCTTGTAACTCCAGAAATCAGAAAATGATCATATTTTTGGTGTGTATCTAAACAAAGCCAGTGATAAAGCACAAGTTTACAAGTTTTGAGCTGCTATGCTGAAAGTCCTTTCTTTTTTCTGTTCCTTTGTTGTAAGTATTTAGAGAGGCTTGTATATTTTCAAACACAATGAGTCTAATTTCAACTTACAGTCCTCCACAGACACGAGCGCTACCCTTGTTGTCTAACTCCCCATTGAAATTCTGTGCATATTTGTCTCTCCCTCAGTAAGCAAATTACATCAATTGCCAGTTTCAGGGCATTCCTCAGTGAAACAAAAGCACTGACAGCAGCTCTAAGGTGCCTGATGTTTTCTCGAGTGAAGTTTGTCTTCACGGCGATGCGAGACGGAGGTGACTCATGTTGAATCTGTGTCTGAGGAACTTTAAATGACCTCAAGGTGTTTAGAAATACAATTTTCCTATTGTACAGCTTGGTTTTGAGAAGGAAGTGGATTATATTTACCGCAGCTCAAAATGAAAATGTCTACACGAATGCTTTCCAAATCAGGTTATAGAAAACATCAGCTGTCTGACTCAGTAGCAAAATTTATATCTATCTGACCTAGTGTTGCTTCAAATAATAAATACTTCAGATACTAGGAAAAAGTCATGATACTAGTACTGATTTTGATACCACAATGATAATAAAATGTTTTTTTACACCATAAACTGTAATTTTCCACGCAAACTAACCCTACTTATATTGTTTATCTTATATTATCATATGTTCTTATATTAGTTCTCATTAATTATATCATTCTAAAACTACTCAGGATTAAGATTAAGTCTTAATCTTAATCTATTATCATATGTTCTTATATTAGTTCTCATATAGATTATTGATATCATTCTAAAACTACTCAGGAAAGGACCAACTTTCCTATTTATGTGATTATTTTCAGTGTCAATTCTTTCAAACGAGTATCTGGTTTCAGTTTTAGTGTTAGTATTGATTGATAGCCTATCTGTGTATTTAACCTTTTCATTTGGCATTCAAAATAAATACAGGCATACACATAGGACTGGAATTCAAAACAAAAGTGTGAGAAAACTGCAGCTGAGAAAGCCACACCTGTGCAGTGAATGCTTTTAGTAATCTACAAATGCTGTTTCATGTGGCTTGCTGTGTGAGAATCTTTTATTGTTGCCAGCTTGACAACTAAAACCCCAAAATGACATCAGGCCCTTGTTGTCTGAGGTGGAAAGAAAGACAAGCGCTTAAACTGAATACAAATCTGCACCTGAGGGCCTGTAGTCCATCCCCCACACAGTACACAATAAAGTGGGGGCTTCACACCGGACATCCAGCTACAGTTTGATTGGCTCGCATTATAACAATACCACTTAGGATGACTCACTGGTCTATGATTCAGTACAGTGAATAGACCATCCTGGAAAGCAGATGAAAGCATGGTTGATATCCACATTTCCCCATGGAAACACCAAGAACCCACCTGTGCACTGGACAGACTCAGTATTTCACATTTTGATTGATCTGTAATGGTTCTTTCCAGTGGCATCATGCTGGGGCCTCTTTAAAAAGATTAGAGTCTAATTTAAGTCTAACTTGAATAACAGAGCTTCAGACAGAGCAGTGCTTATAGTTAGCTTCACTCCCCCTGGGAATGTTGATGACATCAGCTGCAAAATATCAGTTGTGCAAAAGTCCATATTTACTCTGACACTCTCCCTATAATCCACTCACACAGTCAAACTATTACGCCATTTTGAGGGGATTAAAATTGGATAAGATGATGCCTCCAAATTAGACTACTGACAGGAACTGGATTTACCAATGATGTAATAATTATTTCAATATAAACTTCCTAAATTCCTTGAAATTACATGAAGTGAATTATAATTTAGATACGCTATATGACAAATTACAGTAGATATGTTCATGCAGGTCTAAAACTTTGTACTATTACTAGTACATATACAGTACATTTATATAATTATGCCTTATTTTACACTAGGCTCTTGTTATATTTGCTGCTTATTTTGAATTTATTATTACCATGTATATTTTTGCTTTTTGTTATTATAATATATTGTGAAATGTGAGCTATGGTGTCCAAATAATTTCCTTTGTGGATCAGTAAAGTCTAATTTCATATAACTGACCATGATCTATCTCACCCCAAATATATACTTTTACAACAGGTATTAGAAACAAAAGCAAATTATGCAATCAGGTATTCTATAATTTGTATTTTGGTTTGAATTCACACCAAAATAGTATAACTTTCTACTCATGGGTGTCAGCTTCTTCTTTATCTGTGACGTTTTCAGGACTTTTTGGTTTGTTTTGAATTACCAATTGCAATGGGAACTAGATTGCTAGATTTTCATCACGCTGAAATAATTTGAAATCAGTTGTTATTTTTGTTTGCGTTAGATAAGCACAACCAAAAATAACTGATTTCAAATTATTTCACATCAGTGCTACTGGATGTTGCTGCATGTTGCACTATATTCTGTTTCTATCCATGGGTTTCAGAGTGATGACATCGTAGCACTGTTGTCATAAAACACATCAGTCTATCTTTTCAATTGGCAAAAGTCCCTGAAATGTCACATATACTCAACAAAAATATAAACGCAACACTTTTGTTTTTGCACCCATTTTTCCTGAGATGGACCCAAAGATCCAAAATTCACTCCAGATACACAACACTACCATTTCTCTCAAACATTGTTCACAAATCTGTCCAAATGTGTGACAGTGAGCACCTCTGCCCCGCCGAGACAATCCACCCCACCTCACAGGTGCGCCACATCAAGATGCCGATCCGACATCATGACCAGTGCACAGGTGCGCCCCAGACTGCCCACAATAAAAGGCCACCCCGAAATGTGCATTTTTTTTTTTTTTTTGCTTTATTGGGGATCTGGGGACTCAGAACCAGTCAGTATCTGGTGTGACCACCATTTGCCTCATGCAGTGCAACACATCTTCTTCGCATAGAGTTTATCAGATTGTCAATTGTGGCCTGTGGAATGTTGGCCCACTCCTCTTCAATGGCTGTGCGAAGTTGCTGGATATTAGTGGGAGCTGGTACACGCTGTCGTATACGCCGGTCAAGCACATCCCAAACATGCTCAATGGGTGACATGTCCGGTGAGTATGCTGGGACATTTTCAGCTTCCAAGAATTGTGTACAGATCCTTGCAACATGGGGCCGTGCATTATCTTGCTGAAACATGAGGTGATGTTCATGGATGTATGGCACAACAATGGGCCTCAGGATCTCATCACGGTATCTCTGTGCATTCAAAATGCCATCAATAAAATGCACCTGTGTTCTTCGTCCATAACAGCCTTTGAAGAGGAGTGGACCAACATTCCACAGGCCAAAATTGACAATCTGATTAACTCTATGCGAAGAAGATGTGTTGCACTGCATGAGGCAAATGGTGGTCACACCAGATACTGACTGGTTCTGAGCCCCCAGACCCCCAATAAAGCAAAAAAAAAAAAAAGCACATTTCGGGGTGGCCTTTTATTGTGGGCAGTCTGGGGCGCACCTGTGCACTGGTCATGATGTCGGATCGACATCTTGATGTGGCGCACCTGTGAGGTGGGGTGGATTGTCTCGGTGGGGCAGAGGTGCTCGCTGTCACACATTTGGACAGATTTGTGAACAATGTTTGAGAGAAATGGTAGTGTTGTGTATCTGGAGTGAATTTTGGATCTTTGGGTCCATCTCAGGAAAAATGGGAGCAAAAACAAAAGTGTTGCGTTTATATTTTTGTTGAGTGTATAAACTGAAAGCTGAAACCCCTTTTGAACTAGGGTTGTCAAAAGTTTAGAAAATCAGATACTAATCGTTATTAAAACTAGTATTGAAACTAGATTATAATTTGAGCAGGTATTGATATTAAAAAAGTCACATTCAAAGAACAGAAATGAACCTTCCTGAATAGTGTTAGAGTGATCTTGACCTGTATCAGAACAAGTATAAGAGCACATAGACTAGTATAGATCACTATCAGGCCTGGACTGGTAATCGGACATACCAAGCATTTTCCCGGTGGGCTGACAGTCCCAGAGGTCTGTTGTTTTTTTATTTATTTATTTTTTAACTTAGAGACCGGCCCAAAATTTAGAGGAGGTGGCACATTGGTCCATCTTCAATATAGACAGTGGACTAAACCAATCAGTTTCATAGTGTTGAGCGTGGAAACATGGAAAAGCGGCAGAAAGGGGGTGCGGAGAATTTGATGGGCTAATAGATTAAAGAAATCTTGCTATAGATGCTGCAAAATGTTCTAAAATAACAGACCTATTCCCTGGAGGGGCTGCTGGAGCCCACATGTCCTCTGCAGCCCAGGTTGAAGGTGGACAGAGAGAGGAGCAGCCAGAGACTGTGGACAGGGAACCAGAGGGAACCCGAGGGAACCCGAGGGAACCCGAGGGAACCCGAGGGAACCCGAGGGAACCCGAGGGAACCCGAGGGACAGAGTGACCAGGGAAGTGTCGCACAGGCACAGCAGGAAAGCAGGTAGTAATGTTAGGATAATACCGGGACTTTTAGGTGATGGACAGCCATGAAAATCGCTCACCTTTCAGCAAAATTCACTGTTTTGAAGCCAAAACAGGTGACCTATGTGATTTGTGTAGATTCAATGAGAAAAGGTTTTTTTTTTTTATGCTTCATTTCCACAGGAATTTCACCTGGGGTGCCAGCCAACGTGCTCCTGAGTCCTGACCTTGTGTGCAAGATGCATTTTAAATAAACCATTGAACGTATAGTTATTGCAAGTTTGCTGATGGTTTTGGGGGATTTTTCCTTTAAATGTTGCACCCTGGTTTCCCCTAAGACAAGACGTAATAATAGTAAAATACTTTGCTTCGGGGAACACAAACATAAATTAGTCCGTTGTGCTCCTCTAATTATGAGAGCCTGATCTAAGCCAAAAATGCCAGGACCGGTTTTTGTCCCAGTCCAGCCCTGATCACTATGGTACCTACCTGTATGAATGAAAGATTACACAGATATGAAACCAGAAGAAAGAAATTACAAAAGAAATTACTAGTCAAAGTCAAAGTCAACTTTACTGTCAATTCTGCCATATGTGTTCGACATTTTCGTTTCTCTCTGGCCAAGCAGTGCAATAAGACAGTGTACAAAATACAATATAAAGACAATACAAAAACTATCTAAGACAAAATCTAAATGATGAAAATTACATTCTATTGTCTAAATAAAGAGTGTTTTTTTTTTTCTTATTATCATGGTATTGGAATCTAAATCAAGAAATTTCAGTGCCACGACAACATTATTTTGAGCACACAACTTCCTGCTCTGCTATTTTGTGTATTCCTGCAGTGGCTCTTGTTGTCAAGTCCCTCATGAAACCTGACAGAGTGGGTAGACAGCCTAACCCAATTTCACTGTGGACAGAATTAGAGAAATCGGAGAAGAGTCTGCTGGTCTGTACATGTCTACCGTCATTTGGTCATTTGGTGCCATTTACAGCGTCTCAAAGTGTCACTTGGACCTGCTCACCTCCGGATGTGAGCCGTGTTCCTGGTTGTCATCGCTTATTAAATATTCTGCCTACACAAATTCAACACTTCCCTCTTGATATGTGTTGTGTATCCACTTTCCTCACCTGCGTCTGTTGGCCTTTCTGTCATGACAAAGCTGTCCCTGTGAAGTGTAGGTCATTAAACTGAACTGGTTATCAAGGACAAACTTTGCATGTCAGTAAACAAGCCCTAAACATAACAGAATCATGCTCACGTACAAATTAAAACTAATATTTAACACACCTTTCATTTAGAAACTAGCTATTTCAATAATTATTGAGGCTAGAAATAAATATATTCTGGGTTCTGATTGTACCATAAGATCACCATGAACTTTTCTGTTGAAGGGTACACCACCAAATCTCCAGAGAGATTTTATTGCTTTGCCTGTGCTCCAAATCTGGCATTAAACATATCTATCTCCATGGAGACAAGCGAGGCGCACCACCAGGTCAAGTTACAGGTCATGTCTGTGGAGAGGCGACCCTGCTTACAGAAAGAATGCATGTTTTTTAAGGAATTTTTCAGCAATAAAGCAATAAGTTTAATGCCATGCTATAGAACATTCAAAGCTGTAAAATCTTCATGGAGAAAATCAGGTGATATCTCCACGACTACAAAAGTTACATAGTGCAGCTTTAATGAAGGCTTGGGGCTTGCAATAAGACAATGTTTTGAGGATATCTTTTAATATGCTAATATAGATGTCTACAGAATAACAACTCATTATTCAAATTTTCCAGTGAAAATGTGATTGGCACAGCACTGTAACTTGAGCATGTAACTGGAGTCCACATACCGCTGTCAAGGAACTCATCAGAGACTACGCCTGGCACTTCAAGCATCTGTTAAACCTTCTCAGGAAAGAAAACTGACGCTGTACCGTACATTGCAAAGATGTCTTCCTTCTACACCCATGGGAAAATAAAAGTGTATCAGCTGGGTTGCTAATCCGCAGCTCCTCCCACCCACTAAATCTGGCGAAACCACATTTTGTACTGTATACTCCATGTTAAAACGCCTATTATGTAATTATGACAGAGCATAAAGGCTTAAGCAGGCCAAGCAGTGTTTTGTTTTGGTTATGAGGAAATAACTAGGTGTTTTGAATGAGCTCACCACCTACTGTACCCTTATTACTTAGGCTGAAAAATATTTGGCTAATGTTGTGTTTGCAGGTACAAGAATTTTTATGGGGTTTCAAGAAGGAAGTGACCAAGCGACAACAAGCGAGTCTTTTATGGTTATTTACATTACAGTGCATAGTTTAGGCCAATAATGTTAACTAAAGTTGTTAATAATATAAGCTCTTTTAAAGTGCTGCAGCCTATTGGAAAATATTACAATAGATGATATGGTTGCTGATAACTGTAATAGTGATATTATTGTGTTCTTGTTGTTTTTAACACAGTATTTTGAGTAACTAACCCTGTATTACAACAAAAATGTACATGCCTTCATTTACTTCATTAACTGTCAAGATAAAAAAACAAACATGATTTAACATGTAAAACCACCAGAAAATCTGTCTTTTTAAAGGTGCATTGTGGAGGGCCCGTCAAATGCTTTTCTCCATGGAGATGTTACTCTGCTGTCTGGAATGTTTCACAGTATCGTATTAAACTTTTCTGTCTTCATAGAGACTAAACCAGACCAAGTTACAGGTCAGATCTGTGGAGAGAAAACCCCACTCACAGTCAGAATGCCACTGGTAATTGACATTTATTCATAACATGGAACATTCCAAGTAGAACAATGACATATCCATAGAAATAAGCAGGTAACAAACCCCCAACCAAAAGTACATAGTGCACCTTTAAAAAGATTCCATTTCTGTCAGAGGAGAACCGTGGTGTTACAGTAAAACATTCCTAAATGGCATAACAATGAATTCCAAAACAGAAAATGTTTCTAATGAAGTCAGGGGCTATTGTTTTACAGGAAGATGTATGACTTTCCTGCAAATGTATAGCAGCAGACAGGAGTGGCAGCGCCTTCTCTTCCTCTTATGATTAATAGGACTGCCAGCGGTGGGTGCGACACATAACTCTGGCCTGAAAAGGACTCAGGAGTTTACCTTTGTGACGGAAACGCTCTGCCTCACGTACTCTTCAGCATTCCTCACATATTTGCTTGGATTCATTCTTATTTTTGGTTTCTACATTGATGATTAATTAAAGGTGCACCATGAAACACCGTGAGAATTTTGTACTGTACGGTAGTTTATTTTGTTTTATTTTCACAGTATAGTTCTACGTGTTTAAAGGTGCATTATGTAACTTTTTGGTTGGGGGTCCATCACCTGCTTGTTTCTGTGGGGATGTCATTGCTCCTCCTCCTGTCAATGCACCTTTAATTGTATTTTATTTTATTTTTTTTAAGATTATAGATATTATTGCTTGACTGGAATGTCCCATAAATAATAATAAGGCTTTAAATGTATCTATGCATCAATTAACCCCAATCCTAATCACACAATGCTATAGATTAAAAATACACTAAAAAGCATACATTTTAAATTTGTTTTGTCTCTCCATACAGACCTGTGATTTGTTTCACCCCGTGCTTGTCTCCATAGTTATTATTTACCACTTTAATTATATATAATTAATTATATAACGTGAAAGATGCGCAAAGCAATAACATCTCACACAAGCACGTGATGAACCCTCCTGAAAAGTTACGTAATGCACGTTTAATTTAGGCCCAGCTAAAGATCACTTATACCTGTGACACACACAAGTGCCTCCGCCCTTATAGAAGCCTGTGTTGGAAGATTGCTCATTTTGACACAAACCAATGAGTATAGATTTTCTCCTTAAAGCCGTTTATCTCAGTTGCCATGTCTCCAACTCCAGTGCAAAGTAGTGGGGAGAGCCTATTTCCTGCTCTAAGTACAGGAGAAGCACTTTAATGAGAAGCCCCCATTTGCCGTGACAGGGACCCTCCTCTGCCTCTTCAGTAGACGTCTGTATCCTTGTTATTAGCGCTAATGGGGTTGAAAAAACAGGCTTTTAATGATCAATGGCCTCTTGCTTTGACCTTGTAGGCAGAGCTTGAATGGAGCATTTGCAGTCGACAAAGAGGGGCGTGGCACGTTCGCGGGCTCCTGATTGATTCGTTTCAGGCTCCTGTGGCAACCGTGAGAGCGTATCGATTGCTGTTAACAGAACCAGGGGGTAAAAATATCAGCAAGAATAGCATTAGAATACCAAAATATCTGCTAAAATAACAGTATTTTTCAGTAAAAAAGTGGCATGCTCGGTTAATGGTCCATGAAATCCTCTCACTCAAACACACTGGTTTTTGCGGACAGGAAGTGAGGGGGAAGGAAATAAGGGGCGCGCAATGCCAATCATCACTGAACAGCTGCCCTCCACTGAGACTTGGCCTATAAAAACAGTCCACCATAGAAACACACACACACACACACGGGGTCTATGATGTCGCCGCACCATCATGTCATCCTTCTATTCTTACCCCACTGCTAGAATGTTGTCCCAAAGCAATTACTAGGCCTGGGGAATCAATAATGTAAAAGATCAGACTGCCATGCAAGACTGAACCATGAAGTCACAGGTGGTCAGCCCATCTCTTTCCATTTCCCTCGCAAAATTAAGTGACAGGGTTTCATGTTTTTCTAATTATTACTTGCTTAAGTGAGGTAGTAATATTTATCATAGTTTTACATCTGCTTGTCTGTGATGATCACACTGTCAAAAATATTCCATAGTAAATGTATCCAGCTTGCATTCATTCAATTAAAATGTGTGTTGTTGTTTTTTTTTGCTCAAAGTTTGGTAGTGCCACATGCTTATTTTTATGGAACTAGGCAAGCCTATTTCCCTTCACCCTCCACAAGAAAAGTTTCACAGTGCACTTTTAAGAGTAGGTTGTGGAACAAAGCTGAGATGAAAAGTACAAAAATGTAGGAAGTATGGTGAGTTATAAAACAGAATATTTCTACCTACGCTATCAACACAGAAAATTCCATTCATAATGCAGAGACAATGTTGGCAGAAAGAAGGTATTTTTCTGGAAAATTAAACCTCTGGCATTTCACAGAAATAAGGTGTTGTCATTTATTTTTATTAGTCAAACCATAACTATTGTCCAAGTCAGACAGGTTTTGGCCTTTGTTAACATTTTGGTTGTTAACTAACAGTTATGGAGCTATGCCTCACCGTATGTCACAACATTTTTAGTAAAATCTTGATTATAAGGATGTTAAAGGTGCATTGTGTAAGCTTTCTGTGTCTCCTGGGACAAAAAGCATTTCTCCCAGAAGCTGTTATTGCTTTGTTTGAAGACCAAAACAGGCCAAGTTATAGGTCAGATCTGTGGAGAGGCAGCCCTGCTCACAGTAAGAATGCCTGATTTTCTTAGTATTTTTGAGCACCTATAAATGAGTAAATGTGAGGATCTCTTTAATGTCATACTGTGGAACTTTCAAAGCAGAGCAATGACATATCCACAGAAAATGAAGGTGATGAAATCCCAACCGAAAAGTTACATAGTGCACTTTAACTAGTGAAATGAGTGTTGTAACGTGTCATAGGCAGTTTAAGGTATCTCTGCAAGACGACAGCAGCTGGTAGGCCGCTGATAGAGAGACACAGGGACATAGGGAGAGAGAGAAGTACAAAAGTAGTAGCAAATATGATAGACCAAAACAGCTGACCAAGCACCGATAGCAGGACTGCGCAGAGGGGACGAGACACACACACACAAACACACACACACATAAAAGAACGATTTTAGATTTAGGCTATAGCTATAACTAACAATTATTTTAGTAGTAGACTAGTCAAAGAATTATTATTATTATCTATTCAGAACTGTAAAATACATTTTTAACCAAATAATGGTTGAAATATAGTGACAACAGCTTCTACAAAGAATAATTACAAAGTGTTGGAATTGATGGAAATCTAATGCCACTGACTAAAATAATATTAAAATAAAAGGTAGTCCAGATACTGATTATTAAAACATGATTATGATCGGCTATCAGCATTAAATCTCCAGCAGAGGCCAATATTTTGCTTGACTGGACCAACTGCCTAGTTACGCATGAAAAATATATGCATAAAGCTTTATTTGAACACTTCAGTCTAAAGAGGGTACTGCAAAAATATACCTACACTGCTCTTTATACAGTTTGTAGTAAAACAAGGATAAGTGGATGAGTCTGTACTGAATTCTAATTAGAGCATTTGGGGAAATGACCAAAATTGGCCTTATACTGTATATTGGCCTAGAAATATTAGCAGAGATCATCAACCATCGATCGCTCTGGATTCTAAACGACCAGTATCTGCATTAGCCATTAAAAACACATACAGATCTCTAGCTGAAGACCAGTTGTAAGTACTTTTCATTTGGCTACTATTACTACTAAATCAGTAAATCAGCATTAAATGCATTTTGTACAAAAAAAATGTGTTGCTTACAGATGTGTGTATACTCTAGCTTGTACACCCTAAGATGCAATATAAAATATAAAAAAGAAACTGATGCTATATGGGCTATTTATACAATTCCAGTGATCTTACTAAAGTTGGCAAATGCAGATAAGAAAAGGTTACTTACTACAGAACAGCCAGTACTACTATTATTATTGTTACTAAAGCCTGCCACTATTCCATAATGTTATATTGCCCAAGACTACACAAATTTACACATCTCACCACGCTCTACATAGTTCTTGTTGAAAATATCCAAACACACCATTTCTCTTCAGAAACATGGAAACAATTACTGGGTTGTCTTTGTAGCTTTGGCCGAGATCTCTTTGCATGGCATTTAGATGTAAATATTTTGGAGCTCATTTCATAAGTCTGGCCCAGGCTGCAGTAACACCTGTGGCCCCATTCCTCCCAGCGCCCATAGTGGTGGAATAGCAGACTGACACCATGTTAAGCCTATGTGTGTGTGTGTGTGCGGGCGTGTGTGTGTGTATGGGCTGGTGTCCTGTTGCGCAGAAGGGCTACAAACAGACAGACAGATATTCAACCAGGCTATATCTCATTTATACCTATAATGTTGCAGAGCAGAGTGATTAGACTGTCCTGTGCTGTACTTTTCAATCACGAACAAAAATATAATCTTATTCAGCTATTTGGATATTATACATTAACTCACAGGTTTGATACACAAGCTTAGTTTTAATCTACATTTGCATACTAATAATTTGCCTGACCAGCCAGTCCCTTATACATTCTGTTTAAACTTAAAAGGGACTGGAACTGGACCAAAGAGCGTGAAAAACCTTCGTCCAAACTTGAGCATAGGAAGACATCTCCTCTAGAAAACCCTTGTAACATTCAGAACAAAATATATGACTTATTTAACCTAAAACATTTAATAGTTTGGTGCTTCGATAGTTGATTCTGAAAAACTCAAATGGAGAATGCGTCTCTCTGACTGGTTAATCTGCCTGTCAGTCTTTGACAATCTTTGTAAAGTTTTGTCAAAGTATGTGGTTCTGGCTGGCCAAGTAGTCAAATAATACATGTAGGCTTTCAATGATAGGTTAAATAATTGTGACTAATTGCCTATCATATTCTGATCATTGTAACTGCTAACTGCTACTATAGACCACTAAAACCACAAGCCAAAAGATGTTTTAATAACACTGACAGCTTCATTATTTAACCAAGGAATCAAAATAAAATAAAGCCTTCATACACCATATTTCAGCCTTTAAAATGTAAAAAAGAAAAACTCAAATCAGTTGCCTCACATAACATGAGATTTTAAACAAATGATACCAATTGTTTAGAATACAAAGCAAACGATGGCCAGTAAGCTCTGCTGATATTTTTGGTCCGATATATGGGGCAATTCTGATTATTTTCCTCAAATTACGTTATTTAAATTTACCACAAACTCATCCACAACCCCCTTTTTTACCACAAGCCTTTCAGAAAGCTGTGTATCAAAAATAAAATCAAAAATAGCATCTGTCAACCAATATATGACTCTATCTCTACATAGCATAACTTGTCAAACTTGCCTGCACACATCTCTCTACCTTCACAAAGAAAGAAAATTGCACCTATACATGATGTCATACTATTATTGTATATCTTGGAGTATCATTGAAACAAATGAATGGTGCATGACTGGCCCTCACGCCACACTTTTAGTCATCCTGAACCTTCTCACTGCGCACACAAGCAGCCTGAAAGTTCGCTCTGAGCTGAAAGGATAATTATAATGCCAGCTTTCATTACGGAGATAATTTAACTCATTAGCGGTGATCTGCCTCTGAGCACTTCCATACAATAACCATCACATGTTAACAGGAGGGGAAACCCTGCTCTTACATTAGCAACAAAGGATCCTCAAGTCCTGCAGCCAAATGTAATACCATCCAGGTGGGTTCTTTTCTATCCTACCTTTGGCATTAACCTCTGCCCCCTTCACAGCCTCAGGGGGGGTGTCCCGTGTGCAGCTGTGTGTTGGAGTAGCTTCAGCGTAAGGGCCATTAGTGCCTATAGCCTGTCATTCGTAGAGGAAGGTGTGTGGAGGCTTGTGTGTGAACCTGACAGCTTCGGTGAGGATCTGTCTGGATGATACTGACGGATGGGGCCACAGAGAAGACTGACAGCTACACAGCGCATTCTCACACACAAAAACACTAAGAACTGTGCCTAGACACTTGTGTAAGGAAATAAGCTGAAGAACACCAAGTATTTTCCACTTGTTTTGAGGAACAAACCTTAAGAGGAAAATAGGTTTGAGAACTTGTACAAGCTTAGAGGTTATTAGCCATGTCAGTAAAGTAAATGAGCACAAGTTACTTAAAGGTGCACTGCATGACATTTCTAGCAGAGAGTCTGCCACCTGCTTGTCTCCGTGGAAATGTTATTGCGGTGTCTAGAATGTTCCACAGTAGATTAAATCTATCAGGAGTGAGACAAGCAGGTTACAGCACTACTCATTGCAATTCAGAAACATCTGCAATGAATAAATGTTAGATGGATTGGTTTAAAGTCATACCATGGAACATTCCAGGCAAAGCAATAACATCTGCATGGAGACAAGTAGGTAGTGGACCCTCCACCACAAATGTTGCTTAGTACTTTAATCTATTGTTAGTTTTAATAGGAGAGCCCCTTTGCGCCAACAGGCAAGCATTTGAAAGCTGTCAAAGGTTTACAATTTACTCTTTGTCTAACAATGTTTTTAACTACTCTGTTATTAATTATGTTTAGAAGATAGTATCAAGGCTTGCTGAGCCTGTCTAATTGTTTATTGAAATACATATTTTGTATGTCAGTGGTGTTGATGGTATGATTGTGAACATGAACACATGATGTGGGTACACTATCTTTAGAGATGACTAGTGCTTTGACAAATACTCTGATGTCATGAGTTTGTGATTTTCCCTCAATATATAATGTGTCTAGATCCACTTAAGTGTTACATAATAACATTAACAAAACAAATATATAGTTTCTGTTTAAGGCTGGGTAATATGGTGACAAAAATCAAATCGCGATTATTCAGGATACAATATTATATTTAGGTAAAATTGCTATCATGATCCACTACATTTTCTTTTGAATGTAATTCTGCATTTAAACAAAGACACTATTTCCCACTTAAACCTCTTATTGGTCAGTCTGGTTCTTAGTGAGTGACAGGTGGATTCGACCAAATGCAATAAAGTGTGAATTTTCAGAAGCAGATGACTGTAGTTACTTCTCCAAGGCAAGTTCATGACAACTGATTTAGAGTGTTTTGTTGTTTGTGTGTGTGTGGAACATGTGGAGTGTTGTTTGTGTGTTATCAAATATTTAAATCAATAAAAAATGAAATTGTGATCTGGCTATTAGAAAATTGAGATATCGTATTTTTTGGCATACCGTGCACCCTGCATTCTATTGGATACTGTGTTCTAAAAAGATGTTCGTGCATGTCCCTGTATCAGTCCTCTGAGGATTTCTCTAGACTACCATAGGCTGCCTGGGGGGAAAGGGCAGAAGTTCAAAGGCTACAAGGTAAACACGAGTTTGGCTCAACACATCGCCTTTCTGAGTCACTTTGCTTCTGGGTTTTCTCCAACACCTCCACCGGTGAGAGGAAAATGTGTAAGAAAACCCAATGTTTTCTTTAGTTGAAAAAAAGTATTTTAAAAACATGATTCATTTAGAGCGACTTTAAATCAAAACACAATTATCTGGTACTGTATTTTCTGCTGATTTGCAAAGATGTTTGAGGCACTACTTTTCAAACATAAACAGTGCTGAGGATTTCCTTGAGCTTAGCCTAGATTTCTTATGTCAAGTCGTATGTACTGATGATATAGGAAAAGTTTTATTCCAGTAGTTCTTTTGGCCTGGATTCAAGTTCTGTACAGTATTTCTGACTACTGTTGTCACGTTACTAAATTTCAAACTTGATTTCCATACCAAGGAATAGACTCAATACTCACTAGTTTAATTACACAATAGAATGTCATTTTCAACTAAAAATTGTAGTAAATTATTTTATATAATCATGTGGTCTTATATCTGTAAAATACCACGCCTAGGTAGGCTCCATCGAGGTCTATGGGTGTATACTAGTCTATGTGGTCTTATACCTGCTAAAAGATAATTCTAAACTATTCAGACAAGGTTCATTTCAGTCCTATGAATATGACTTTTTTAGTATTGTGATAGCTGCTCAAATATAAAATTTTAATATCGATTAGTATCTTATTTCTATAGTTTTGGCCACTTTACTTCTATCTCATTCTTGCGTTTGTTTAAAGACTGGGATTGTGTGGTCAGGGGTGTGTTTTTTCATATGTGTGAGGTAACGGGCTGGCACGGGCTGTAAAACACCTACGCTGCAGTCTGAGCTCCCAGGTGGACCAGACAGAAGGCTGGTCTGCAGGTGCTCGGAGAAGGAGCGATTGTGCACCCATGGGAGAGGCCGTGGGATGGAGATATATGGGTGACACAAACAATAATGTGCAAGGATGTATTTGTATAACTATTGAGTTCAAGAATAGTACTGAGGTTAAAAGACAAAGGATTTGATTTTAAAATTGTCACTTCAAACAACTCATAAATAATACCCAAAGTCATTGTTTTGAGTTCAGAGAAAGTACATACTGTGACCACTTTCTGGAGGAGGGTCCTGCTTCTGCCCATGGACATGTTATGTTTTCACTTGGAATTTTCCTCAGTATGGCATTAAAATGATCTATTTAGGATTTATCTTTTACAGATGCTTTTATTAACTGATCTGACTTTGAACTTGGACTCATGGCGTCACCTGCTTGGTGCCATAGAGATAGATCATTTTAGTACCATACAGTGGGGAACATTCCAGGCAAAGACAAAACACCACCAGAAATGTGGTGTAGCGCAATAATAATGATTATTTTGTTTCCTAATCAATCTTTGTCCAATGGCTTATGCTAACCCATCTACAAAAATGACATTACGCTCAGCTTAAGTTAGCGGCACTTAAATCGTTACTAGCACCAACACAAGGCTCTACACAGTAAACATTTCAAGTGACAAACAGGCATGACGTCACCCTTTAACCTCTCCCTCACACCCAGCTCCCTCTGTCTGCAGCGGCCGCCCTCACAGCTCCAGACCTGGACATTCCTCAGACCCATGCGAGGAGCGAAGGGGAAAGAGCGGGGCTGAGGGGTGAGAAGGAAAGGGTGTGTGTGCGAGGAGGGGTTTGGCCCGGAGATCAGGGGCCAAGTGGAGACCTATCCGGCTGGGACCAGGGTGAGAGTCAACCGTCAGGAGTTCCATTTCATAAACACATAGTGGAAGTCGTCTCGGAGAGTGTGTCGAAGCATCACAATGGGCCAATCAAAACAGAATTAAAATCTGCGAGTACTTTTATGGTTTCCTGCGTCTATTGAACCAAACATTCGGGGTAAAACGTCTGGTAGCTCAAAGTGTAGGTATGTTTTTACAGATGCAAGCTCATGCTGACTAAATAATAATAATGTCTTTCTCTCACCTTCAGGTTTTGCTTTGGCTGGGCTTTTGAAATTAGTCCAGGCAGCATTTTTTGTTTTGTTTTGTCTTTTTGCACTTGTTTGATGAGTTTAAATAAAATACTTTGCAGCTACAAAAATATTAGCAATCCTACTTTCTGCACTGAGACCTTTGTTTAAGCTATTCTATTATTATTTTTAACCGCTTTATGAGCTTGAACTGTCAAATAAAATTCATAAATAGATTGTTATAAAACCTTGTCTTCTTTCTCAATAAATACATAAATACAACTGGGATTTACATGAAACAATCTCTCGTTTTTCTGGCCATAAGAAGATATATGGTAATTGAATTATGACTAATCATTTAGCATTTAAAGGTGCACTGTGTAACTTTCCAGGTGGTGGGTCCGTCACCATGGGAATGTTGTTGTTTTGCCAAAAAAATTTCACAATATAGTATTAAACTCATCTATTTCTATGGAGACAAGCACCAAGCCAGTTTAAAGGTCCGATTTGAGGAGAGGTGGGCAGAATGCATAACTTTCAAGGTATTGTTTTATTGTTAAAAAAAAAAAAAAAACTATAGTTAAATAATAAGCAAATTCAATGCCATACATAATGAAAGCATATCTCCATGGACATAACCAGGTGCTGAACTCTTACCAGAAAAGTTGCATAGTTGCATTTAAACAAAACATCTTTCCAATAACAATGCTAAATAATTATCTAGTACAGTAGCAATGATTACCTAAGAAAACAGTGTGTGTAATGAGTGTAACTTTCACCTTGGGAGAGGATTTACATTGAGTCTGTTTTAATGCCAGACGCCTTGGTCCAATTTGTCTAAGCCTGCGCATTAGCACAGCGTTTTTCCACTGATAAAACGACTCATTCATTGCAAAACCAACATCAAATATAGCAAGAGGGTATTTTTGTCTTCCAGCCCTGATTCAGTTCACTAAAGTTAGTCAACAAACATGACGTGGCGAGGAAACACTGGGTTTTATTCTTCCCCCTCTCTCCCCGAGCAGATTGCCTTGGCTCAATGGTACTTTGTGTGAGTCGGAGTTTGTTGGTGTTTGAATGGGGTTTGAGTGCTTAAAGGGGACAAGACTGCGCCCTGTCCTGAACTAAGAGAGCTGAGCAGTGTATTTAACCCAAAAGGTAAATTCTTACAACAGGAAACCCAGCCCAACACTGTGGACCTAAGGCTGTAGCGAATATACGTGACATAAATATACACTAGTAGAGAGCCAGAGCAGTGCACTTTTGTTTTCTTTGCCAATGACCTCCAAAGCTGCTGCTGCTACTGCCCCTGTCACTGCTACTGCTGCTTTCTCTAGGGTCAGCTCTCTCTGCCACCCTTGACCAGAGTACAGTTAGTTTTTTAGAATAACTCCACCATTATAGGACAGAAATATTAGTCCAAACAGTAGCAGAGCCTCATATGTACTCTGGATAAGACTAAAATTTCATCTGATCATCTATGTTAGAATGTTGTTTCCTCATCACAAACATACCTGGTTTTATGTTTTGTTTCATTCACACACGTTTAACACACAAACTCTGCATATTTAGGCTGAGTTTTCTCTCGAACTAAAAACAAACTGTTGCACTTTGTGATGCCAAGTGTTAATACAGGAAGTGTTTCTAAACTCCATACACCTTCACTAGAATCATTTCGATCACTTCAGCCCTGGAATTGCCAATCTCTACAGAACAAAATGTAAGCTGATAAGTTGAAAACTACAGAGCATTTTGAGATTTGGAGATGTAGACAGACTAATAATAAAGGATTACTCAAACATGTGTGAATGAAACAAAACACAACTTCGGATATGTTTTTGATGAGGTAACAACATTATAACATGGATTAAAGCTAGAATGGAAGCAGTGTCATAATTACAAAATGGTAAGACATGCAAATACCCAAGACATAAAATATACTCTCTTGTAGTCTTTGAAATTAGATTATGAGCCTAAATGGGACCTCAATAACTTAATGTTGTGCGCCTCCATTGATTCCTCTGAGTGTTGTTTTTGGCAGTTCCTCTTAAGCCAAGTCTTCTCAGTAATTACAGAATTAAGAAGAAGCACTAACCTGTTTGGAGAAGGCCAACCCCACTGTCTGACTGGTCAAAGTGCTTCTGGATGTCTTGCACAACACCTGTAATCACAAGAGAGCATTAGATGAGTTATACTGACCACACAAACAATGTTAAATTAATACAGTCTTTACTTTGACGGATCCTGCTGTGGTTATGAGTAACAGAGTGTACTAAAAGCTTATCAGTCATTCAGCATCCCCAAAGTGCGCGAACTGTCAGCTAAGTGGTCTTGGCTCGCTTAGATGTGTTATAAATGGTTGCAGTGATGTAGCAGTGAGTTTTTAAGATGTAAATGAATTTTGTATATGCATATAAACTGCTGTATATTATATTTATTGTATTACATGTGGTTTTATAGCTTAAAATGCCTAGAAAAACAGGCATTCTGACTGTGAGTGGTGTTACCGCTCCACAGATCTGACCTGTAACTTGGTCTGGTTTAGTCTCCATGCAGATAAAAAGGTTTAATACCATACTGTGAAATATTCCAGACCAAGCAATAACATCTCCATGGAGAAAAACATTTGACAGACCCTCCACCAGAAAAGTGACAAAAAGCACCTTTAAAATAGTTTCAAACATAACAATGAAAACCAATAAACCACTAAACCAAATTACAAAACACACAAACCACATTTGGGTAAGTAAACTGTAATGAACTATAATGAATAACCATGAGAACTTGTACAGCAACACTTAAGTCAAGAAGGTAATAATTTAGGCACTTGTCATTCACACAAAAGCCTTCCACCGCGAGAAACCACACAGTCTTTGAAGTAACTGTGAGCCTGCCTCATGTGCCCTGAGCAGTGACAGAGGAATGAAGCCAATCTACATAGTGCACATCCTTTTTTTTTAAATATATATTTAAAGGTCCTATATTACACAAAAATGAGCTTAAAGTCATGTTAGAATGTTTTTACCTCAAAAACAAACCTGGAGTTGTGTTTTGTTTCATTCACACATGTTTGAGTAATCCTTCATCAGATCCTTCATCCCCACTGCTATCAGACTGTATAACTCCACTACATAGTCTTAATGTTTAACTTATTTACTTATTTTATTAGTATCATTACTATCTCAACTGTCTGCATGTGCTTTTTTTTGTTCTAACTTTCCTTTGCACTAAACTGCCTGAATCTAATGTGGCAAGTGAATTTCTCCTGTGTGAGATCAATAAAGTCTTATCTTATCTTACCTTTATTATTTGGCTATACATTTCCAAAGCTTAAAATGCTCTGCTCCACCTTGGGATGTCATGAAGCGGTAGTTTTCAAGTTAAACACTACCTTTTATTAGTAGAGATTGACAATTCCAAAACTAAAATCATCTCAATTATTCTAGTGAAGATGGAGTTTAAAAACACAGTAGAGCGCTTCCTGTAGCACATGACATCACAAGGTGAAACTGTTTTCTGGCTGAGAGAAGAACTCTGTGTAAATATGTTTTTTGTTTTTTTTGAACACGTGAATGAAACAAAACAAAACTCCAGGTATGTTTTTGATGAAGAAACAACATTACAGCTTAGAGGAGAATATAGTGTAATATGGGTCCTTTAACTAAACAAAAACAAATTCGACAAAAAAATGGAAATAAAATAGAAACCCTCCCACGCCTGACACCTCTCTCGACACAACGAAACACAAAAAAGCACCAGGCAAAAAGACCTAAACTGCCAATCAAATCCAATCCCACCAAATGTCCAAGAAAAGAATCTCCTCTAATACATTTTAATAGAGTAAACAGCAGCTGGCTCCAGTCCAGAGGTGCAACACAAAACATGTGGACAGCTGGGTGTTCTGCTCTCCGAGACTATACAATCCCATAAAGTTTTTAAAGACCAATAACCTTAAGAGAACGTAGCAGATGAGAGTTTAATAAATTTGGGTTAACTTATTCATTTTATTCAAGGCATTGATAAACATGAAGCGACACTTTTAAATGAATTTGGTTTGTAACATTTCAAAGAGTTGTTTTTTTTATGTGAGGAAAAAAGAGGAGAGGAAAGGGAATAAAATATTTGGATTTTGGAGCAGTGCGGTGTAGATGCTTTGTGAAGTTGGCAGGTCGGTTTGGGAGATTGCGACACACGAGGATCGTGAAAATGGAGCAGTGACATGACCAGCATTTTAAAAAGCTAAAAGTGAGAAAGACATATTCTTCTTTGCCTGCTATACGGACACGCATGGATCATTCTTTTACATTTCTGGAATTTTAAATAGCAATATTGATCTAAAACAATTTAATATAAGAACCGAAAATGCAAATCTCCTCTAAAATACTGTAGTGCTGTTCACTTTACAATGGCAATGTAAATGTCATTATTATTATATTATTAATGTCATCACAACAAAGTGCTTGAAGTTCACAATAGCAAGCAGCTGATTTTTTTTTCCATTTATATCAAAATTACTACAAAATATCCCATATGTATGACCATTTAAGAAAATCAAAAGCAAAAGCAAAGTAAGTCAGTGTGTGCTAGTAATGATTACAATTGGGATTTTCTAAGCAATGACATCTTGAATGCAGAATAAACATTGCTCAGTCATGCAAGAATCACTCTAAATACAACTTTGAGTGGGTAAATGAGCAGTCAAAACATGTCAAGTTTGCATAATATGTCTCCTTAACTCTGTTGTAAACTTGTATAACTTGACCCCTAATTACAGCGAGATCCTTGACCAAAACCCTCCTGTCTTCACTGAGATTTAGTCTGGAAATGTCTTAAGTCCCATCTAGACCAAAGCTGCTACAAAAGAGCACACTGTGAAATGGAAGCTGTCGTTTTGGCAATCTCCAGAATTAAAATATCTTCATATTTGTTGACAGAGATTCAAAGACAGGGCCGATAAACGGGGCAGGTGCATTTTTGACAGGGACTGCGAATTGAAACATACGTCAGATTCTTGTCATCTGAGACTAACCACCTGCTCGCGTCGCATACTCTACTGCAGACTGTCAGTGTGACGAAGTCTTTCTCAAAGTTGAATCTATGGTTGTTGTTCATATGGGTTCATGAATTTTGTATTTGTGAGGACCTCTGTTGCTTATTAACATTCAGCAAAGCTACAATAGTGAAGTCTATTATGCAAGCCTCAGGGCAAACGGCTCTGTCAAGTAAATTGGGGAGTAGATAATTTGAATAATCAGAACCAATAATTAGATATGATGTTGTTAGTGTGTTTACATACACAAAAAGAAATTTGATCATCCAAAATTCCTGATGACATCCATGAGCATGGCATAAGAAAATCAGCAGATATGTAAAGTAACTATTGTATTTAAAACACAAAATACATTGAGTTTTAAAATAACTCTTTAAATCTTTAACCTTTCCTCTATATTTTTTGTCTTTGTCACCATAGTTTGCCATTTTTATGTAATTTTCATTGTCAAAACCCGCATATGTGATGAACTATCAGAAACAGAGAAAGTTTACTCACATCAGATACAACTGTTTGCATGACATTTCTGTAATCTGATAACACCAGAAATCAGATAATCACCATATTTTTTGTGTGCTTGAAAACATTGACAGTGTTATTATGTTTTTTTTTTTACAGATAACCTTATTTTAATTGCAAAAAGGTATAGAAGCAACATTCAACTGATAAAAGCTAACCGATGAAAGACAATAAAGACGTTTAAAGCAAAATGAAATGAAAAGTATAATAGTAGCAGCACAAAAAGCTTTTTATTTTGCTATTTTTATTTTGCTATTGTTTTTACAGGCGCAGTCAACCCTGTCCAAATCCTATGAGACAGCCCATCCCTGGTGCCCTTGGCAGACTGGGTGACTGTGCCCCTGCCCTCCTGAGTCGTCCTGACCGTCAAACAGATTGTAAAACAGTGCATAAGTGCTGCTGTAGCATAATTACCCTGAGCAAGTGCACACACACACACATGCACACACACACACACATTTGCAAACACACAGGCTCACAAACACACACACAGACCTGCTGAGAGGGGGATTCCTCTGCCAGATGGTTGGTTGTCCCTCTTGGACACACATTGAGTTTATCTGTACCACACCCGTCTACACCCAGCACTCACACAGACGGCATGGGGCAGGTGACTGCATGCGACACTACAGACACACTGCGACTAATGTGAAACCAAAAGATGATGATGACATGGTTATACAGGTAGTGTGTACGTCCAGTTGAAATTTCAAATGGGAGCACTTTGGTATTTTAAATGGTCTTCTATACTAAAAAAACTGTGACTGGATGGTATTTAGTCACACCTGGCACTACTTGGGCGAACCTGATGACGCTGTAGAGGTGAAACGCGTTGTTCGCTCTAGCCTAATAAAGAATAAATAAAGAATAAAGTCAAGCAAGTGTGCGGTAAAACTCTTTTTTTTGGAATTGTTGAATGTTCCTGCTATCACAGCACCTGGAAGCTGTGCATTGAGTCTTGAACTTTTGGTCTTCTATACTAAATTAGAATGAAATTGTTGATACCAATTTGCAGTGTTTTTATTAGGTTTTCATTTATTTCATCTCTTTGTGGAGAAATTTGTCTTGGAGCTGGGGTCAGTAGCATTAACTTAACATACACTGATGACATGGCATAAGAGAAACAAAAAGAAAAGCACACAGATTAAATAGATGTAGATTAGTATTAAATTGTAGTATTCCACCATTTTAAAACTTATAACAAAATTTCTACAACGCAGTGGAATTTTCTTCCTAGTGTGCATTATAAGTGTCTATATTAATAACTAAACTGTCTCATGTCAGCTTTGATTTGATTTCTGAATACCTACTTACGCAAATCCTTCATAATAGTGTCTTTTGTTCTGCATTGTGTTTCTGTGGGCCCTATCAAAACCAGTGGATTGTCACAGTGGATTGGGAAGCAGTGGACTGTGTAATGAAGTCATGAAGTCTGCTAATCTGTCAGGGATTACAGAGCTGCTAGCATTTTGTTTGTGTACTTACGTTATAACATCTCTCAAACAGGGCTTTTTACCACCAGATAGTCAGTTCCTCTTTTTTTTTTTAATCTATCCTAACAATCCTCTATCAATCTTTTCTTGTCTTAATTACCACAAGATTCATATTTTGGACTTTAGGGCAAAACATGTATCTCTGATGGATTCAGTGAGCTATTCAAAGTTGCTCACCTGCGTTGCCATGGATACTGGCATTGAGCAGCATCCAAAAAAGGTCAGAACGCTGCCGCTCCAAAAATGTTTCTTAAATGGGGCAATTTTGTTTTTAATTAATAAAGTACGATTTGTTTTGTCCCAGTACAGATATATTGTAAAGCTCTTTAGATTGAAATGAGACAGCTGTGTACGTCTGCTTCTAATTAGGCTAGCATTTTTATTATCCTCCATGAACAAGTAAGTAGCGCTATTAGCATGCTAGTTGTTGTCAACATTGCCATGGGGGCAAGATCCTCCCCTGGCTTCTGAAACTTGTGAAACAAGCTGATAAACTCATTGCACTCAATATTTAGGATGCTAGGATTGCAAAATAACATTTCAGGCACAGCTACTTTGTTGTTGTTTCTTAATCACGTGTTTGAGCTGCACCCTGTGTATTGATTTACATGTCCTCCAGCATTTTCAACTATTTGATAAGACTAATAAATAATCCAATATCTTATCTGATGAATGGGACCTCATAGTGGCCCTGACACATGGTAATGTGTAGTAACAGTTGTGAGACAGATACCACGGGTCCCTTGAATGAAGCTGATAGAAGAGACGAGGAGTGCAGCTGAGTGCACTCCGGAGCTAGAAACACTGCAGGAATGTGGCCAATCGGCTTCAATCATCATTCAGACTTACAAACTCACGCTCAGTCAAGACACTCCCTGCCAACGTGTGCACTGCACATCTCTCTGGGGAATTCAGTGATTTCTTCTTAATTGAGAGGTCATAGTATTCCATGGGGATGTTCTGATCAAGGTTTTTCTGTTCTGACACCAATGTTGATACTTTGGGTTTAAGTATCTTAAGGACAGAGACTAAAAATATCATTCATTTCCTTTAAACACAAATAGCATAAGGTATACATGTGGTTTGTAACTACACAGAAGCGCTTTGTAAAAATACAAGTTTAATATTAATATTAGATGTTTTGGGCCAACTTTAACCAGTAAATCGTCTTATTACACCACTTTATAGATTAAAATGGTAACCCGATGGAATAGGGTGACCAGATGTTCCTATTTACCTGGAACAGTCCCAGTTTTGAGCCCTGTGTCCCCTGTCCTAGTAGATTTATCCAAAACCAGTGACTTGTCCCAGTTTTATGTCAAGAAATGTCTTAGGTGTCCCTATTTCTGACCAATCTGATACCTAACTAACAGTAAAAAGAGGCATAAATTGTCATTTGTTTAGGTAAAATACAGACAAGCTGCTTAAAATGACAAAAACAAAAGAAAATGTGACTCTACTGACTTACACTAGTGCCGGGTGCATAACAATTTTCTTTAACTCGTTTCACAGTTTTATTATTACCAGCCAACCCAAACCAGGGATGTCCCAGTTTTTTATTTTGAAAATCTGGTCTCCCTACAATGGAAGCCAATATCCAATCCAACAAAATTTTCAAAATCTGTACCAATATCTTATATTATCTGTGCATCCCTATGTATTCATATGATTTTAAAGAGAATGAGAACATTCACTCTTGTACCCACTGAAAAAAATGATGCAATGATTTAGGCAATATAAGAAATATATTTAGCTGTTCATACAATATTTTAGAGTTATAAACAAATGCATAAGAAATAGTGCAACAAACATAAAACTGTTTTAATGTTATGTCTTATTTTTACACTATAATATAACTAATCTCAATGTGAAAGTATTCTAAATATTCAGAATCCAGAATTCAGATTTGACCATGTATCAGAATACATTACAAAATAAATTTCAAAAGCAGGTATTTATTATTCTGTAACTAAATACATTTTCAAAGTATTGCTCCAAACACTGTGTATCACTTCACTTTTCACTTCAGTAAGAACAAGGAAGCCTAATAAGCCAAGGCGTTTTTTATTGTGTACACGCTACATAACAGAGCGCTGCCTCTGAGCAAGCACAGCTGAGTGAGCGCTCCACTCGCCTCTCATAAAGTCTGCTTTTATGAGACCCTTTTTTCAACGTGAAGAAATGACTCAATTTGGAGACCGGGCCACAAGCACTGTATTTAGCACGTGTGAATGGTGATCTATCAATATGAATAACTCATTTAACCCAGGCAATAAAAAGCTTCTAGTGTCCACATAAATCACACCAATTAAGTATACTTGACCTTCAGGTATAATAAATAAAAGGCAGACATTATGAACAGGGCTGTGTACAGTTGTTTTACCTTCAAACCACAGACTGTATACAGCTCTGAAAAAAAAATAAGAGACCATTGCATTTTTTTCTGAAATCAGCATCTCTACATGTATTACAGCCATTCCATTCCAGCGTCTGTTGAATTCCAACACAAACACAAAGCTGAGCTACTTCAGTTCTTGCACCAAAAGTGGAATAAAGTCACCCAAGAACAATGTGAAAGACTTGTGGAGACCAAGACGCATGAAAGCTGTGATTAAAAATAAGGGTTACTGCACCAAATATTGATTTTTGAACTCTTCTTAAGTGTAAACATTAGTATTATGTTGTTTTAAAATGAATTTGATCTTGTTTCTTTGCGTTGTTTGAGGTCTGAAAACATGTATCTTTTTTGTTATTATGACCATTTGTCATTTTCTGCAAATAAATGCTCTAAACGATAATATTTTTATTTGGAATTTGGGGTAAATTTTGTCAGTAGTTTATAGACTCAAACAAAAATGTTCCTTTTGCCCAAACACATACGTAAATCAGTTTTTCTGATTTTTCTATAAGTAGAAAAATCAGAAAAACTGATAATTTGCAGTCGTCTCTTATTTTTTTCCAGAGCTGTATATAAATGGACATAGCTAACCTGCTAGCCACCACGTTCTAAATAACGAACGAGCATGGGGGCTCTTCCAACTTCATCGACTAATTGACTTTACATTGAAAAACTGTCACCCCTCTCTCTTTAACTGTTGCCATGAGCCTCATAAGTTTGGTCTTAAAATGTTCTTATTAAGTTGCTCTACATGATCCTAGTGGTTTGGGTTTTTTTCTTTTTTTGCTATTTTGTCCATAAATAAATTCCTGTTGCTAATATGAAACTCAGCTCCAAATTCGCTCCTATAAATGCTAGCCTCTATGAGCTTCATTTGGCTGGAGACGAACGCTATGGGTGACGTCACACTTCCTTAGGCTACGTTTATATGATGACGATCTGAATAAAAGACGCAAAAGTAGCGTCACGTCTTCACTTTTTATTCCGCGTTTAGATGAGCGTTTTCAGGAGGAAATCTGTGAGCATACAGTTATGCAAAAGTGTGTGGAATTCGATTGGGTATGCATGCCAGGCGGCTAGGTGGTGCTGTGATACATTATCACTATGTCCGCACAGATGCGTAGAATCTTTCTTAATTTATTTACTTAATTTAATTAACTTACCTTTTTAATAAAATTTTTATTTAATTTATTGAACTTAATTTACTTAATTTACTTTATAAATATAAATATCCACAAATGGTGATGTAAACACGTACGTGACATCAGCAGATTTGACCAGAGTTTTGCGTCTTGGGCAGTGTAGACGAAAACGCTACGGCGGAGGATATTCAAGTTTTCCACTTTGGAGGGCGGTTTCAGTTTTTCACATTTTTAAGCACCCAAAACGCTGTCACCGTCTAAACGAAAGGCACTTCTGATAAAATATTTTGTCGTTTTTACCCGCAAGTGTCCTCGTGTAAACAGGCCCTAAGTTGCTCTACATGATCCTCCAAATTTGCTCCTATAAATGTTAGCCTCTGTAAGCTTCATTTGACTGGAGATGAACGCTATGGGTGACGTCACGCTTCCTTAGTCCACTTCTTTATACAGTCCATGGTTCAAACACACAAAGCTAAATGAATCCAATCATCTCAAAGAGGACAGCCATTGGAATCATATGCCCAAAAGAGACACTTGTTGATCTCCATCTTCTATTTCTGCACTGGGAATCTAGGCTAAAAGGAAAAGCAGTCCATTATGGAGAAGTCACAAGTTACAAAAGGAGTCCAATGAAAAAAAAAATGGGGTAAACGGGATCAAGTGAATACGAAGGAACAAGAATCCCTCGTCATGTTTTTAGTTCTTCCTAGAATCAGGTTGAGTCTTCAATTTATCCCCAGAGAAGATTAAGAAATGTGACGTCACTGGGTCATTTATCTCTGTCTAAAATATGGGAGTGAAGTTCCTGCAGCTCAGTTAATTCTTTCTCATTTCAGATTGTGATCACAAGCTATTGTAAAAGGTAGCCATGTCATGTCTTTTTATAGTTTAGTTTAGTTTAGTTTAGTTTAGTTTAGTTTATAGTTTAGTTCAGACCTCTACAAACATGTTTTGGAATGAAACACTTATGTTAGTTTACCTGTTAGTCTTAATGCTCATTGAGTTGTTTATAATGTGCCTGAACAGAATCCTACTATTTAGAGATCCTATATTGAGCAAAATTGACTCTTGTGAGCTTTAAGCCATGTTAGAATGCTGTTACCTCATCAAAAACTTACCTGGAGGGAGTTGTGTTTCACACATATCTGAGTAATCCTTTATAATCAGTCTGTCTACATTTCCAAAGCTAAAAATGCTCTGTTCCACCTTGTGATGTCAAGAAGTGGTAGTTTCCAAGTTAAGAGGTCCTTTTACCGTTAATTGAGTAGATACTGTCAATTCTAGGGCTGAAATAATCCAGATGATTCTAGTGACGGTGTATGGAGTTTAAAAACATAAAAGAGCACTTCCTGTATTACCACATGACATCACAAGGTGGCACAGAGTGTTTTCTGTTTGAGAGAAGAACTCAGCCTAAATATGCAGGTTTGTGTGTTAAACATGTGTGAATGAAACAAAACACAACTCTTCAACTCAACTCGTGTAAACAGGCTCTAAGTTGCTCTACATGATCCTCCAAATTTGCTCCTATAAATGTTAGCCTCTGTAAGCTTCATTTGACTGGAGATGAATGCTATGGGTGACGTCACGCTTCCTTAGTCCACTTCTTTATACAGTCCATGGTTCAAACACACAAAGCTAAATGAATCCAATCATCTCAAAGAGGACAGCCATTGGAATCATATGCCCAAAAGAGACACTTGTTGATCTCCATCTTCTATTTATGCACTGGGAATCTAGGCTAAAAGGAAAAGCAGTCCATTAAGGAGAAGTTACAAAAGAAATGGGGTAAGCCGGATCAAGTGAATACGAAGGAACAAGAATCCCTCGTCATGTTTTTAGTTCTTCCTAGAATCAGGTTGAGTCTTCAATTTATCCCCAGAGAAGATTAAGAAATGTGACGTCACTGGGTCATTTATCTCTGTCTAAAATATGGGAGTGAAGTTCCTGCAGCTCAGTTAATTCTTTCTCATTTCAGATTGTGATCACAAGCTATTATAAAAGGTAGCCAGTGCATGAATGGGTAGGTATTTACCACAATGTGGAAAGTAAAACCTGTACACACTCAGATTAGGAGAACCTGTCTCACTTATGGAAGTAATAAAAAGGTCTCTGCGATGTAAATCCTTCATCAATAGATCAACAACATGGTTTAAAGTTGGGATATGAGGTAAAATGGGTTAAGGTTAAAGTTAGAAAAGTAGCAACTATGGTTAAGATTAGGATCAGTCTCAGTTGAAGTGCCTATGACAGCTTGAACTACTAATTTTACTAAAACATAGTTAATCTCATTATATTTCAGATTTCAGTAAAAGGAATTGTCAAAATTGCCCAGTATGGTCTTTTTTTTTAAGTTTAAAATGTTACTTCCTGGTTGGAAATCATGAGATCACGCTATTACCTAGCAGTGTACTGGGTCAAAAACTCCACTAATATCCACAAAGATTATAGTTTGACAAATATATATATATCATTTACGTATCTTTAAAAATGTGTTTCTTGTGTTTAAATTGTGGATAATTTTTGCACAGAATTCTCCCCAGTGTGATGTCATTAATATGTTTTGCAGCTCTCTACTTTCTGCTTCTTCCAACATACTTTTTCAACTTTTCTTTGCAAACACCTCCTTGATAGGTGTAAAAACTATCATTTATATTTAGAACAGGTTTAATCCCACCAAATTAAGTCAATATAATGTTCCAAAGGAGAAGGGGTGGGACGAGACCTAATTTCCATAAAACGAGGTGAGACACGAGATTGGGTTCACGAGAACTAGACAAGACGAGGTTTTAACATAGATTTTTTTTTTAATGGATTCAGTTCACAAT
Source organism: Paratrypauchen microcephalus (assembly GCA_036785185.1). Lineage (NCBI taxonomy): Eukaryota > Metazoa > Chordata > Actinopteri > Gobiiformes > Gobiidae > Paratrypauchen > Paratrypauchen microcephalus. Next base: position 8,622,031 of record JAVJIX010000007.1, on the reverse strand, counting down.
TTTAGCCTCACCATTTATGATTTATGTTATTTTATATTTTTGCATTTTCTCACTGTAGCACTGTTTCTTGAAATTACAGCTTTTCAAGAAATGCAACTTGCCTTTACTTTGCCCAATGCAAATGTAAAAACATGGGGGGGAACTAAAAAAAAAAGTTAATTTTTGTGATGTGCAGACAATCTTGTGGCAATTTTTTCTCGCGAGATCTTGTAGTACGAGAGCTACTAAGAACTAACTCTACTAAGAAGTATAGAAAGCCAACGTGTGTGTGTGTGTGTGTGTTCCCCTTGGCGATGGTTTGCGTGTGTGGATGGAAGTCATTCATTGTAGCCTGAGTGAGTGAGGCAGTGGTGAACCACTTTACTGATGTGGCCTCTGCTTTTGCAAAGGGGGGTGATCCCAGCTCTTGTATCAACTGGTATAAATAGTCTGGGAAAGGAAAAAAGAGTGTTTTGTAATGACTGAGGAGAAAGTGCGTCCTTTTGGGTTGTTCTTGTAAACTTTTTTGGGGGGGGTTTTTTTGGTCTTGGTTGGGAGTGCGTGAGAGAGAGTTTACAGTAGGACTGCACAATATATCACAATCAAATCAAAATGGTATTGTAAACTACCGCAATTACCAAATCACAAAGGCTGCAATTGTTTAGTTATTATAATGTTTTCCAAAAATACCAAAATATCATGTCTTTTTATAGTTTAGTTTAGTTTAGTTTATAGTTTAGTTCAGACCTCTATAAACATGTTTTGGAATGAAACACTTATGTTAGTTTACCTGTTAGTCTTAATGCTCATTGAGTTGTTTATAATGTGCCTGAACAGAATCCTACTATTTAGAGATCCTATATTGAGCAAAATTGACTCTTGTGAGCTTTAAGCCATGTTAGAATGCTGTTACCTCATCAAAAACTTACCTGGAGGGAGTTGTGTTTCACACATATCTGAGTAATCCTTTATAATCAGTCTGTCTACATTTCCAAAGCTAAAAATGCTCTGTTCCACCTTGTGATGTCAAGAAGTGGTAGTTTCCAAGTTAAGAGGTCCTTTTACCGTTAATTGAGTAGATACTGTCAATTCTAGGGCTGAAATCATCCAGATGATTCTAGTGACAGTGTATGGAGTTTAAAAACATAAAAGAGCACTTCCTGTATTACCACATGACATCACAAGGTGGCACAGAGTGTTTTCTGTTTGAGAGAAGAACTCAGCCTAAATATGCAGGTTTGTGTGTTAAACATGTGTGAATGAAACAAAACACAACTCTTGGTATGTTTGTGATGACTAAACAACATTATAACATAGATCAGAAAATAACGTAATATGGGTCCTTTAAACACATACTATATTCAAGATTCAAGATTGTTTATTTGTCATATGCAGAATCAACACAAGGTCAACAATGCAATGAAATGCTTAGGATCAGAAGAACCGTTGACTCGCTTGTCAAGAAGATTGTCAAGAAGTACTAATAGCATGCTAATACTAATAGTATGCCATAAATCGAATCACAAAACTTTCTAGAAAAATCACAATTCTATTTTTTTTCCCCAAAACCATGCAGCCCAAAAAAGCACAAACAGGGAAGAAGCTGGAGTCACAGAGCCGGGCCTTAGTGTGCAGGCGCAGAGTCGACCACAAAAATGTCCAACTGTGGCCGGTGGGTTCCTGACCGGCTCTCTCCTCCCTGAGCCATGTGGTCGTGCTCTGGGCAGGAGAGGGATTTTTCCATTCCGCTTCCTTCTCACAGATCTGAAGGAAACGCACTGCAGATGTCGGGGAAACAGAGAGGAGAGGAGCAGAGGAGGAGAGGAGGAAAGGAGAGGTGGGGGCCCTAAGAGGTGCACATTGAGTTCACGTCAACAATAGAATGAATGGAATCACTCCCCAGCGGTCGCATGGCGGGTTGTGGGTACATCCGTGTCTGACCGAGCAATCCCGGGCATAAGATCAATAACTGAGAGGATGTGAAGGCACTCAATATGATCCTGTACCATTTTAACTAGCGAGAAGTCTGTAGTTAGCAATTTAAAGGTGTATTGTGTGATTTTTCTGCTTGTCTCCATGAAGATATTACTGTTTTGCCTTGATTATTCTACAGTATGAAGGCAGGTTAATAGTCAGATCTATGGAGAAGCGTGCTTGCACATGATAAGAATTCAAGTATTTTTGAGCTATAAAACACCTGTGACACTGGTCTACAATTTTTTGGACTCGATCTGCTTCTGAGATAAAAGTGGCTAAATCTCATTTATATTGATAAGATTAACTGAAAATCAATTGATAACTGTGCTATTAGATAATGTATTAAACATATATAATGATATAATAATAATATATATTATATATATTGATATATGTTAAAACTTTAGACATATTAAAATGAATGTATTGGAATGTGCAGACAGGCTTTCAGATAGAACTGTTGCTTGTAGACATACCTTCTGATACTACCGAACTACCGTTTTTGCATAAATTTCCTATTTTGACCCAATACTATATCTTGGAAACTATAGCCAATCAGTACTTCTGACTTACTTTTTCTTTATTAGTGACCTAAACCAGTGTTTCCCAACCACGGGTACAAGTAACCCTAGGGGTACGCGAGCAAACTGCAGAGGGTACTCAGCAGTGTCGCTGCTAGGCACAGGGGGCTTTGTGTTACATTTTTGTATGAAAAGTGCTTTATAAATATTGTTTGATTGATTGATTGATTGATTGAGGGGGAGATTTTTTTTATTTTTTAAATTCTAATTTGAGTAAATTTTAGTTAAAGAAAATAGAGAAAATGCCTGAGAATTAAATTTTCAAATTAAGGAGATGAAATAAAATGATTTTCATTTAATAATCCGTTGTGTCACGTTCTACTTTTGGAGAATTATGAGTGAGGGGGTACTCGAGGTATGACAAAAAGGCTCAGGGGGTACACAAGACAAAAAAGGTTGGGAAACACTGACCTAAACCAAGAAAAATTTCACTACTTTTGTTCCGGAAGCATTTTGCTTGTAGACCAGTGTAATTGAACAAATGCAAGAGAGATATGTTTAATGTTCCCTACTGTGGAACATTCCAGGCAAAGAAATAACATCTCCATGGATTCAAGCATGTAGTGGACCCTCCACCTTAGAGGTTACACAGTACACCTTTAAGCAGAAGACCAATAGGCTGGTCAATAACATTTAAAAAAGAGTCACTTAAAGTCACTTAAAAATAATCAATAATCAATTTTCTGTTGAATGTAATTGGCTTTCATGTGTTGTTTTTTGTTGCTTTGTCAGCAGCAAAGACTGAAAGAAATGTAAGAGTGCCAGAAAGAAAATGCCAAAAATATAAAAAAGAAAGAACATTTTATGATGAGAAACATGCCTTTTCTTTGCATATTCCAAAGGTTTTTGCATTCATGGGTTCCACTGTCTTGTTATAGGCAACATTTTTAAGGATTTTTCTCTATTCAAAAGATCGGATGTTCAGTTTGAAATTGTTTACTGCTATGGCAACGGTTCTAACATTTCATCATTCAGAAACCCATGGATATGTTCTTTCTTGAAAACAGTAGAGCTTTGTGGCTGACTATAAAGATGCTATTATGATTTCAATACAAAAACTCCCTGATACTCCAGACAGCTTTCATTCTAATTTTACTAATTTATGAGTTCCAACTGGGACTATGAATTAAACCAGGTCTTGTACATTTGCCAGTCTAGCAGTCCAACTTTGATTTAAACACATGTGAATGAAACAAAACACAACTCCAGGTATATTTCTGAGGAGGTAACATTATAACATCAATTTTGCAAAATATACAGCTCTGGAACAAAAAAAAAAGACCACTGCATTTTTTTTTTTTCTGAAATCAGCATCTCTACATGTATTACACCCATTCCATTCCAGCGTCTGTTGAATTCCAACACAAACACAAAGCTGAGCTACTTCAGTTCTTGCACCAGGAGTGGAATAAAGTCACCCAAGAACAACGTGAAAGACTTGTGGAGAGCATGCCAAGACGCATGAAAGCTGTGATTAAAAATAAGGGTTATTGCACCACATATTGATTTCTGAACTCTTCTTAAGTGTGAACATTATTATTATGTTGTTTTAAAATGAATTTGATCTTGTTTCTTTGCATTGTTTGAGGCCTGAAAACGTGTATCTTTTTTTGTCATTTTGACCATTTGTCATTTTCTACAAAAAAACGCTCTAAACGATAATATTTTTATTTGGAATTTGGGAGAAATGTTGTCAGTAGTTTATAGACTCAAACAAAAATGTTCCTTTTGCCCAAACACATACCTATACTTACTTACTTTACTATATTATGTGCAATTGTTTACCTTTTACCCTGCACTTTTTGCAGCACTTTGCAGCACCAGGTACTATTATTGCATGCTATTAGTACTTCTTGACGAGCAAGTCAATGATTCTTCTGATCCTAATCATTTCATTGCATTGTTGACCTTATGTTGATCCTGCAAATAAACAATCTTGAATCTTGAATCTACCTATAAGTAGTAAAAAATGATAATTTTGCAATGGTCTCTTATTTTTTCCAGAGCTGTAGAACCTTTAATGGGATCTGCTGTATCCTTAATTCTCCTTTTACTAATCAAACATTCGTATTCATCTTCGAGGCGCTGCCGTAGTCCCAGCTGGTACACGCTAAATATTTTATGATATGGATACTATAAGGGGGGCATGTGAGGGCCAGACTAAACCTATAGCTTTTCAATAATGCATTTAAGGCGGGCACACTTTCATGTACCGAAACACATTATTGAGAGACGAGGTGCAGTGGAGCGGAGTAAAGGTATTTGCGATTAGATGAGACAGACGGACTGCTGGGGGACTTGCGTTTGAGCACGGTAATCACAGAGGAATACTGAACAGAAGTTGAACCTGAATATGAACCTGTGAAGGAGGAGAAGCAGGAGGAGGGGGAGGATTATGAAATGATGTCAAGTCGACCCAGGAGATGTGTGCAAAGTGTATCCAGTTTGTTTAATCATAAGGTAACATTTAGTTCGGTTAGTCAGCACCAAAAATATACAGCGATGATTTATTATGGAGATTTAAGGGAATAGAGAAAACAGGGTCAGACATACAGATATTTTTTACTTTTGTTTTAGTGTATTAACTCAATGTTCAATTCAATTATTTGATTTAAATAGTTTATACATGAATTTCAGAAAGATGAATTATTAGGACCGTTATCATAGAGATGAACAAAATATGTTTTGAACGGGAAAAAGTCCTCAAAAAGAGTATTTTAAAAAGTGATTTAAAAAATTGTCTAAAATATTTGTGTTAATTGTGTTAATTCTAAATGACATAAGAATGGAAATGTTTATTTTTATATCATGTTTGACAGTGAGAAAAAAAGCATGTGTGTTTTTATATAGTGTATGTAAACGTCTGGTTTCAACTGTATGTAACAAAGAGCTGAACCCCATAAATACAATAGGTGCCATTTTAGTACTTTTGACCATTTAAAAGACATTATATTTTGTTTCGAATTGTTAATTGTTATGGCGACAGTGCTTGCAATCCCTTTGGTCTTCATAGAAAGATTACAGAAACATTTTAGGTTGAAGACTTTCTTGCTAACATAGAACAAACATAAAACTAAGTCTAAGTAGTACATACTGTGCATTGGGGAAAATATGGGCAAAAAAATTCAATCTTTCATTTAATTTAATTTAATTTCCATAGCAGTTTTGGTTAAATTACTTGCACAGTCATTGCACCATTGCTATTTCTAACCCGGTTTATATAACAGTGAAGGATTAAGTCATCATGTAGTGTTTTAATGAGATTTCTCCTCCAAGCTCACATACGTCAATAGTGGAATCCATAATTATTTTTAACAGATTTGATAACATAATCTTTAACAGCTACGATCATTTACACAGTACATTTTTTAAGCCCAGGTTTATTACAGAGAGATAAGTTTGGTTTATTTCTCCTTTAAATAAAAATAAACAGCATATTTCTGCCTGTCCTGGCCTTCACCTGAACACACTGACTGACTCCCTCCTAACCTCTCAGTTGTTCTTCGTGATGACAGAACATCCAAAGCTTGTCAAAGTGTCTAGACTTATGTAGCAATGAGAGACTGGCCCCGGGGATGTGATGAAAAGAGATGAGAATTGAAGATCTATGCGTTCAGCTCAATTTAGCGCCAAACCGCTGCAGCGACCTCATCCATCTGTGTTTATCCAGTGTTAGTGCGGTGCAAAGTTGAACTACAATTGTTTTAGTCCAGTGTTTGCTAGTATTCCTCAAGCCACTGGACTACATTGGTGTTTTTAAATTGTCTTTGCTTTTATCTCACAAACCTTAAAGATGCTTGTCTCCTTGAAGAAGTTATTGCTTTGCCTGAAATGTTCCATAGTATTGCTTTAAACTTACTTGCATTTACAGTACTCAATTACAGGGGATTTTAATGCCTTGAAAAACATGCATTCTTACTGAGAGCGGGGCCACTTATCCAAAGATCTGACCTGTAACTTGGCCTAGTATCGTCACTTGCTTTACACCATGGAGATAGATATTTAATGCCATACTATGGGACATTTCAGCAATAGCATTTGCATGGAGACAGATGACCTTCCACCTAAGTTACACAGTGCATATGTTTTAAAGAAGACATATTATGCTTTCTTCTGGTACTTAAACTGTAACATGAGGAGATCACCATTTTACGCTTTGTTCATTGTAAACTGAAATATCGATGTAAAACAGCTTAGTAATGGGATTATTGACTTCCTCTTCAAAACTGCAGGACTGACAGATCCCGCCTTTTCAGACGCATTTCACAGTAACAAGAAGCAGATTTTTATTTTTTAAAGGATGGCTACTGAACATTTTGAACCATATGTACTTAATAATTGCAACTAAGTACAGGGATAGAGATGGGTGGGGATAGGGGGTAGGTGAAAATGAACATTTTCTGAGCACTCAAACCTCAAATGAGTACAGGATTGCATGAATCAATCATTCAATCAAAAATACAATCTTGAGAGGGCTACTTGTTTATGAAAAATCACTATTTATGACAATTATTTTATTTACTGTCTAAAGTTAACCTTAGATGAAGGATAGACTACAAGACAAGTCATTGTAGATCAGACGAACTACGGGCAAATCAAGCACCCATATCATACAGAACAGAAACTAATATAATAGTTTTTTTTATTACATTTTTTTTTTCAGTTGGATCAATAATTATAATTAAAATGTGATTACACAGCCCTATTATATTTGTAATATACTGTATAATAATCTGCAAAGAGATAGCAGCTGTGTGTATTTCTCCTCCCACGCATCAGTCAACAAAGCCCAAAGCTTTTCGAGTGCTTTTTGTGCCTCTGCTAATGGAATATAATAAATGTCACTCCAACTCAACTTCACAAAACGGGCGGTATGCCTCTTTTATGAGATATACAGAAGACACTATGGAAGTTCAAAAGTATAGATTTAAAAGCTTCTCTCTTCTTCTGGTGTCATAATTAACTCCCAGGAGATTAATTTATTTTTTTATACTTTGTGAAGGTGAACAGGCAGCGCTCGAATCCATTTGTGTCCTTCTCCCAATGATACTGTGTCATCATTAACATTGGTCATTTTCAGTCCAGTCACGGGTAGGACAGTTGATAATAATAATACACCAAAATCGCAAAAAGAAAAGAATGGGGGAAAAAACTAATTACAGGAAGAATAGCCCAAAGGTGTGTTTATACTTGTCCTTGTTTGGCTTTGAGTCCTAAAACAGATTTGGTTCGGGTCTGTTGTAGGGCTGGGCGATATGGAGAAAAAAAATAATCTCGATATGTGTTTGCTATATCTCGATATACGATATATATCTCGATATCTATGCAGGGGGGAAAAAATGAAGTAGTAGGAAGTAGGAAAAACCAAGGAAGTAGTATATTGCCTTATTTTAATTGTAAACATAAAACCTGAGGGTAGACAGTTCTTATGAAGTGCTTCTTTAACATTTAAGATAAAAGATTTTTAAAAATCCCTCATTTCGTAGCCAAGTGGAAAAGCACACATTAAATTAATTGTTTTTAAATATAGATTAATAGATCCTCAATCCATGAATTCTCGTGTGTTTTGTGACTGTAGTACATTTTATACAGAGAGAGACAAAGAGACAGAGAGAGACAGAGAGAGAGAGATTAAAACTCACCGATCGCCAAATGCAGCCTGTGCCCAAAACACTGCATCCTCAACCACTGCTTGCTCTGTATCACACTGACAATGTTGCTGAAGTTTCTGTCTCGCAAAAAAGTGGCGACTAGGTAGATTGTATCTAGGGTCAAGCGTTTTTAGCATTCGTATGAAGCCCGGTCGCTCAACAACCGCTATGGGCGTCATGTCTTTTGCGATATGGAAGGCAATGGACTCCGTAATGCTGACCCACCTTGCACTTGTTTTTCCATAGGGTAGACACCGGGGTAAAGATGTTTGGAGCGTTGTTTGTTGTGTCTTCTTAGAAGTGGTGGTGGTGGAGCCGTTATTTTTTTTTGGTATGAATTCTCTGGTGGACGCTTCTGTGGGCGCCGCCATGTTGGATAAGTTATCAACAAACACACGCAACTTACACGCGAGGGGACGGGGAGGGGAGGGGGAGGGGGAACCACGAGACGCAGTGAAACACAAACGCAAGAAGCAGGTGGGGCGGACAGCTCCACAACACAGTTCAGGAAAATTGGCGAAATCTTATTCTCGAGATTTTCGATATGCCAAAATTTTAATCGATTTCATAAAACATCTCGAGATATTGCACATCTTGATTAATCGCTCAGCCCTAGTCTGTTGTACTGCTAGTTCAGTCCTGATCTAGTCAAAATTTGATTTTTGACAGTGTAAATGTGAATGCATCTTAAAGAGCCCATATTCAGCGTCTTTGGTGTCTTGAAAAGTGCTTTATAATTAAAATGTATTATTATTATTATTATTATTATTATTATTATTATTATTATTATTATTATTATTGTTGTTGTTGTTGTTGTTGTTGTTGTTGTTGTTGTTTTTGTTGTTGTTGTTGTTGTTGTTGTTGTTGTTGTTGTTGTTGTTATTATTATTACACTCTTTTCTTATCTATGCGATAATGTTGTTTCCTCATCAAAAACGTACCTGGAGTCGTGTTTTGTTTCATTCACACACGTTTAACTTACATCCACTTAAAACTTAAACTCCATACACCTTCCTAGAATCATTTGGATAATTTCAGCCCTGGAATTGCCCATCCCTGCTGAACAAAAGGTAAAGTAGCAAGTAGTAGTAGTAAAAAGTAGCTGTTAACTTGAAACCTACTGCTTCCTGACACCATAAGGTGGAGCAGAGCATCTTGAGCTTTGGAGATGTCAACAAACTAAACTCCAGCTATCTTTCTGAGGTGGTGACAGCATTCTGTCACTAAGTGTGACAAATTCTAATTTACCCCCTCCTTCCAAAAAGTACAAAAAAAGGGGTTTTCTTTCAAATATTCAGTGCATTAGAGGGTATTTTATGCACATTACAACTGAAAACTAGTTAGGGAACGTTATTACTAAACCACAAGCCTTTGTCTGACCATAACTGCACTTGTAAACTCGCTTTCACAGTGACATTTCTCATTGATTAGGTGTGGGTGCGTCTGGTGACTTGGGACCTATTTTGTTGCCGTGAGAAAACAAAGCAAAGACATCCTCTCTGCGCATTCCAGACCTGTTTCATACCTCCTGCACAGAGCACCGCCCGGGGCTCTCTATGCGCTATCAGCACTGCCTTTAAATGAACTGTGCTGGTTTCTCCATCAGCAACAGCGATCTTATCTCCTTAACATGGTTGGAAATGAGAAAACGCACCACCATGAGCACAACAGATAGTTTTTCGATCACAGCTGAGGCTAAAAATACGTAACATCCAAATGGGATCTTTGCATGAGGTTTTATCCGATACCAGCTGTGCCCCAGTATTGTATTGTAAACCAGTATGATTTATTGTAGCTGCAAAGAATGTTGCGATAAGCCAGACGAAGCAGTGGGGTGCATCCAAGCGTGATAGTGTATACATACACTGTATCAAAGTGTGGTATTGCCCCTTACAATTGTTCTCATGCATTATCTGGGAAGACAAAGCAAATCGTCTGTGACTGAAGGTTTGTTTAAAGTGCCGACTACTTATTTAACTAAAACACATTATTTTTAAGATTTTTGTAAAAAAACACTTGTTTCACACTTGTTTTCCAAATTTGGCCATATTTTTAGGTTTAAAATTTTACATCACATTTGGGAATTCCAAAACTGTTACCTAGAAAATCTCCTCTAATGTATAAAGAAATTATTATACAAAAATATAAGAAAACACCTTTATTTTGTTGAACTCATGTTTGAAGTATACAACAACAGTGATATAATAATAATAATAATCTGTCATACACACTTTAAGATGTCCAAATATCATGGGTTGAATTTTATTACAGATATTTTTGCATTGCATTTTGCTATTAGCATTAAATAAACAACAGTTTCTTTTTGCCCAGGATTGGTGCTGAAAATCATTTGCCTTGGATGCAGTGTTTTGAATAATAATTTGAATTTTGTTAGTGACGAATGCTCTTCTTTGTTCAACCTTGAGTCTGCTTGTGACTGTTTGTTATTTCAATTCCCATAACATCAAGTATCAAGTATTTACGATATATGTGCACACTGTAACTCATAACCTAAGCTGATAAGAGATAAGAGTAAGAGATATGAGCTGTCAAACTAATACAAAAATCTCATACATTTCTGAACTTGTTTGTAGAGGACTTAACTATAGGCATTAGTGGATGAAATACTCGTTTGAAAAATACTTTAAAAAATGATTTAAGAGTAAAACGTAAAGTATTTCACACAGATTTTGAGGTCTAATGTAATAATAATAATGTAATCTAATAATGTACTGATTTTGTTAAAGATTTGTGTTGAATTTCGATATATTTAAAAAAGAAATTTGTATATTTTTGTTTGCTCAAACGACGAAAGCGACAAAATGTTAAAAAATAAAGTCCTGAAATAAATAATATGAAATACTTTTAGTTTTTAGTCCTGTTCAAAAATGTAGTGGAGTAGAAAGTACAGCTACTCTCAATTGTAGTGAAGTAAAAGTAAAAAAAGTATTCAGTTTAAAATGTACTTCAGTAAAGTACGGATACATATACTTAAGTATGGTACGTTACTACTTTTACGTTCCACCACTGACTACAGGTACAACAAGATTTGTCTATATAAAGAAGAAGACATTAATCTAAATAATTGCTGCTTTTAAGATTTGAAAATTGCAACAAATGAAATTATGATTTTGATTCATTTGTGATATCATGTACAGCTCTTACCCAGGGCAATGTCTGACCTACTTCATTATGATTAGAAGCCTGTCTATTAATACTAAAGAATGTTCAGATGGTATTAATCTTTGTTTACATGACATCTTAGCAACCGCTGACACATCTCACTGGAATTCAACCCCACGTGAACGACTTCAGATAAATACCAACACTGCCCATGATGACTGTACGTCACCTTTGACCCTGGCCATTCATTTACACGTATTTAAGCCTCTGTGACAGGTCAGACCCTCAGGTACAGCTCTGGGAAAAAAATAAGAGACCACTGCATTTTTTTCTGAAATCAGCATCTCTACATGTATTACAGCCATTCCATTCCAGCGTCTGTTGATTTCAAACACAAACACAAAGCTGAGCTACTTCAGTTCTTGCACCAGGAGTGGAATAAAGTCACCCAAGAACAATGTGAAAGACTTGTGGAGAGCATGCCAAGACGCATGAAAGCTTAAAAATAAGGGTTATTGCACCAAATATTGATTTCTGAACTCTTCTTAAGTGTAAACATTAGTATTATGTTGTTTTAAAATGAATTTGATCTTGTTTCTTTGCATTGTTTGAGCTCTGAAAACATGTATCTTTTTTGTTATTTTGTCATTTGTCATTTTCTGCAAATAAATGCTCTAAACAATAACATTTTATTTGGGATTTGGGGGAAATGTTGTCAGTAGTTTATAGACTCAAACAAAAATGTTCCTTTAGCCGAAGTAGTAAAATCTGAAAAACTGATAATTTTGCAGTGGTCTCTTATTTTTTCCAGAGATGTATAGCAATATAGTAATTATAGACAGGTTTAAATATAATATGCCTAAACTTAAATTGTTCAATATATGAAAACTGGAACAATATTTTTAAGGTCAGTATTTATGTGTACATTCTCTTCTTTTTGGTTATTTTTTGGCTAAATGATAAGATTTCAGTCGTAATAGGTTGAATTAATAACTTCAATGATTCATTACAGATGCAAAATAAGTATTAGTGTTTCATTCTGTTGTTTATTTATTGCAGCACACAATACATTTCGAATATTTTTTGTGTGGTTTAAAACTAAAAAAGCTAAATTTGTTTCAGTATTATCGTTTTCTATATTTTCTTCATCAGTATATCTCCAAATGTAATCCAAATGCCCTCATATGACCTGTCCACTCCACAAACCAGGTAATGAAATCCTGTTGCAGGCTCATCTGGCCCGGACAGCGTGAAAGAAACCCACAAATCAATCATCAATGCGAAGAGCAGGTGATGAAACATTGAGTGGTGTGTCAAACATGATTACATAATATATATCTTTTTTGTTTGTTTGTTAAATGTAAATGTTTTTAATGTATTTCTAAGTATCAGACTATGCTTTCTTAAAGGTGTGCTGTGTAACTTTTCTAGTAGAGAGTCCGCCACCTGCTTGTCTCCATGAAGATGTCATTGTTTTGTCTGAAATGTTCCAATATGGCATTAAACGTATCCATCTTGCATCGACTCATTAACATGGGTTTTTATTTACCTAAAAACTTGCATTCTTACTATGAGTAGGCTCGCCTCTTCACAGACCTGACATGCAACTTGCCCCTGTAGAGTCACCTGCTGTATCCATAAGTGTAATGGATCTCCATGGAAAGAATTACATTTTAATATGATCAAAATAAATTGACTATTTAGGGTGGTTTTATAACTCAAAAATACCTAGTAAAACAGGCATTCTGACTGTGAGCGGGGTTGCCTCTCCACAGATCTGACCTGTAGCTTGGTCTGGTTTTCCCACCATGACGACAGAAAGCTTTAATACCACACTGAAACATTCCAGACAAAGCAATAACACCTCTAACCAAGTAAAGCATTTGACGGAGCCTCCACCAGAAAAGTTACACAATGCACCTTTAAAAACATGTAACTGTGGAATAGATTATGCGTTCCTCAGGGGAGCTTTTCAAATATTAGCCACAGATATCCTAAGGGAAGGCTAATATGGCTGTTTGAAGCATGGAGCTGTCATCCTTTGCACTCACAGGTCAATATGAGATCTGCGACCCCTCTCAAGAACAACTTGTTAATGTGTCTGAGAAAAATCCAATCTCAGCGTGTCCCCAGACATTACAGTTTCATCTGTTGTGGTCAAATCCTGCTGCGTTGATCAATATTCAGCGTCTCGGCATCTCGGGACTTTCATTGCTCCTGATATTATGTGCTGGTGGTAATGTGCGGCGTGTATTGGGCCTGTATTGTATTTTGATTAAGATGTGATTGAACATAAGGTGGTAAGCAATGAGATATATACATGAAAAATGTATTGGTATTGGCCAATTTACACAAATAATGAATTATAATCGCAGTCATAGCTGCTTATTCTAGGTAATAGGGTTGGCAAAAGTACCTAGAATCACCCAGCAATCGATACAAAAACTGAAACTAGATGCTTGATGCTAGATACTTGAGCAGGTATTGATACTAAAAAAAAATCCAGGACAGAAATGAACCTTTCCTGAATGGCTTTAGCTGAATGAGAACAAGTATAAGAGCACATAGACTAGTATACACCCATGGACCACTATGGAACCACCTGGAACCACCTGGCACGACTGAGGGATTACACAGATTTACGACTGCATGAAAATATAAGCAAAAGTATTACAGTTTAATGTTGAAAATAACATTGTCTCAGAATCATTGTATTGGAAACGGTATTCAGAGTCTATTCTTTACTATCTTTTTGTGCTCTCTTTGTGCAATGTTGGGTCTATTTTAATATTCTAGCTAATGTTACGTCTATGTTTAAAGATTTATTCATCTTGATTTCTAATGTTTTTGTACTTTGTATTGCAACACTGAAATATCCCCACTGTGGGACAAATAAAGGTTTACTCTTGCCCATCTGTAGTGTGGTGGTTTGTGGTAGTTTGTGTGTTGGAACTGCTTTGAATAAATAATTGGCTTGAGTTGTGTTGATAGTATGACAGGTGGAATTTAGGGAGTGAAGGAAAATTGATTTTTCCTTTCACTTTTCAAAAAATATTTCCAGTCAACCTAGAACCGCTTGTACTAAGAGGTTGCTACACACTTCAGCACGACTCATTTAACCAATAAGCAGGAGATAGATGTTTGGATGTCAGGATATTTAAAGGGCTGTACACATTTTTTTCATCTAATAAAGTAAAATTTGTCTTGATCCAGTAAAGATACATTGTAAAAGCAGCTCTTAGTGTCAAAATGAGATGAAATCCTGTTGCAGGCTCATCTGGCCCAGACAGCGTGAAAGAAACCCACAAATCAATCATCAATGCGAAGGGCAGGTGATGAAACATTGAGTGGTGTGTCAAACATGATTACATAATATATATCTTTTTTGTTTGTTTGTTAAATGTAAATGTTTTTAATGTATTTCCAAGTATCAGACTATGCTTTCTTAAAGGTGTGCTGTGTAACTTTTCTAGTAGAGAGTCCGCCACCTGCTTGTCTCCATGAAGTTGTCATTGTTTTGTCTGAAATGATGCTGATACATTGTAAAAGCAGCTCTTAGTGTCAAAATTAGACTACTAAAGCAAATTATGTGTGTTTTTATTGTCAACAAACCAGGAAGTAAGGCTTGTGTGTTGTTAGCATGCTAGTTGTGATGGCAAATCTCCGCTCTAGCTTTTAAAAGTTGTGAAACACAATAAACTCATTATGATGAATAATTAAGAAAAAAGATATCTGTTAGGAAAGATGAGCTTCGTCCACTGTTAACTGTTTAAAAACTGTTAAAGAACAGTAAAGGGTTATAGTTATGCCTTTATAGCTTGACTTCTATATGTTGTTTTGCTTTTTATCTTATCAAATAAAACACTATGCACACAGTCCTTGTGTTAAGTGTGTGTTAAGTGGAGGACAGTGGTTATCAGAGAACCACTCAACTTCCCAAGCCAAAGTTCAGAAATGCTCCAGGGCTAATGCCTTTATTTAGCACGAGTCACTCATCAGGCTCCTGCAGGTACACAGATAAGAACAGGTTGGTCCATTTGAATAATAATACAGGCATCTATGTGGAAACTGCCGCTCATCATCGATCAGTTTGAGCAAAGTACAGTGGGGTAAAATTATCTCATTCATCTGTTGGCATTCTGGCTTTGTTGATTGATTTAGGAAGTTAGCAGTGGTGAAGACAGCAGCTGAAGATACTGATGTACTCTATTATCAGCTGTGAAAAAGAAATGTAAGACTGACCTGACTGACAATATAGTTAAAAATCTACAGAGGGAACTTTCTTAGGTGGTGATTTTAATTGTCAACTGTAGTTTTAGGCAATTCTGACGAAAACTCTGTTATACCTTGCAGTCATAGGGACAAAAACATAACTCAAGTAGATTTTGTGTGGTAATTTTACTTTGGAAATATTTTGTTATTAATAGATTAGAGATTTGATTATTTTGATCAATTGTATTACATTATCTTTGTGTAGCAGTGTACATGATTTTGGCGTGTGTATAATTACACTGGTCTACAAGCAAAATGCTTCCAGAACAAAAGTAGTGAAATTTTTTTTGGTTTAGGTCACTAATAAAGAAAAAAGTAAGTCAGAAGTGCTGATTGGCTATAGTTTCCAATATATAGAATTGGGGCAAAATAGGAAATTTATTCAAAATAAGGCAAAAACGGCAGTTTATCAGAAGGTACAGTGTGTCTACAAGCAACCAGTTCTATCTAAAAGCCTGTCTGCACATTCCAATACAGTACATTCATTTTAATATGTCTAGAGTTTTAACATATATCAATTTATATAATATATATTATTATATCATTACATATCTTGAATACATTAGCTAACCAGCACAGTTATCAATTGATTTTCAGTTCATCTTATCAATATAAATGAGATTAAGCCACTTTTATCTCAGAAACAGATCGAGTCCAAAAATTTGTAGACCAGTGTTATCCTGTTTGGTCCTGGTTTAACCCTTCCTGTAGACTTGGTTTTGGTTTAGTTCTTGTCCTTGTTTAGTCAGTCCTGGTTCAGTCCTGGTCTAAAACTGGTTTACTGTTTAGTTCTAGATTAAGTCCCATATTAGCCCCTATTTTGATGTGGTGGTGTGGAAGATTGGCACCCGTTTTGAGTCATACGAGTATATTGGCACTGAGGCAAATCCTTTAACATACAAGTTATATTTTTGGGGTTCAAATACTAGTAAATTTCCCAAAGCATGTCCAATCACATGAGGGTCAGAGGGTGAACTGAGCTGCAAGGGAAGTGTCTGGCCCGTGGTTAAATCTGTAGCCGCCACATTAAAGCGCTCTCATTGGTCCAAAGAAAAAACTTGTTCTAAATCCAGGCTCTACTATTACAGGCGCTGGCTAAAGCAGAGCTAAGGAACACACAGACTGTTTGACTTACAGTAGTGGGAGGTGTGTGCCAGGACTCACTGTGGGAAAGAGGTCTAGAAAGAGCACTTTAAGATCATTATTACTACAGCTACACAATATATTGAAAAACATGGATATCACAGTATTGGCTGATGCAATAACCAATATCACAATAAAATAAATATATCACTAATCAGGCCCGTTGACAGAACTTTCAGAGGGACAAGAAGCCTCAACTGGGCCCCCCTCTATACCCCCAGCCGCTAATTAAGAATTACATTTTACAGAAATGTATTGTTTTTTGAAAGTAAAATGAGCAAAAGGACAGATTTTATTAATGATTTTCTATACTAAATCCTACATTATATTTGTGTGGGTCTTACTTTAACTTCTGTTTTCATTTATAGTTTTTATGCAAATACAGCTTGACTAGTAAATGAAGGCGTGTCATTTTTGTACTTCTTAACATGCGCTTTATGGTGTAGAGATTTCCCTGTCAACGTGGTAAACAGAAGTCACAGCACCAACGCATCAAGTGAGGTTTTGGCTAATTTGGAGCAGTTCAAAACCATGTGGAAAAGACTATTAAAAAAAAAAAAAACTGCGTCAGGGTTTGCCAACACTTAGAACTGCTGTTTGGCGACTCTTTCATGGGCATATTGTAAAAGTAGTGGAATAAGCCTGACGTACAGTATCTTACGTCATATTTTAGAGAGAATGAGAAAAACATATTTGGGTTTTTGTGAACATACCAGACCTCCTTCCTCCTTATATGCCCATTTTGTTTAACACTAAATCCCTTTTTGACAGTTAAAATGTTCTGTTGTTTTAGTAGTAGTAGGATTTGGATTCTGTCCTAGGATTGGCAGTGTCCCATTCGAACTTACGGTTGCTATTACTCAAGTAATGTTCCTGGAGATCCAAGCAGAACCATTCTATTTATTGGAAGCGGTCAGAAAAATTTGAATCTCTCCCAGTGCAGTTCTGTTGATATAATTCATCAATTATTAAATCAATACTGGGCTGAGCTATATGACAAAAATATGAATTGTGACTTTTTACTCATATTGATTGATCACAATGTTTTATTCAATTTGATCTTAAATATCATAAACAATACAGACTTTTAATCATTGCATTTAAACAACAAATTGCACCCTGAGGGCTCATTTTACACTATTTTCTGATCTGTTATAATGTTCTTTCCTCATCACAAACATACCTGGAGAAAACACAAAACAGAAAACACCCTGTTCCACCTTATGATGTCATGTGGTAATACAGGAAGTGCTCCACTGTGTTTTTAAATATACACCTTCACTACAATCATTTGGATGATTATAACTACTGAACAAATAGTAAATGGAGCAGTTCACTTGAAAACTACCACTACATGACATTACAGGGTGGAGTTTTGTAGATGTAGACAGACTAATAATAAAGGATTACTCAAACGTGTGTGAATGAAACAACTCCAGGTATGTTTATAAAGAGGTAACTCCAGGTATGTTTTAAAGCTCACGAGTCAATTTTGTGTAATAAAGGACCTTTTACAACACAAATCCTATTACAATATTTCCACTAGGATGGCTTTTATGCGCAGGAATGTCCCAAGGCATGTGTATACACTGGTAATAAGTAACTACTACAGGTACTGGACCCAGCTATCGCACATTAATCTGCATAGCCTGTCTGACTGGACCGATCTGCTCCCAGATACTCACATCTCCACTGACACCCTGACAGAGCTCTTGCTTATAAGAGGATTACCACTCCACACTTCATCTACGGCTATATGCAAAAAGCCAAAAGTTCACATGTGCAGGATTTTAACAAGTGTCCAATAGGAAGTGACCCTGTTTTGAAGGAGGGGGGATTCCGGGGGACAGTGACAGCTTGACTAAGACGTGTTAAATTGGGCTAATCTGTAGTAACAACCCTAATATTGTTGTCAACCAGATTACAGTAAAATGGGGAGCACCGATGGTATGCACGCTAGGGGCGGGTACAGAGGTAACTCAAGCCAAAAGACTACTTAAAAGTTCAGCCACTCTTTAATTAACTAATGCACATACATTTTAGAACTATAAGAAATATAGTTGGAAATGGTTTATAAATTCTACTTTGCTGTTTCAGCTTCCTGATATACAGTGCCATTTTGAAGACAGTTGGCCATTCAAAAGACATTTTATTTTGAATTGTTAAATGTTATTAAAACTGTCCCTTTTCATCATTCTGAAACCCAGCTTTTTGCTATTTTATTTCATACTACAATGATAAAAAATGTTGTCAGAATAGTACTTATTTTAACATGATTGCTTTTGTAGTGTCTCTATTAAGTGCTTATTGTGTGCTAAGAAAAAAAAAAAACTAATCCCCCTTCTTTATTATAAGCTGCAATGGAGCTCCGACTGTCTGCGGTGGGACTACATGAGACCAGCGCCAGGACTTAAGGTTTCAAAGCCACCACAAATTAAATTACAAACACAGTGGCTCTCTAAATCTCATAGCTCGAAATGGAAGAGGAGCGGGTGCAGGTTAACTCACTGGAGCTGGAGGTCAGACAGAGTCAAAGTGTGAAATATATGACCTCCCCAATATGGCCACTGCCAGAGACCCTATGAGGTCATTTCAGTAGTTTTATATGACTCTTTTGGGCACTTTATTTTTAATGTTTTATTGGTGCCTATAAACTAATAAGGTTGAGGATCAGATAGGGCATCTGATGTAAAATCTAAACCACATTTTAATATATATTTATGACAACGTTATATGGAGACATGTGATATGATATGAAGATGTGGTATTTAAAGGTACGTTGTGTAACTTCTTGGTTGGGGGTCCATTACCTGCTTGATTCTATGGATATGTCATTGGTCTGCCTTTAATGTTCCACAGTAAGACAATAAGCAGGTCTACCTTACACTTATTCAATTACAGGTGGTTTTATAGCTCAAACATACTTAGAAAATCTGGCATTCTGACTGTGGGTGGGGTTGCCTCTCCTCAGATCTGACCTGTAACTTGGTCTGGTTTGTTCTCCATGAAGAGAAAAGCATTTGATAGACCCTCCACCAGAAAGGTTACACAATGCACCTTTAAATTGAGTTTGACAAGAAAAGTTAGACAATGTACCTTTAAGTTGAGTTTGACCAGATTTTCATTTTTTAATACAGTTTACCCAGAGCCTTTCAGCTTAACACTATCGCACAGTCTGAACCCATCATATACCTACTCTAAAATAATACAGTGTTTCCCATTAATAGGGGGCAATAATAATCCAAAAATGACGGAAAATACAGATAAACCTAGAGGAAACACTGCAGACCTACAGCAAGAACACCCAGACACTGCCTGTTTCCATGTCTGCATTAGTCATAAAACTACGGTGGGCTTGTGAGAGACCACTGAGGGTCAGACCCCAACAGCTGAGGCTAAAACACAGTGAAGCTGTCAGTCACACCCCTCTACACTACTCAGCTCAACAGTGCTCCTCTCACACTTGGAGATACACCATGAGGAAATGTGTGAAGAGAATATCTGTTCTTATGTCTTAAAAGAGTATTAAAGGGGATTTCCTGGTCTTTCCTTGAGTTTATGTCAGTGGATACAAGGAATTATATGCAGAAATACACTAGCGGAGTGAAGACATCCTAGATCAACATTAATTACATCAGCATTAGTATTAACTTCCTTCAATCATCCCAGCTGGTTTGATTGTGTGTTTTTTTTCCCTTTATTCATTGTTACAGACCAATATTGTTGCTTACAAATAAATAAAACGTATGACTTGAATATAAATATAGCATTTATTGCCAGTTATGAAAAGAATGGTTAAAAGCTGTCACATTTACAAAGCCTTTCTGCCATTACAGGAAAAGTGCTTTACTTTAAAGACCCATTCACTACAAGCTCTCACATACACAAACAAAGGAAACAAGGTGGGTGAGGTGCCTTGCCCAAAGACACGCCAGCAGTAGAGAGAGGTTTGGGAGCACAATTTGGTTCACAATTTACGTTATAATAGTTCAACTTTCAGAAGCATTAACATTTGAAAGATTGAAATCTGAACTGATTAACTAATACAAGAATTTAAAGTAGATTTAAAGTAGGGGTGCACATCCGATATCGACTTTCAAACTTTCAGTTCAGCAGATATATTAGTTGAACACACTAATGATATATGATTATTTACTGGCTGTGGTTGGTCCAGAAAGTCTCAGAATGTTTAAACTTTTAGTTACTTACTTTTAGTTTAGTTGTTGTCCTGTGGTTACTCAAGGGATAAATAACAGATACATAACATGTTAAGATCAGTTTTGTCTTATTTTATTTTTGTTTAAAGGAAATAAAATGCTGTTATCAGTCTCTGCCCTGGTATCTCCTGTATTAATACTGAAATATTGAAAGATACTCAAAGCTATAGTATTGAAATCGGTATCTGAACTGAAAAAGCTGGACTGGTGTCTCCCTATTTTGAACTACGGGTCAGCAGCTTTAATACCGAATAAGACAGGATCATTTGTTGTTTATAAAGAAGTTGTGTTAGCTAAATAATCCTTGTGATTTGCTAATTGTGACTTTTCCAAATTGTGATCTCAGTTTGAATGTGAATGTGTTTGAATGTGTATCTTATAGCCATAATCTAAATCATTTGTGTATACTATATTAAACAAAACTTCTATCTTACTGAAAATCTCCCAATCCTCATTCCATCAATAGCCCCCCCACATCTCCACGGGTCACCCTGTGTCTCTGTGTGACAATGCTTTAGTGATCCGGACACTACAGTAAAGCTGGTGGCACAAAGGCCTTTTGACATGCCCTGCTCTGCTCCTCTGTATACTGCACCAGACCCCTCACTCACCATCTCCCCACACCTCCCATTCATCCAGGGCGGTACCTCCTTTTCATTTGTGTTTTCTATTGCTATGCACTCAAGCTCGCAACATGAAGATGAGGAGAGTATTTGACCTGCCATGATAACTCATTTTGAAG
The DNA here is from genome assembly GCA_036785185.1 of Paratrypauchen microcephalus. Lineage (NCBI taxonomy): Eukaryota > Metazoa > Chordata > Actinopteri > Gobiiformes > Gobiidae > Paratrypauchen > Paratrypauchen microcephalus. The sequence continues at coordinate 8,600,346 of JAVJIX010000007.1, read as the reverse complement.
CACAAGATATTGCTACAGAGAAATATTGCAATAAACAATAATATTGAAAGTACTTTATGACACTGACACAAAGCTCAGACAGTAAACCTATTTTAAACATACTGCATCATTAAAAGGCTTTAGCTGCAACAAATACACAATATTGCCAAAAGTATTCACTCAACTGCCTTGACTCGCATATGAACTTAAGTGACATCCCATTCTGAATCCATAGGGTTTAATATGACATCGCTCCACCCTTTGCAGCTATAACAGCTTCAACTCTTCTGTGAAGCCTGTCCACAAGGTTTAGGAGTGTGTTTATGGGAATTTTTGACCACTCTTCCAGATTTTGGACGAGAAGGTCTGCCTCTCAGTCTCCACTCTAATTCATCCCAAAGGTGTTGAGGTCAGGACTCTGTGCAGGCCAGTCAAGTTCATCCACACCAAACTGTCTCATCCGTGTCTTTATGGACCTTAGTTGTCATTCTTTTACAAATGTTTGTAGAAACAGTCTGCAGGACTAGGTGCTTGATTTTATACACCTGTGGCCATGGAAGTGTGGTGAGTGAATACTTTTGGCAATATAGTGTACATAACAGAATGAACCAAAAATGTACTACAGAAGTTATTTATTCAACCCTCTACACCTCAAATCTTACATTATAATATAAAAATGGCAAAAATCTCCCCACTTTTGTACAGATGATAAATATTAAGTCATAAAATATATATATTGTTCCATCTTTCATATATATCAGTGTAGTACTACTTTACTACTACTTCTACTTCTACTACTTGTAAGAAATTTGAATAATCAGTTGAAAGAGGCTAATTAAACATCAACCAATCGTCTTTTGCCTGATCTTGGAGTATTTATAGGGAAGCCACAGTAAATTGCATGTTTTGTTGTTCTGTCTCCAGATGTGCTGTAGTGGCTAATTACTGCAGTAGTGCCACTCACACAGCAGGAGACATAGAAAAGCATTAAAAGCACAAAGTAACTCACAGTGCTGGCAATGCAGGCGTATGCATTATGAACTACATTAAAATGTGCCAGGAATAGGTGTCTCTTTTCCCAGGTGGTCAGGTCCAATAGCTGCAGCAGCATACCCCCTCCCCATCCCTCCCCATCCCTCTCCGAACTGCCATCCGTATTTATCTTAATTTGCTCATTTCTGAACTGAAAAGGCACTGCACAGGAATCTCATCGCGCCATATGACAGAGCAGGTGCACAGCTGTATAATAAAGAAAAGAAAAAAAAACGTAGATGTTTCTCTATTAGTACAAATAAGCAGGTTAATGAGTTAAATGACTGCAGATGTTATCTATTGGTAGACTATAGCGCTTGAAGGTACTAGGATTAAATATGCACATTTTATCAACAAATTCTCAGCATGGTTTTACCTCCCACTGCAACAAGCTACGCACACTGAACCAGGAGCGCTGAAAAATGCAAGCTTTTAGCTACAATTTAACATCATTTTATGGTCCTTTTCCCAAAATTTGGAATACAAAATATGCAGTAACTTTTTACCATAGTGAGACCAAGCCAAAGGGAGACCATTAGTTTTGTTACATACATGCTGCTACTACTGTATGAGCTAAAACTGCACTTTGCCCAGTGACACATCTCCAACAGGCTTCCCTCCATTCTCAGTGCTGCAGCAGAGGCTTAACCCGTTCACTGCCACTTTACAGTAGAAATAGACTAGTCTGGATAAGACAGATATTGCTCTTATTTAAGTCAAATGTAGACTAAACAGAGTCGCGTGCATGACATAAAACTATAAAGTGTATAAAGTGTATTTTAGTGCAGTCTTGTTATAAAATTTCACTGCAGCACTAAACTCTTTTCATCAGTCTATTTCACAGCTTTAATTTCACAGTTTACACAGTGCCATTTATGAGTATACAGCAGATCTGAGGCTGGAGTAAGGAGGCTTGGGGAGGATTAAAAGCACATGGCCTCATCCCAGCATCACACTCCAACAGCATGCAGCTCAACCAGTCTGTCACTCTTCAGATCAGTATAGTCACAAGAAACTAACGATAAACAGATCAGGCTTTAGGCTACAGTGTAAAGTAATCTAGATAATAGATAGATAATAATGAATCACCCTGCACTGTCTGCAGAGAGGAGCGCACGGCGTTCTATTGATTTGGGAAAACAGCGTGATTTAATCATACAGCCCTGTTCTCTGTGAACATCTTGTGGTAAGACTGTCCACTGCGCTTAGGCAAAGCCATTGTTCCGCCCGTCTGCGAGGAGGTGCGCTGGTGGCACCTCCTCAAGACCGCTCCAGCAAAAATCAACATGCGCCCTGTTATTATAATAAATCTAAGCCTCATCCTGTGTGAGCGCTAGAGGTAAGAAAAAAGAGGGGACTTACCGGCCACAGTGTATCTGTCCATGTAATTGAGGATGTTCCCAAAGGTAAGGATCCCGGCAGCAGCAGCCGGTGAGCGGCACCGGAGCAGCGCGGCGTGGACCTTGTGTCCCGGTTTGCAGGGGTGCAGGTCCGGGCTGGATTTGAGAGCCGGGCTCATGCTTCCAGACAGCGTGTGCACCTCGTCCGAACTGCTGCAGCCTTCAATCTCGCATCCATCGCTCTCCACGCACATATTCTTACACGAGAAATCCAGCGTAAAAAAAAAAAGAAGAGAAGCAAAAACAGCCGTAAAGAAAGAGGACTGGACACGCGTGGCGCTTCACTGAGGACAGCTCGAGGCGCGTTTGTTTGTCAAGTGTTGAAGCGCAGGAGCCGCTCTTTGGGAGATCATAATTCTGTGGAGAAGAGTGCACTGACGGACAGGCTGCTGCGCTCCTTAGTTTTTTTGCCAATAGACGGAGTGCTATTAGTGTGGGTGGGCGTAGTTAGAGAGAAGCAGCCTCCACCCCCTCCGCCCGCAGCCAATGGTGGAGCGCACCTGATCCTTCTGCAGATGCGGGAAATGTAAGTGTACATGTTACATTAGAGAAAAGGACAGGGGGGTGGGCGTGACCACTAGTAAATTTATTTATTGATTGATTTTTTGATTTTTATTTATTTATTTGAACCTGCTATTTGGCTTGGTAACTCGTACTTTGAAAGGTAATATTATTATCTCACCATTAAAATAACCCCACGTTACACCATGACATTTAACAACTGCTTATTTTGATTCCATATTTTTATAGAGCTTGCCTACTTTACTTTCCCCGCTGAATGCACTCACTGATTAATGTTTCCTCTTTCCAGCTCCTGCTCAGACGTGCCCTTCGTCTAAACTCGTCATTAGAGCTGAAACAAGGCGTGATTTACATAATTAAGCACTTAATGGCCCATTACTCAGCAGTAGTAATATTTTAATACATTCTAATTGACACCTCTGCAGCCCCTTTTTAACACAACCCCTCTAAACTTTTCCATAAATGGTCTTTTAGTTAGCCTACATTTCCTATTTGTGTGTGGTCTGCCTTGCCATTTCTACTACATTAGTTGTAAATCAATATCCAGGCCTACTATATTACGTCAGCATGAAGGAGCATAGAGAGAGATGAATCACATGCCTGGATATGTTTGACTGTGGCATTCCTAAACTATAAACCAAAAAAGAAAACATACTACTTTAGATCAGAGAGATAAAAGTCATGTCCCTGGATCAGTTCTGTTCTTTCAGCAGTTTCTCATCAGCTATTCACAACAGCAGCGGCCCCGTCACTCTGTGCATAATGCTGTTTGTCATCCACACCACAAGGAATGTTCCAGCACAAACAGAATACACACAGTTTCCATACAAAAAAGCATCTCCGCTAACTTTAGAATACACTTGGTCAAATATAATTGTAGCCTTTCAGGTTGGGTTATTACATCCATGTTGTACACTTATTAAAGGGCCCATATTATGCTATTTTCTGAGTCCTTCTTTGAAATCCCACTGTGTTTTTAAACTGCATATGCCTTCACTAGCATAATTTAGATGATTTCAGGCTTTGAATTGCCAGTCTCTACTGAACAAAAGGTAAAAAGTAGCTCTTAACTAATCTACCTCTTAATGAAATCACAAGGTGGAGCGGAGCATTTTGAGCTTTGGGGATGTAGACAGACTAATAATAAAGGGTTACTATAATAATTTTCTGGTAGACTGTCTGCCAATTGCTTGTCTCTATAGAGATGTTATAGCTTTGTCTAGATCAGGGATGAGCAATATTTTTTTCCATGGAGACACATGAGAAACAGAAAATATTGTGGAGGGCCGGGCCAAAATTTTTAACTAAATTCTGCATAATATTAATTGTATTTCTTTATAAAAGGCAGTAAATATCATTGTTTTGACACACTGGTAAGATTGGTAAAAGTTTATGTTATGACAAAACAATGAAAAGTGAGATTGTCTTACAAAAAAGGTAATAAAAAGACTTCCAAAATAAAAGCAATGCAGCTTTAGTCCAGGCATGAGGTAAAATGTTTATTTTGTAATTCCAAAATTATCTTAAACAGGCCGGTTAGAATCAACCAAAGGGCTGCCCAGATCTGGTCTAGATGTTCCACAGTATGGCATTCATTTTTATTGCTAAAATACATACATTCTTCACATATCCACAGATCTGACCTCTCCTGCTTCCTTCACTTGTTATCTCCAAATAGATCAGCTTAAAGTTATAGTATGGGACACAGGCAAAGCGATAACATCTCCATGGAGACAAGCAAGTAGCAAGCACTTCGTTAGAAAAGTGACATAGTGCATCTTTAAAGGCATTAAAAATATATATATTTTTTAAACTGAAATAGTTCATTTTAAATAGTTTTGCAATGAGCCAAAGTTTGTCCTCCCTTTCCAAACACATTTGCATCACAATTAGTCACTTCAGTTTACAGGTAGTTTTCCCAAATTTCAGGTAAATGCAGAGAGTACGCGGTCTTAAGATTTTGCTTTTCACATAAGAAAACACAGTCCCTTTGATGTGAGACGGTGATTAAAGAGGACATTAATGTGTGGAATTTCAAATTGAACCTAGAGAATACAGATGATATCTAAGCCATGAATGGTTGGACAGGTCCCAGGTAGAGAGAGGATGAGGTGGGCTAAACCTTGGCACATGTGGCGGAGAAGGTTGGGTGCTTGCCTTGGCTCCCAGCTCTTGGCTTGTGCTTGTGTATCAGATCAACACTAAACATGAACTGCCTGATCTGCACTGTGGTTTTGTTTTAAACATTAGATTAAAACTGAATAAATATTTGCATTGATTTATTACAAAACAGTATTTTCTTGACTATTGTTCCATATTTTAATTACCAACAATACATACCAGTATATTAATCAATCACATATTATGCATTGACCTGCTGATTTGTCTTCACCCTGCTGCAGATTTCATGTTTGTAAATGAGAATTAGTATTCATTTTACACATTTTACCTGATTAAATAAAGATTAAATAAAATAAATTCATTTTGTAGATACTCTAACTAGGGGTGTGCAAAATAATCGTCATGACAATGCATCGCGATACTAACTTCCACAATATACTGCATCGATTCTTGATGCCAAAAATAAATTAAATATTTAATAATTTAATATTTAATATAAATAAATAAATACATTAATTATTAGTTGTTGTTTTTTTTTTATAAATCCTATGCACTTTTTTCTTTGTGAAAGGGTATTGTTTGTTATGATGGTAGCTACCTCCAAAATGGCAAATGTTTGAACATCATTTTTTGTTTTAGAAAAAATCCTATGCACTTTTTTTGTTATTGGTTTGGTTTATTTGTTTTTGTTATTCAATAAATTCAGTTATGAATTGAGTTGCTCAGAGTTATGTATCAACTGAAGACACTACCCAGATACACAGCCACTGATATTTAAGTTATCCTCTTTTTTTTGGTACATTTTCACTGAGGTATGTCGAATATATTGCAATGCATCGCAATAATTCAAGTATTGTGATGCATCGTGATAGTATCGCATCGTGGCATATGAATCGTGATTCGAATTGAATCGTGACTTCTTTGCCAATACCCACCCCTAACTCTAACGCAGTTGCCTTCTATATGTTGCTACACCTTACCAAAATATCTCAAATCCTAACTATCATTACATTTTGCCCTTTAAAGTTGCATTATGTAACTTTACCGGTGGTGTTTTACAGTCAAATCTCCTGTAACTTAATAAATCTGAATATGTTTAATGCAAGATTGTGGGCTAGAACATTCCAGGCAACGCAAAAGCATCTCCATGGGGACAAGCAGGTGATCGACTCCCATTTGAAAAGTTACACAGTGCACCTTTAAACGTAACCATAATCTAACAAGAACCATGAAAATTCATAATGTTACATAATATCAGTGTATTACCAAAAGTGATATTCCTGATAAGCAAACAGCAGTCATGTTCCTCTCATAAACACTGTCTAAATTCAGTTTAGCAAATACAAAATTGGCTTCCGTTTGGATACAGGAAGGAACTGTACTGTTATGGAGATACAGGAGAAATAAAGGAAAGAGGCCTGATCTGTAAAGCCTATTCAGCACAGGGTTTAGGAGGGAACCCCGGCCATGTCCCCCTATTCTGTGCACCCCGGAGCCCCCACTACCCTGCTTTTTCTCTGGGATGCGTTTATATGCCAGTCATGCCTCCTGCTTCTTCTATTTTTTTTTTCTTTTGGACAAAACATGGTGACTTGGTGGAGCTCCTGGGATTATTGTGCTATGTGGCTTACAGCCCTGCCTTCCTTCCTGTCTGAGCTACGAGGCTGAGGCTGCAGTGCATGATGGGAGATAACTCTGTAATCGGTGGGTCCCATACCCCTCTGCGGAGAGATAAGTCTGCATACGTGCACATGTGGCGGAGGCTTTGAAAGTTTAAATGTCCAAGTGACATCAGCTGAGCGCATATCAGCTGTTTTTGGACAACGCCTGCCCGTCCCTTTAACAATGAGGTCATTGACATGTTAACATAGCTACATCCCCTAACACAGAGAAAATGCTTTATAATGCTCAAATATAAACTGCTCGATTCTGAAGCAGAGGTCAATTAAACAAGACATTGTTTATATCCTTGACAATAACTTTAATTTAAATCTTTTCGACTTAATTATTATCTTATTGTATATTTTTTTATTTTAATTTTGTTTTTAGGACGACATTAACATCTGTCATGTAACAACATTTATTTTGGCTATTTTTTGGCAAATTTTTGAATATTTAAATCTTAATGAATTTGCACTGTCCCTGAAATTAAAAAAAAAAAAAAAAATTATATAAAATTAATATAAAGGGGTTTGCACACACTGACATTATAATACTTGTAGGCATATTATACTATTACAGCTTTGCTAATATAAGTACAATTACTTCAAACAAAAGTGATCTTTAGTAGCAAAAATAAATGTTAAAACTATGCACCAACTCCTTCGACTTAGACTTAGACAAACTTTATTGATCCACAAGGGAAATTGTTTGTTTGTTAATTGTTGTGTTAAAACTCCTGGTTTTAACACAACTCAGTTTTCATATTTTGTATTACAGGTTCTTCTCTTATGTCTATCTAACACTAGCATGGTACTAATAACAGTTTACAGCTATAACAGTTTTCATATATTGAATATCAGATAATAATAAATATTAAAAATTGAGAAAAACTCACACAAACGAATGGCATTTAGTTTTATCAGAACTAATATCAGACCAAATAACATTTTCTTGCTAAAAGTTACAGTCAGGGCATTTTTATTGAGAACTGAGTAGCATCAAAATTGAGTTTAAAACTTTAATACTGTGACGCTACTAGAATGTAATGCACTAAAATAATGTCTCTTTTTCACTTTATTATATTCCAGTGCTGCCTTATTGCTTGTAGATAAAACGGTGTGATTGACATAACTACGGTTATCATGGAAGTTTGGGATTCTCATTTGTTTTGTGGCGTCATGTAATGTCCACACGCTTCCTTTTCCTGTACCAAAGAACAAGCCTTGGACCAAGTCTCCTATTTTCCGTGAAACTGGCCGGCCGCTCTGCCCTCTGCACCCTATGTAAAGTCTGCCAGGACAGAATAAACACATCTTTGTTTGGTGGGTCTCCAAAAGAACACAGCAAGCTTTCATCACTGTCTTCCTGCCAACACACGCACAATTAAATATATATGCAAATCTTGAATGCAGCTTCTTCTCTCATTGTTCTGTAGAAAATAAGGGAGAAATTACAAGGATTATTCCAGTTCAAATGAGGTGGAACAACTAATCCCAAAGTGTACATAAAGGTAAAGTAATTCTGTATCTGTATCATCCTCTACTGCTATCACTATTATGTATAGTACCAACTTTATGAAAACCAAAAGCAGAACCAACTGTCAGTACTTATCATTATTACTCACTGGCACAAAATAATCATTACACACATAATACCTATATGTAGTACCTGCTTTTTATTTTTCTGTGTGTTTTTATCAAGTCAAAAGTCACATCTTTATAGCGCTTTTCCACCTTCAAGGCACCCAAAGTGCTTTACAACAAGGAACCACTCACCCATTCACACACACACCAGTGTACGCAGACACTGGGGGCAAGGCGGGTTAAGTGTCTTGCCCAAGGACACAACTGCAGCATTCATCTGTGGGAGCTGGAATCGTACCAACCAACCTGTGGGTCAGTGGATCTGACCGCTCAACCACTGATGTTTCTTATGTCAAGAGCGGGATTTGAACCGCCAACCTTTGGATCAGTGGACAAACGCTCTACCAACTGAGCTGCCCTGCCCTGCCCTAATGTTTCTCACCTCCAGATATACCCTGTGTTCACCTTTGCCCTGTGTTATTAGCCCATTGTCACTGTCACATCATGTATTTCTGTGTTTGTGTTACTATATTTCCATATTTTTTTCTTTTTTCTTGTGCATATAGTACATTTATATAATTTTGCCTTATTTGACACCAGCCCCTAGCTATTATTGCTACTTATTTAACATTTATTTTGTTGCTCTTTGTTATTATAATATATTGTGATGTGTGAGCTACTGTGTCCAAATAATCTCCCTTATGGATTAATAAAGTTCGTCTAAATCTACATAAGTTTGGTTTTACTTCTGCTCGTTCTACTTTTCTATTTAAATCTGATTTGTACATATACATTTATTATCTTTATTTTTATGTATATAACTATGTCTCATCTGACACTGGTCTATTGCTGTTTGGTTGCTATTCCATCTATTTCTTCATTTCCATCTTCTTTTTTTTTTCTTTTTTCTTTTTTTCCCTTTACCCTCTGTTATATAGGCCTATTATATATTATATTTGTTGAGTGAGCTACCGTACCCAAAACAATTTCCCTTGTGGATCAACAAAGTTTGTCTAAGCCTAAATCTTTCTAAGCCTAAGTCTTTCTGTTGCATTAAAGAACATTTCATGAGCAGTTCTGCTTTTTGGCCCTCCTCCAGTTTGAAATGTGACATATTGAGTCCTTTCCTTTTTCAGTACATCTTCACCAGTGCATATCTTATCCTACCACCTGTACGTAGTGGAGACACAGTGACCCGTCAGTGTCCGGCAGCTCTGGACCACCCCACGTTCCACTGCTCCGCTGTTCTCATTTGTTTTTGTAGTCGGAGCCGTCTGACCATGACTCGTGGTGTGGGCTGTACCATTCTGACCTCTCCTCGGTGTGCAACCTGTGAACTGTCCTACCCTCCTCTACCCCCTCTTCCACCCTCCTCTACCCCCTCTCCCACCCCTCTCTCCCCCCCGCCTCCTCTCTCCCCTGCCCCCCTTCCACTGCTATGTGCTAATGCAGCCCTGGCAGGGTCTAAAGCAGAGCAGCTGAGGATTTGAATAGATCTGGCCTGATGTCTGTAGTGTAGTGAGATGGACTGAACTAAATATAGTGTTCGGGGACATGGACGCTGTCTTCATCTGTGCTTTCAATTATTTATTAGGCACCTCTTTCCAAGTCAGACCCCTTGATCTTTTGGGCTTTGGTTGTGCCCACCCGCATGGAGGGGGTATGTGTGAAAGAGGGCCAAGAATTCTGTTATAAAGTTTTGAAAAGGTTTAAGGCTAGGCTTTGTTGCTGTTGTAGGCTTTTTGTAGTGGTAGCAAATTACAATGTTTTATATTCTACATCTTTTTGATTCTACATCCTATTGACAAAATATCACGGTGCTAGAAACTAGGATATAATCACTTTACCCTATTCTTTCAATTGAGGAACATATTTGTATGTTAAAGAATCTATAAGTAATTTCTTCTTTATATTACACAAAATTTACCTTTGTGATAATGCTGTTACCTGGAGTTGTGTTTCATTTACAGTGTAGTTCACACGTTTGAGTAAGACTTTATTATGAGTCAGTCTGCATCTCCAAAGTTAAAAATACTCTGTGCCACCTCATGATGTCATATCTGAGTTTTCAAGTTAACAGCTATCTATTGTTCAGTACAGAATGGCAATTCCAGGGCTGAAATTATTAAAATGGTTGTAGTGAAGGTGTATGGAGTTTAAAAACACACCTGAGCACTTTTTGTACTACCACATGACATCCCAACGTGAAACAGAGTGTTTTCAGTTTGAGAGAAAAACTTGCAGGGTTTGTGTGTTAAACATGTGTGAATGAAACAAAAAACATCTCCATGTAAGTTTGTGATGGGGGAACAACATTAACATAGATTAGAAAATAGCACATGGGCTGTTTAAAGGTTCATTATGAAACTTTTCTGGAGGGTACCTGCTCGTGACAATACTTGTCAAAGCCTGATCCCGTCATATCTCAGAAGCTAAACAAGGCAGGGCCTGGTTAGTACTTGGATGGAAGACCAGTGGGAATTTCAGGTGCCACAGTGGGGCGCCAGTCACAAAAACTGTTGTTGCGTCCACTTCACCCACATTGCCTAGTATGAAAGTGGAAGGTGTGTGAGTGTTGGAGGTGGTTGGAGGGGCCGATGGCGCAGATTGGCAGCCTTGCTTCTGTCAGTCTGCCCCAGGGCAGCTGTGGCTGCAAAAGTACCTTACCCCCACCAAGTGTGGACTGAATGAACAATGAACTGTAAAGTGCTTTGGGTGTCATGAAAGGCGCTAGATAAATGCTATGAATTATTATTATTATTATTATTATCGTTATAAATATTCCACAGTATGGCTTTATCTTGCATTTATTCAGGTGTTTTTATTACTCAAAAAGTACCTTGAAAAACATGCATTCTTTCTTCATTCAGTCTTTATTTGAAGCAACTGTGTACAGATACTTTAAGCTAGTAAAAACTCAATGTTCCACACCAGACTAAGGCTAAACAGCTTGTTTCCATTTGAAGTTACCGATTAGCAGGAGTAAATTATACAATGTGATTGCCTTACATTATTTCCTCATTTACAATACAACCACACACGATCCTTAATCAGCAATAGCATTAAGTCTGTACTAAATCACAATTAGCTTTGTTTTATAAAACACATTTTGCCTACCATTTTCTGCATTTCACCATTACATCAGTCACAGATTAAAAAGTCCTGTCAACAAAATATTTGCCTGGAAAAATCCAGACTCATATGGATCTGTTTAACAAATACAGTGAGATATCCTTCTGGATTTCCGGGCAAACAAAATATTCATCATCTGCTGTAATTTGGCCTTCATGGCATCACCATATGTCTCCATGTGGATCATTCCAGGCTAAGCAATAACATCTCCATGGAGACAAGCAGGTAGTGCATTTTCCTCCAGAAAATTTGCATAATGCACCTTTAAGACAGTAACTCCAAGCTTCAGCAAAGCAATAAATTGACAAAACTTTTTTCCAAGACAAGTTCTGTTGCTTTTGCCTAATTTTGAGCAGTTATTATTATTATTATTATTATTATTATTATTATTAGTAGTAGTAGTAGTAGTAGTAGTAGTAGTAGTAGTAGTAGTAGTAGTAGTAGTAGTAGTAGTAATTTTGTAAGTATGTATTATTTTGTTGTCACGATACCATGGTGAATTTTTCAATACATCTTTTGGTCTGAGTCTGCCTCCTGCTTAAGACCACATTGGCCAGCTTCCCCACATATGACACAAGTATGTCATTAAACCTTTTAATCTTCATGTAGACCAAACCAGACTAAGTTACAGGTCAGATCTGTGAAGAGGCAAGTTAGAATGCATGTTTTTGTAGATATTTTTGAGCTATAAAACCACCTGCAATTGAATAAATGTAAGGAAGAGCTGTTTAATATCATACTGTGTAACACTGAAAGCAGAGCAGTCACATATCCATAAAAACAAGCAAGTGACGGACCCCCAACCAAAAAGTTACACAATGCACCTTTAAAAAGACCTGTGCTGCAACAAATAACAGAATGTACCATAGAAGTAACTTATTCAACCTTTTACAGCTCAAACGGAAAGGTATTGCAATAAAAATACCCCCACTTTTACAAAGAAAATGTACAGATGATAAATACTGAGTCCCAAAATATATTGTTCCAGCGTTCCTATATTGATACAGTAATTATCACAACCGGCTTGATGCCACTGCTGCATATTTAGTGAGATTATAAAACTTCACAAAGTTGGACCGGCTGTAGTTTGGTTAACAAATGATTGCATTTTACTGTGAATCATATTTATAGACTGCCGCTGGTCTTTGTAATTACCCTGTAGCTCAAGTGGAGTCTGGTGAATGAGCGACCAGTGGGCAGCGAGCCTCTCAATCTGGAATGCTAAATACATAGGAGCAGAATGAAGTTAGAACAGTACACAGCTGACCTCAATACTTCTTTGCTTTTTTAACTATAGCCTGTATTTGTTCGGATGCCATAAAAAAGTTGTGTGACAGTAACTGAAGTTTTGACTTATTATGTGGGCTAGATTGTGCGTTTGACCGCATAGCCATAGGGATACTTTTCCAGATGTGGGTATGAGATAGGTCGGCATTTTTGTCTCTTGTCCTTTCTTGAGTATTTTTGTAAATTGTACTTCAACCCAGAAATCTTTTGTGGCTGTTCAGATCAAGAAAAGTTACCGTAGTTAAAGTATAGGCGGCGGACAAAGTGGGATCGGTCCATTTTACTCTGTTGTGAAGCACGTTGAAAAATCAGTTTTCTAGATTAGTTATTGTAGTCGGTTTGTAAAAAGTGGATGATTTTGTAATTCCCAATTGTTTAACATTGTTTTCCTTGAAATGTTCCACCATATGGCATTAAACTTGTATATCTTGCATTTATATACATTTATTTATTTTTTGCTTATAATTGCTTTAAAAGGCCTTGAAAAAAAGATCCATTCTTATTATGATTATTATTGCTTTTCCCCAGATCTGACCTGTAACTTGACCTGATAGAGAACTATTCTTCTTCTTCTTTTCCATTTTCTCTTTTGCATGCCTGGTCTGGGTTCGGTCGCCCGAGCCTTTCTGTGTGGAGTTTGCATGTTCTCCCCGTGTCTGGGTGGGTTTCCTCCGGGCACTCCGGTTTCCCCCACCAACCCAAAACATGCACCATAGGTACTCCAGCTTAGGTCCTGACCAAGCCGAAGCAAGAAGATCATGGAGATGGTCCCCGGGTGCCCTAATGTGTGTGCTGCCCACTGCTCCTAATATATGTATATATATATAGGATGGGTTAAAATGCAGAGAAGAATTTCTCCAGTGTGAGATCAATAAAGTTCACTTCTTCACTTCTTCTTCTTCTTCTCTTCTTGCAACTCAAAGTCTAATCTCTTACAGGCCCTTCTTTCTTATTAACAGTCTGAAATCATGCATGTTGTGTATTTGTCTGTGTGTATTCCCGCTGTAACACTAATCAAAATTTCAGAATCATCTGCTGTAGGTACATTTACATAGTCAAGTAAAAATCACACTAGAATTTCCCGATAATCCAATAATCAGATCTGATTTTTGGTGGGTCCTTATGCACAAAATAAAAATAATCATTAAAAACGCATGTGTCAGTTAATTGATTTTTAAAGTAACTGTTGTATTTGAAAGTTAAAATAAAAAATTTCAAATCTTTAATTTTTGTTTCTGCCACATTAGTTTGTCCTTTTCACATAATTTTGTCCAAACCAGCACAGATGTGTAAAAAATAAATCCGATCACTCACATTAGGTATGACTGTTTACATTTCAGTAATCGGATAATCCAGAAATCAGACAATGATCGGATTTTTAGTGTGCATGTGAATATTACCAATAAAATATTTAGTTTTAATGGGAGAAGCCTATAGATCTGTTCATGGTTGTGTGATGTAATCGTCTTGACCGGGGGCAGGGTAAAGGGCGGTGAGGGCTCTTCCTGCTGATGTCATGTCTCTGTAGCATTTTGATAAGGAAACAGAGCATCTCTTCATCCCACAGTGAGGTTTGACACTCTTCTTATCACAGAGCTGAGGCGCTGATTAAGATAAAGACATATGGTGTAATATAAACTATACGTTACAGTTGTATATATGGTAAATAGTCACATTTTTATATAGAGCTTTTCCACCTACAAGCCTCTCAACGCACTTTACATCAAGGAGCCACTCAACCACTCACTCATACAGACACTGGGGGTGAGGTAGGTTAAGTGTCTTGCCCAAGGACACAATGATAGCGTTCATCTGTGGGAGCTGGAATTGCACCGCCAACCTGTGGGTCAGTGAATCTGACCGCTCAACCAATGATGTTTATGTCAAAAGCAGGATTCGAACCGCCAACCATCGAATCAGTGGACAAACACAGCTATTGTTGCCCCCCGTTTATGTTCCCATTATAGCCTAACCCTAACCCCCTGTTTACATAGGTACTTAAAGGGCCCATATTTTCTCCTATACGTTATAATGTTGTCTCTTCAAAAATATACCTGTTGTGTTATGTTTTATCTACACATGTTTAACACAAAAATTCTGTATATTTACTCTTTCTCAAACAGAAAACACTCAGTTCCACCTTGTGATGTCATGTGGTAATACACTTTCACTAGAATCATTAGAATTATTTCATTACCAATCTTTGCTGAACTGAACTAAACTAAGTCATGTTTGCACTACTGTTCTTTTTGTTTTATTTATTTATTTATTTATTTATTTATTTATTTATTTATTTATTTATTTATTTATTTATTTATTTATTTGGCAGGGACAATGCAATCGGACATAGTTACAGAACAGTGCTTGCAGCTGATGTGATGCATACAGAGTTTAGCAAGCCGACGAAGCCTCTCGGATGAGCGGCGAAACGTTTTCAACCAAACAAACTTTGTCCAGTTGACAAATTGAACTTCTCCTGTTATCACAGTTTAGCAAGTGCTAATTTTCAACCCCCGTCCCTGGTTGTGCTTTTCTACACTAACATAAAATCTAAAGTACATATAAATAAAAAAAAATACAATTTCATCTATTTAAATACAGCAGTGCAAAGACATGTAACACTCACTCATTCACTCACTCGGCTCATTCATTCTCTCATTCTAACACTATTTACACATGGGTACATCTTTGGTTTCTCTTGAGCCAAAATTTAAGTTTAACGGTGAACAGTTTTAACTCGGAGATGGACTTACCGTATTGGCCCGAATATAAGACGATGTTTTTTGCATTGAAATAAGACTGAAAAAGCGGGGGTCGTCTTACATTCGCGGTCTAGACATTATACCCATTCACAACGCTAGATGGCGCCAGATATCTTTAAAGCGAATGCTGAACTGAACTCCCCAGCGGAGCCAGAGGATGGGAGTGAGGACAGTGACACTGAGCACAGCGAGGCAGAGGATGTTTGTGAGGAGTAATGTTCTGACATGACAGATCTCAGCTACTCTCAAGTTTAAACCAGTTTGCATTATTTTATTGCAATGTTTTTCCTTATTCAGATTTGTTTCAAGACTACAGTTACAGTTAGACTTCACTTTGATGGTTAATGCAGTTATTGCAATTTTGTTGTTTTATCACAGTAGATTGGTTTATTTACATTTCAAAAACCAGAAGCCATTCATTTACAAATGTGATTGCACTTTAGTTTACATATTTAAAGGTTCAGATATTAAGATGTGATAGACAGTTTTTGCATGATTTGAATGAGGCAAAATAACATGCTTTTTCTCTCAAATATATTGTTTTAATCATTTGTTTCAGATGTACTGTAATTATTTTCTGTATAAAAATTAAATTTGGTGTTCAAAATCTCTTTTTTCAAACTTGAGTCTTGAAAAAGAGGGGGTCGTCTTATAATCAGGGTCGTCTTATATTCGGGCCAATACGGTAATTTCTGTGGGCAGGGAGTTCCACAGTTTACAGCTCTTGTAAGAGAAGGCTGACTGTCCAAATGACGTCCTGCACTGTTGGAGTATATAGTATATAGTTTAAGGTGCCTCTTGTCGTCCTGCTGTTTGGTCTTTGTATAAATGTACTGAGCGCTTCTGGAGCCAGATTATGGAAACATTTGAAAAATAATTTGAAAACATAAATTGCTGAAACTGTCAAAACTTAATAAATTATAATGACTGAGAATGTGACAGTGATGAAAGCGGATAGGTTTTCTATCCATAATTTTTATTGCTTGATTGTATAGTGAACCAATGCGCTTTGTGGCTGAGGGAGCTGCCTGGGCCCATGCTGTCATGCAGTAAGATATGTGTGAAAAGATCATCCCATGCAAGTAGAGCAGGGCCGCCTGGTCGGGGATGTAATGTCTGATTAGTTTAAAGCAATTTAGGTTTCTTTGTATTGTTTTGGATATTTTCTTGCCTGGAAGAATCCATGACTCATCGCTGTACCAGCGGATGAGTCCGGTAACGCTTGATCCACAGAATGCGCTGCTGTTGCGCTTAGACAGACAGCTAAGTGAACCAATCAGAGATTGCGCCATCTTGATTCAAAACTGAGGAGGAACTTCCGCTGCCTAAGAGTGGCGGGCAAAGGCGGGTGCACTGACGTCACCATCTTTGAACGAATCAGAATCGCGGAGTCCGTTTGTAACCGGAGGAGCGAGAGTGGATGAAGGGTGTCCAGATGGTATCGCGCTGTATAGGAAATACAGAGAGATATCATTTGGCTGGCCAGGTAAGATATTTTCTTAATGTGTTTGTCAAATTTTAATTGCGGGTCAAGAACCAATCCAAGATATTTTAGTTCATTCACCAATTGTATTTTAACATTTTGCAAACCTATTTGAAAGTTCTGTTCTAGATTTAGCTTTTTAATAGAAAAGCACATTGTTTTAGTAATATTCAGGACTAGTTTATTGTTGTGGAGCCATTGGTTAACCTCAGCCATGCATGCAGACAAAACATCTGCAGCTTGCGCTGGTGTCTTGGCGGGTGCGTAGAAAACAGCATCATCCTCATAAAGCTGGCAGCGGACACCAGGGCAAATCAAAGGCAGATCATTTATGAAAAGACCAAACAGCAATGGCCCCAATATAGATCCCTGAGGTATGCCCATTGAGATGTTTACAAATGAGGATTTGTCCTGGGCAACTTTCACGCACTGTTCCCTACCCTGAAGAAAAGAGGCAAACCATTGCACTGCCTCAGGGGAGATGTTAAATGAAGGCATCTTGGATAAAAGAAGACTATGACTGACTGTTCCAAATGCTTTTTTAAGATCAAGAAATACTGCTCCTACCACCTCACCCCTATCCAGGGACTTCTTTATATTCTCAGTGAAGCAGCAGTTTGCGATCTCTGTAGAATACCGAGATCTAAAGCCAGACTGCTGTGGGTGGAGGAGTTGGTTGTCCTCCAAGTGGTCGGCCAGTTGTCCCGCTACTACTTTTTCAATCACTTTTGAAAATATAGGTAAGATTGATATAGGCCGGTAGTTGTGCATTAATTTGTTATTTGGATTGTTTTATTATTTTTTACTATATTATAGCTATATTTTAGTTATTATTATTATTATTATTATTATTATTATTATTATTATTATTATTATTATTATTATTATTATTTAGTGTCTATACTCTAGTTATTACTATTATTATTTAGTGTTTTATGTTAGCACCTTATCACCGAGACAAGTTCCTAGATTTGTGAATTCTGTTCACTTGACAATGGCAGTAAAAGTCTTTCTGATTCTGATTCTAAAGGTAAAAATTTAACCTGAAAACTACCACTACGTGTACATGACATCACAAGGTGGGACAGAGCATTTTGAGCTTTGGAAATGTAGGCAGAATAATAATAAAGGATTACTCAAAGGCTTACATCTCAGACAATTGTCATTTTTGCGTAATACAGGACCTTTAAGCTATTTGCTCATTTTGAATCAAGTATTTGGAGTAGGTATTAAGAAGTGGTACAAAAATGTGATAAGTATTATAAGTGTAAATCTTATACTGCAAAAATCCTATGCTCTGGTGAACCATGGGCACAGCCTGTCCTCCTGGCTCCACTCCCTCATTGATCAGGCTTCATAATTTATTAGCCATTGTGACAGTTTCCTGCGGGCCAGGCTCGACAAGGGAAACACTGTAGTTAAAATGTCTGAACCATGTTGCACAATACAATACCTATTGTGTTTTAATTGCAGTCTGGATTGTTACCTCCACAGTATTTTCCACATACCTTTTAATGTGCGTGTACCTTTTTGATTGTTATACTGCACAAGTAGTTCATAAACAGATGAACTAAGTGAGTAAGTAACGTAACTTCTGGAAAATGACCATGTTAAGCAACAAGTGTTCAAAACAAAAGGAAATGCCAATAGTGCTAGAGCCCAAGAAAAGCATACACATTTTAACAATCTATTTATCCTTGAACTTCTGCTTCTATTGACGGGAAAGGTCAGTGTTACGTGCCCCAGCCAGAGAAATTATGAGAAATTACATTGGTTTAAATAAAACACAGGCTACATTCAAATGACAAAGACAGATGAAACATATCCATACTTCAATAAAACTTTACTAAAATGTTACATTGCACGAATAAAAGACACAAAACATTTACATTTTAAAGCTTAAAGGGCCCATACGCTATTTTTTTTATTATGTTATATTGTCAAAAACATACCTGGAGTTGTGTTTTGTTTCATTCACATGTTTACCACACCAACTCTGCATATTAAAGGTCCCATGGCATGAAATTTTCACTTTCTGAGGTTTTTGAACGTTAATGTGAGCTCCCCTACCCTGTTTAGGGCAGTGGTTTAATTTTATTTTCTGTGGAAATGTGTTTATTTTTCAATGGAACGCTTCAAATCTCTCCGCCGTGCAAAAACAAGGAAATCGATCAGCTGACAGCTCAGAGCGAGAGCGGAGCGTTTGGCCACGCCCCCACCCTCTACTATTGGCCAGCTCTTTTCTCCTCATTTGCATTCAAGCAACAACGCCCATTATGACCTGATCTGAGGGAGAAAAAAATACTCTTTCTCATCTTATCTCTGTTTCTCATGCACTGAGTGTTGATTTTGAAGAAGGATTCATTTGCAGTATTAGGGAACCATTAAGGAGCCATATAAAAGCATCAAGAAGTACCATGTCATGGGATCTTTAAGGCTGAGTTCCTCTCTCAGAAGACAGAAAAGACTCTATTCCACCTTGTGATGTCATGTGGTAATATAGGAAGTCCACCACTGTGCACTCCATACACCTTCACTAGAATCATTTAGATATTTTCAGCCATGATGCCAATGTCTATTAAACAAAAGGTAAAAGACAGCTGTGAACCTGAAAACTACAGCTTTGTGACATCACAAGGTGGAACAGAATATTTTGAACTTGAGAGCAGATAAGAGTCAATTTTGCGTAATATCGGATGTGTATGCGCAGGTGCATACAGTACTCTGCTGTTTAGCGCCGCTTACACCGATTAAACTTGAGAAAAGATTTCGCGCATCTCGAGTTCTTTTACAGTGCAGTGGCGTCATCTAGTGGTCACAATGGAAATGTGTCGTTTTCTCAGAGATGTTTTCACCATGATAAATGTAGGCCTAAAATGTAAATTTGACAGTCTGAATACAAGCCCTTAAACCTTCTGTTATGCACTGTATGACCTTTAGACCAGCTATCTCTAAAGCAACCGCATTAAAGGCTTCATATTACTCTATTGTCTGATCTGTTATAATGTTATTTGCTCATCACAAACATACCTGGAGTTTTGTTTAGTTTCATTCAGACATGTTTAACACACAAACCCTGCATATTTAGGGTCTTTCTCAAACAGAAAACACTTCCACCATGTGTCATGTGGCAATTCAGGAAGTGATGCTATAGGCCCGACACCTTCACTATAATCATTTGGATAAATTCAGCCCTGGAATTTCCAATCTTTACTAAACAAAATGTAAAAGGTAGCTGTTAACTTGCAGATTACCACAAGTAAGAAAATTACATTACATCACAATTGCGCATTGGTGATTAATAATGCAGGATAACAAAAACATGTGCGAATGAAACAAAACTCAACTCCAGGTATGTTTTTAATTAAGACACTATTAGCCTTCTGAAGTGTCATTGTGACTTGTGGTCTGTAAAATCTAGATTCAATCTTTTTTTTTTTTTTTTGGACAAATATAGGCTCCATTTCAAGGCTCCCCTGTGTCTTCATTCACAAC
Source organism: Paratrypauchen microcephalus (assembly GCA_036785185.1). Taxonomy (NCBI): domain Eukaryota; kingdom Metazoa; phylum Chordata; class Actinopteri; order Gobiiformes; family Gobiidae; genus Paratrypauchen; species Paratrypauchen microcephalus. The sequence continues at coordinate 8,579,888 of JAVJIX010000007.1, read as the reverse complement.
ATTACCACACACTCGAAAGTCAGTGCAGAAGTTACTTGTTACTTCACAGTTCAAACATGTAGATGCATATAATAACATCTATAAAAAGTCAAATTAAAATCAACTAAATAATTTACATATTTTCAGAAAGGACTAGGAAGAAACACTCAAAGCATTGAAACTTTTTAAAAAGTTCCCACTTTTATTTTTTCGGAATAAAACATAACTGTTACTTATCGCACATATCACACATACCGTTTAGTGCTCTCATTCTAGATCCCACTTTATTTGTTCTATTTCAAGTAAATACTAGTAATATTTATACTTATAGGGCCTATATTACGGTATTTTCTGATCTGTTATTTGTTTCCTCATCAAAAATATACCTGGAGTTGTGTTTTGTTTAATTTACACAACAAACCCTGCATATTTAGGCTGAGCTCTTCCCTCAAACAGTTAACACTCCATAAAATCGAAACTATTTTTTACTGCAATAAACAGAAGTTGGTGTAGGCTCTATTTCAAGACTTTGTGTGTCTCCATTCACCACTACATTACCACACACTCAAATTTAGTGCAGAAGTGATGTCATGTAGTAATACAGAAAGTGCTTCACTATGTTTTGAAACTCCATACACCTCCAGAATATTTTGGATTTCATCCTTGGAATTGCCAATATTTTCTGAACAAAAGGTCAAATGTAGCCGTAGCAAGATGGAACAGAGCATTTTGAGTGCTGGAGATGTAGACTAAGGATTACTCATGTGTGAACACCTCTGGGTATGTTTTTGATAAGGTAAAAACATTCTAACATGGACTCCAGCTATGAGAATCAATTTTGTGTAATATAGGACCATTAAGTGTCACTGTAACACTGTGTCACTGCCACCATCTAAAGTTTGTTTCAATATCTGATCTTTTTGGCCCTTGCTTACAGTGTAGTTGCTTGGTGATTATCGCATACTTACAATGTCATATCTTCTACTTATGTCAGACAGTGCAGTTTTCCCTGCAGTGCTTTAGCTAAATCACATATAGCCAGTTGCTCAAGTGAAGGATTGCTTGATATTGTAGACTGAGTTTGTGGCAGTGTTTAGAGACTTCACTCGCCACAGTGTGTTGATTATTGAACAATAGATGAAAAATACAAAACATTAAAATAAACAAATACATTCTTGATCTTGATTTGGCTCAGATTCAGTTTTTCCCGGTCTGTAGTTCCACAGATGTTATTGAAGGATCTGGTGGAACAGTGGATTTATCTGACAAAAAAAAAAAAGTAGAATTTAAATACAGTGAAAGTAGATTATGGTCATGTTATTTGGGACAATAACAGAGTTTATCATGTTTTCTAATCTAGACCCAAAAGCAATGTTGTCTTTATGTGGTTTGGTTGATTCCCTCATTTGTTACTGAAGGGCATGTTGGCTGATAAAGACAGTTTAAAGTAACTTACTACATAAGGAATGATGCAATCTTAAAGGTCCCATGACATGGTACTTCTTGATGCTTTTATATGGCTCCTTAATGGTTCCCTAATACTGTAAATGAATCCTTCTTCAAAATCAACACTCACTGCATGAGATATGACTCTGACAGTCTTCATGAGGCTAGATATGTGTCTAAAATGCTTTATTCTGGGTGTTTCTGCTTCAGTGCAAATGAGAAGGACAGAGAGATTGGCTAAGGAGCGGGGGGGGGCGGGTTTCCCCCGCTGGAAGCGCAGCTCTGCACCGCTGTCTGCTCGCTTCCGTGTTTAACACAGGAAGACAGATGGGAGACTTTGCAATGAAAAAAAGCATATTTACACAGAAAATAAAATCAAACCACTGGTATTTCAGAGGTCCAGAGGGTCGGGTAAGGGACTTGCGAGCCTAGAAACACTCGGACGTGCCTCCAGGCAAATAAAAAAACGCATTTCGCATTGTAGCGCATTCACAGTCCAAACTCTATGGGCGGGATATACAGGGGCGCTGAGCGGAGACAGAGGGAGGGGCTGGAGCTGCATTTGCCGATCTGACGTCAAAAAGGTGCCTTGTCCGAACTCGCCCGTTTCAACACTGGTTTTGTGTAACGCAGAAAAGGACCGCAAATGCTCAGTTTAGACATTTCGCAACTTTTAGCCATGGGGGGGGGCCCTAAACAGGGTAGGGGAGCTCACATTAACGTTCAAAAACCTCAGAAAGTGAAAATTTCATGCCATGGGACCTTTAAAGTATAAGTGTCATGTTTTTCTAAATATTACTTGTTGAGTGGGATAGTACCTGTGCTAAATATTCTTTTTACATCGGTCGGCAGCTTGTAGAAAAAAAGTGGAGAAGAAAAGAACCAAATAACAATGAATATCCCTATGTCTACCTAACGGCAACTAACTAGGCAAGATTTTTAGTTAAGGCTTATAGTGATATAATATAATGGTATTTACAATGTTTTATGCATGGAGAAGTCCAACCTGTCACATTTCATGTATTTATTTATTTATTAGGAACATGTATAATTAAAATACATAAAGAGCCCATATTATGTGATTTTCTGATATGTTATAATGTTGTTTCCTCATCAAACACATACCTGCTTTGCAAAAAAGCTTGGCCAAATTTTAAGATATAAATACTTAAATCCATCAGAAAATTACTTAAAGGTTCTGAAATTATCTGTCCATGCAGCAAGATAATTTTACTTAACAAGTTATCTTAAAATAAACTACCTCTAGACTAGAATTAAGCAGTCACAGAACTAGTAAGTGGATAATAAATCTGAAAACAAGGTGAATAACCTGATATAAGTTTTAAAATCTTGTAAAATTTGCAGTGCGGAGTTGTGTTTTGGTTCATTCACACATGTTTAACACAAATCCTGTATATTTAGGCTAAGTTCTTCCCTCTAACATGCTGCGTGGTAATACAGGAAGTGCTCCACTGTGTTTTTAAACTCCACATACCATCACTAAAATCATTTGGATCATTTAAATCCCTATTGAACAAAATGTAAAAGGTGGCTTTTAACCTGAAAATTACCACTTCTTGACATCACAAGGGGGAACAGAGCATTTTGAGCTTTGGAGATGTCGACAGATACAACTTCGGGTAAGTTGAGGAGGAAACAACATTATAACATAGTTCAGAAAACAGCATAATTCGGGCTTTAAGCATAAAACAGAGCTGCTTGTATCAGACTGTAACAGCTCATTTCCATCTGTATGCACTTTAAATGGGCGGAAGAGAAGACAGCTGTGCAGAATGATCATACACTCTCACAAATTAAGGAGTTTTCAGTTTTACCTTGCCCCATTTGCAGAGCGGCCTGCCTGTCATTGGTAATGTAACAAGCAGTGATCAGGAAGAACACTCCTCCAAACACTCCAGCCAGTGGACACAGCAGGAGACCGTACTTCAGACTCAAGAAGCTCCACTCATGAGACACGGGGTTGGAGTTATGGATTGCATCAGAAATCTATGTAGAAAGACAGTATTTTAGTTATTTTACAATGAACTGGTACCACTTTATAATAGCAATACTTAAAAGGTGCACTGTGCAACATTTCTAGTCGAGAGTCTGTCACCTGCTTGTCGCTATGGAAATGTTATTGCTTCATCTAGATTCCACAATCTATCACCTATATATCACAAAGGAGACAAGCAGGTTACAGCACTACGCTACATTACAATTCAGATCTGTGGAGGGTCGTCCCTATTCACAGAAGGAATTATTGTATTTTTGAGCAATAGAAACAAATGAATATGTTTAAAGTCATACTATGGAACATTCCAGGTAAAGCAATGACATATCCATGTTTCTATGAATATGTCACTGCCTGGAATGTTCCACAGTACGACATTACGCAGCTTTACCTTACATTTATTCAGTCGCAGGTGGTTTTATAGCTCAAAAATACCTAGGAAAAACAGGCATTCTGACTGTGAGTGGGGTTGCCTCTCCACAGATCTGAAATGTAACTTGGTCTGGTTTAGTCTACATGAAGATAGAAAGGTTTAGAAGAAGAAGAAGAAGAAGAAAGAAGAAGAAGAAGAAAGAAGAAGAAGAAAGAAGAAGAAGAAAGAAGAAGAAGAAGAAGAAGAAGAAGAAGAAGAAGAAGAAGAAGAAGAAGAAGAAGAAGAAGAAGAAGAAGAAGAAGAAGAAGAAGAAGAAGAAGAAGAAGAAGAAGAAGAAGAAGAAGAAGAAGAAGAAGAAGAAGAAGAAGAAGAAGAAGAAGAAGAAGAAGAAGAAGAAGAAGAAGAAGAAGAAGAAGAAGAAGAAGAAGAAGAAGAAGAAGAAGAAGAAGAAGAAGAAGAAGAAGAAGAAGAAGAAGAAGAAGAAGAAGAAGAAGAAGAAGAAGAAAAAAAAGAAGAAGAAGAAGAAGAAGAAGAAGAAGAAGAAGAAAGAAGAAGAAAGAAGAAGGAAGAAGAAGAAGAAGAAGAAAGAAGAAGAAGAAGAAGAAGAAGAAGAAGAAGAGGAAGAAGAAGAAGAAGAAGAAGAGGAAGACGAAGAAGAAGAAGAAGAAGAAGAAGAAGAAGAAGAAGAAGAAGAAGAAGAAGAAGAAGAAGAAGGAAGAAGAAGAAGAAGAAGGAAGAAGAAGAAGAAGAAGAAGAAGAAGAAGAAGAAGAAGAAGAAGAAGAAGAAGAAGAAGAAGAAGAAGAAGAAGAAGAAAGAAGAAAGAAGAAGAAGAAACTTTATTGATCTCACACTGGAGAAATTCTTCTCTGCATTTAACCCATCCTGTTATTAGGAGCAGTGGGCAGCACATTACTGCGCCCAGGGACCATCTCCATGTTCTTCTTGCTTCGGCTTGGTCAGGACCTAAGCTGGAGGATACCTATCATGCATGTTTTGGGTTGATGGGGGAAACCGGAGTGCCCGGAGGAAACCCACCCAGACACGGGGAGAACATGCAAACTCCACACAGAAAGGCCCATACCATACTGGCATACCATAATGCCATACTGTGAAACATTCCAGACAAAGCTATTACATCTCAATGGAGAAAAGCATTTGACAGACCCTCCACCAGAAAGGTTACACAATGCACCTTTAATTCATAATGAACAAATAAGAATTTCTTAAGAAGGCTTTGTAAAATTGAGGGGTTAGGTGTTGGGATTAGGGTTTCAATCAAGCCATTACTAAGTCTCAATAATTCTTGATAAACAATTTGTTCACTGTGAATGAACTGCTTCTTCTACTACAGCTTGTGTTACCAGTATGTTTAAAAAATATTTGTGGAGTATTATATTGCAAAAATCTATATCTAGGTAACTTAAAATGACTTAAATTAAAAACTTTTTACTTTATCTGAGTAGATTCAACATGACAAGTAAAATTATCTACCAATGGAATAAATGTGTTTTTAATTTAATTCAAGGTACATTAGATTTTGTTTCTTATTTTCAGTGCAAAGAGTTGTTGTTTTTCTTATCTGTAGTTCTTATCTGTTGTTCTCAAGTGTAGCAAGATGCATTTTCAAGTACAAAAAGTCTTGTTCCACTAGTAGATCATTTTACTTACCAAGTGAAATTTACTCAAACCGTGATAAAACTTTCTTAATTCAGGTCGTTTTAATTTGGCTAGACTTTAGTTTTTGCAGTGAAAGGAAAACAGAAATATTTTTCTTACCTGCCCGATCAGGTAAGGGCTGCCGGCATCTCCAAGCAGATGTAATACTGTAATCTGCAGAGCCTCAGCTGAAGCCCTTCTGGTCGGGACCACAACGTACTGACAGGGAATATAGAATATGTTCAAATTAGGGCTGGGAATATAAACGTGTTAATCGCGATTAATCGCGAAGGATTAATGATCGCAAATTTTTTTTTAATCGCGATCAGAGTTTGCCAGCATTTTCCGCAATTCTACCATCCATATGCAGCTCATTTGGTTGTATTAATTAAACTCATTGTCGGTTAAACGCGCTATTTTGAGTTTGCTAGTATTTTGTTCCTTCTACGCATCCGTAGGCAGCTCGAGCGGGCTTCAATCATTTATTTACAATTTCTCAAAGTAAGCACTATTACTGGTTCATTGTTACTTTTTCCTTTCTCTGCACTTTTTTGAAATAAAAAAAATGGTGAGAAATACTTTGCATTGTGAGTTTAACTTTAGATTCGAACGGTCTTACTGCAAGATATCAATTTTAAACATGCAAAATAAATCACGATTAATCGCGATTAACTATTAAATTTCTGAGATTAGTTGCGATCAAGAAAATTAATCGTTTGACAGCCCTAGTTAAAATACATGTTTAAAGGAAGGCGTTAATCTTGTGGAGGAGATATGCCACTGAATTAATATCACCATTTTCTTGCAACCAGATCATGTAAATCTAGCAGTGGTGGAAGAAATACTCCATTTTGTTACTTAAGATACCAGATACCAGAGCAAATAAACAAATAAATAAATAAACAATGCTCAAGTAAGTAAGTAATTATCACATGAAAAAATCTACTTAAATAAAAGTATTAAAGTACCCGTTTTAGAGTAGAAAGTACAGATAGCTGCTCTCAAATGTAGTGAAATAAAAGTGTCAACTTTAAAATGCACTTAAGATACATATACCTAAAATGTATATTTAAGTACCCTACAGTACTTTTATTACTATTTATTATTTACAGGACTACATTCATACCATACTCCATACAGCTGTACAACAACTCACCATTGTGCAATAGACAATACTCCCTACAACTGTATATAGCTGGGATTATACATCTTATTGGGGCCAAGCAGCAAAGCTGCGAGGCACCCATAGTGTTTCTACTGATTCTTATTATTATTATTATCAGGGCTCTCAAGTCTCACGCATTGAGAGTGTGACACACGCAATTTGACGTCTTCACACGCTCACACGCCACACATGGCATTTCTCACGCTGATTTCTTTTTTTTTTTTTTGTGCCCAGAAAATCGGTCTGTGTGGCTTAGTTTATGCAGGCTCCGCGCGTTTTCAGCGAAAAAAACTCCCCCTACTCCGGGCGCACGGTCCGAGCGGAGGCCGGAGCAGACGCGCCGTCCCCCGGGCACGTCCTGAGCCTCAGACCCGGTGCCACGTCTCCTCTGAGACTCCGGTCCCGGTGTCTCCGTCTGTGCGTAACGTGCCCCCCCCCCCACCGCTTACGCGCAGAATAAGCGCGGCGCAGAGCCGAACTGCCCGCGGTGAGACGCGGGCCCGGTGCATTAACCAGACTCTTACATGAATCCGTTAAAAATGTCCCGCTCCCCCCTGCCCCGGTCCCTCCTCCCCGCCCCTCTCAGCGCGCACTGACAAAGTGCGGTGATGATAAAACAAACTGAGAACCATCAGGTAATAACTTCATTTATATAACTCTCATTAGTTGCTTTGTAGTTTAAGTTTGCTCTTTAGACAAACAGGGCTCTCAACACGCAATTCGACGTGTTCACACGCTCACACGGCATTTCTCACGCAATTCAAGGGCCCCCCCACCCCCGGTCCTCGGAAATTACAGTCTCACGCACGACCCCGCTCAAAACTTGAGAGCCCTGTTATTATAAAATATTCTTCCGCCTCTGGGAGTCTATGGCAACCCCTTGAACTGTCTGGTAAAAGGTTGTGAAATTTTGCATGCACATTCCAGCCAGTCTCCTCATTACCCACAGCAATTTATAGGCCCCCACCCCCAACCCTCTAGGGCCACAAGCAGGTCAAAGTTGCCCTCTAGGGCCACCAGCAGGTCAAAGTTTTACGTTTGATTGGCTGTCACAACAAAACGATAAGAGATATCAAAAAACCCAGGCATATTTCTGATGAGGCTCAGTCCAAAGATCCTATGTACCAAATTTGAGCAAAATTGGAAGAGAAGCATTTTGAGTGTTTTTCATAAAATTCAAAATGGCGGAAAATGACGTCATAGGGTGACGTCATATGGTGCATTGGATTCGGCTTGGCCCAAGGAGTCCAGGGATGCAAGTTTTTGAAAATTGGACATACGGTTCAAAAATTACACGCAGAAATGTACCTAAAAATTCCTTGCATACGCCCGATTCGCAAAAACTTGGAATCCCTAGAATCCTTGGGTCAAAACGAATCCAACGCATCCTATGACGTCACGTCCGCCAGAATAGAATGTCCGCCATCTTGGATTTTATGAAAAACACTCAAAAGGCTTCTCCTCCCTCATTTCCACTTGTAACTTTTGAACCGTAAGTCTGATTTTCAAAAACTTGGTATCCCTGGTATCCTTGGGCGAAGACTGATCCAACGCACATCAACAAATTGACATGCGTTGACGTGCATTTCAGCTCTCTCAATGAAACTTGGTGCGCAATGTACCATCCATACAGAATTAGCCATACCAAATTTGGTGCACATTGGCCACTAGGGGGCGCTACAACATGCAAAAATGTGTTTTGGGCGAAGACTAATCCAACGCACGTCATCAAATTAGGCTGGGTCACTGCTTGGCCCCACATTGCTGCTTGCAGCTATATTTTGATATTGTATTTTATATTTTATTACTACTTTTCTATTTAATTCTGATTTGTACATATACATTTATTATCATTATTTATTTTTATAATTATGTCTCTTACTATTGCTCTTTGGTTGCTATTCCATCTATTTTTGTTACCCTCTGGTATATATTATATTTGATGCTACTGTACCAAAAACAATTTCCCTTGTGGAGAAATCAATAAAATTTGTCTAAGTCTACATCTAAGTCTATTTTATTACTTCTACTTTTTTACATTCCACCACTGCAATCCAGTAGTCCATACTTTATTGCGATTGGTTAAATAAATCTGTCAGTCTCTCAGGGCAATACTGATCCTGACCAATAGGAGGGGTGGGTGGGGAAAACTGTCTTTGTTTGAGCCTACAGCTGCACTCCGGAGAAAATGTATGAATTGTGATATGCCAATTTGATCAAAATACTGTCACAGGAATGAGATCACAGTTCAGTTTTTATCATTGTCTCGCCCAGACGCCCTATTTTCTTTATCAAAATATTACATTTGGTATTTCCTTTGTGGCAGAGCACACAATTGTCCCTGTAAAGAAGGTTATGTCTGACTCAGTTTCACAAACCACTATGATAATGCGTGCCTATCTGAAATGAACAATACAATCAGCAAAAACAATAGGTGGGCTGTTGGTCTCCAGGCCTGTACTACAATTCAGCTGCCTTAGCTCTTTAGCCCATCACGGGTGTACACAAACTTCTCCAAAGTTGCAGCCCATGTCCTAGTTACACTGCTGAACTGCTGTACTTCAGTATAAATTTTAGGTATCTGTACTTTACTTAAGTACATTTACACTTTTTACTTCATTACATTTGAGAGCAGGTATCTATACTTTCTACTCCACTACATTTTTGAACTGGACTCTTATAGTTTGAGACCTGCTGAAAAGGCTGAGGGTTTATTAACCTGTTCATATTTTGAGCAAACAAAAATATACAAATAAAAACAGAAAACTATTCAATTGTTTCTACTGAACAAAATTCAGCAAAAATCAAAATGACTACATTTTAATCTTTGTTGGACTTCAAAAACTGCACAAAATACTTTAGTAGATTTTTCATGTGATACTTTTAGATGTGTGAAGAATCCCTCAGTCGTCCAGGTGGAATCCTTTTACCATGTGATACTTTTACCCTTACTTGAGTTCTTTTCCAGTATCTGCACTTTTACTTAAGTAACAAAACTGAGTATTTTAAAGACTTAACTAGACTAGACCAGACTTACTAGAATTATGTCAGCCAAAATAGGCCAGCACAAAGACAGCAGCACTTCACTCATGAAAACAAACACCTGAATGAGAAGCAAAGAAAGGATATAAAAAGAACCGTGTACAACAAGTTAAATTATTAGATTGTACTGTGTCTCTTACATAGGTGGCTGTGATGTTGACTGATGCAGTGAAGATAGTGGCAAAGAGAAATGGAACAGATGCTAACATTCCCACCGCGCAGATGATGGGATCCGCATACTCCACTTTGTCCAGGAAGCATCTGGACAGACTCGCCCCGATGCAAACCCCTAAAATTCCCGTCACCACAGTAATGCCTCCAAAGATGTAACTGTAGATGTAAAAACAGTGTCAATATTACTTAGACTTAGACTAACTTTATTGATTCACAAGGGAAATTGTTTTGGGTACAGTAGCTTACTCATCAAATATAATATATAACAGAAGGTAAAAAGAAAAAAACAGATGGAATAGCAACCCAAGAGCAGTAGACCTGTGCCAGATGAGACATAATTATATACATAAAAATAATGATAATAAATATATATGTACAAATCAGATTTTAATAGAAAAGTAGTAATAAAATATAAAATTACACATATTATAGCAGTGGAGCAGGTGTGAGAGCCCTCTGTACCTGTCTTTGCTGCTACAAGGCTCCACTGTGCAAGGCTCCAGAACGCCCTGGAAAACCTGAGCTCGGGACAGGAACAAAGGCATCCAAAAGGCCAGAGCGCCAGTCAAGAAAGCCATGGCAGTCACTGCCAGTGTCGACCATACAAAACTTTTACTAAACAAAAAAATACTATTATTACAATACTTATTATCATTTGATAATAGGGCTGCAAGATTAATCGTAATATAATCAAATGTGAATAAACACAATTACCAAATAGTAAAAGCAGCAATTTTGAAGTACAATCATTTCTTCTACAAACAATAAAATATTCTGTGTTATTCTGCATAAAAACTGCTAACCCTGCACTGCAAATTTCTCTGATCTGGACAAGATTTTAAAACTTCAGGTTATTAATCTTATTTTCAGATTTATTATCTACTTTCTAGAACAAAGACTGCATAATTCTAGTTTAGAGGTAGTTTATATTAGATAACTTGTCAAGTAAAATGATCTTGCTGCATGGATAAATAATTTCACTATTTTAAGTCATTTTCTGATAGATTTAAGTGTTTATTTCTTAAATTTTGGCCAAGCTTTTTTGCAGTGTGCAGTTTAAAGCTGTACACAACTCTGGGTATGTATATACATATTATGGGCCCTTTAAAGCGCAAATCAAAATGCAGTCGCAATATTTGTCAGAAAAATCACAATTATATTTTCCCAATAACGCTCAGCACTACTTAATAAGTTAGACGCTTCACAGTAGCCTCACTTTTTCAGAAGATATTTGATGTCCTCTTTGTAAGAAGTAGGTTCACTATTTGTCTGGCCTTGATTTTCCACAGCGCCTCGTGTTGGGTTTGGACATAAGAAGCCAAGCAAAAGCAGCCCGATTACACCAAGTATGGGAGTTAGCTGGGAATTGACCCACACACAATGATTATTATAATTATTATGATGATTATTGATAAAGCTGTACTCAACTACAGTAAATAAAACTCACCCTAAGAGCCCATCGCCAATCCCCTGTGGCAGAAGCAATGGAGGCACCTGCGATATACCCAAGACCACTAAAGAGACAGAAAATGTTTGTCGAATTAAAAGTGTATTGTGTAACTTTTCTGATGGAGGGTACGTCAAATGCTTTTCTTCATGGAGATGTTATTGCTTTTTTTTTGGAATGTTTTACCTTATGGCATTAAACCTTTCTATCTTTATGGAGACCAAACCAGGCCAAGTTACAGGTCAGATCTGTGGAGAGGCGACCCCGCTCACAGTCAGAACGCCTGTTTTTCTAGGCATCTAAACCATCTGTAATTGTGTACGTGCAAGGTACAGTAGAGCCGTTTAATGTCATGAACGTTCCAAGCAGAGCAGTGACATACATGTCCATAGAAACAGGCAGGTGACGGAGCCCCAACCAAAAAGTTACGTGGCGAAACGTATACGTTAATGATGGGGTAAGTGTCCGTGTCTCTAACCTGCCCACCGGGATGAAGATGTAGAAGACAGAAATCATAGAGCTTCTTTTTGTCCCAGTAAACAGGTCTCCAATGATCGTGGGAGCAATGGTGGAGTAACTGGCCTCTCCAACCCCTACCAGACCACGCATCAGCATCAGGAACCAGAATAACTAAAATGAGTTATTTGAGGTTATCGTACTGAAATAACTTTTTGTGAATGTTACTGTTTATAGGTTTTAAATTAATATTGTTTCCCTATAGTGTCACAGTTAAAGTGATGAAATTAAAGGTTCATTGTGTAACTTTTTTGGTGGAGGGCCTGTGTCCATTGAAATGTTATTGCTTCATCTGGAATGATTCACAGTATGGTATTTAACCTTTCTATCTTCATGGAGACCAAAACACACCAAGTTAAAGGTCTGTGGAGAAGCAACCCTCACAATCAGAATCCCTGTTTTTCTAGGTGTTTTTGAGCTGTGATTTAATAAATTTAAGTTGAATGTCATACTGTGAAACATTCCAGACAGAGCAATGACATATCCATAGAATCAAGAAAGTGACGGACCCCCAACAAAAAGACTACACAATGCACCTTTAAATATGAGTAGCGTACTTCAACTACAACTATTTAGGTACAAATAGTGTCTTCATTCTCTAGTGGACTTATAATAAAGGAAGACACTCAAACTATGTGCAGTAACAAGTAACCCTGTGTTTGTTATTAGGGGGCCAAGCACCGGAGGTGCTGGGCACCCTCTAGGAATCGTATTCCGTTGCCTAGGCGAGTTGCCTAGTAACCCTTTGATCTTTGCTTTGATGTTCGGGTCTGAAAGTTATTATTAGGGACCGAGCCCGAAGGGGGACGAAGGTCCCTATTGTTGTTGCTTTGTTTCCGTATTATTATTATTATTCTTGTTCATACACGCTGGGGCAATTTTGAGCATGTTCCCATGCTTCAAAACAAACGAAACTTTGCACGGGCATCACAAAGTGCTGCCAGTACGACCACACAAAGTCTCGTCCCTGGGGGTCCCTGGGAGACCCCCCACTGGGGGACCCCCAGTGGGGGGTCTCCTAGACCGTACCTCAGATGGGCATAAATTTTGGTAAGCATAATCTTAAGACGTTGGAGATGTTAAATTGCGAAGGATTTTCAAATAGGCGGTAATATGACGATACGGCGGATCGATAAAGTTAGGTATGGAATTTGAAACACTTCTCCTACACCGTACCTCAGATAGGCTTAAATTTTGGTGAACATAATCTTAAGACGTTGGAGATGTTAAATTGCGAAGGATTTTCAAATAGGCGGTAATATGACGACACGGCGGATCGATAAAGTTAGGTATTTATTGAATGGGAGTGATGAGTTATGAATGGGAGGTATTTGTTGCTAGGCAACGCCCTGATCAAAGGTCTTTGATCTTTGTACCTTTGATCTGATATAGCTGCAAGCAGCAATGTGGGGACAAGCATCGAAGGTTCATGTAGGCCTCAGCATGGAGGCCACATGCAGGGTCTGACAGGGTCTGACAGAGTCTGACAGGGTCTGTTCTGACAGGGTATCTACAATGTCATGGCCACGCCCAACAGGAAGTGAGATAATTGTGCCAGGCACACGAAATTTGGTATGGCTGTGCGTCTCAGTAAGACGAACAAACGCAGGTGCGAGGTCCCGACCAACGCCGCTTGCGGCTTTAATTATTATTATTATTCTTCTAGTATAGGAAGTCTATGGCAGCCCCTAGAACCGTTTGGTAAAAAGTTGTGAAATTTGGCATGCACATTCCAGCCAGTCTCCTCATTACCCACAGCGATTTATAGGTCCCCAGCTCCAACCGTCTAGTGGCACCAGCAGGTCAAAGTTGCAGAAATTTGTCAACTGCCTAGCAACGCACCTAGCAACCTTTGATCCGTCTTTGATGTGTCTGTTCTGACAGGGTTAGACCCTGACCCTGTCAGACCCTGTCAGACTCTGTTAGATCCTGTCAGACCTTGTTGTATTATAATTATTCCCGTTCTATAGGAAGTCTATGGCAGCCCCTAGAACCGTTTGGTAAAAAGTTGTGAAATTTGGCATGCACATTCCAGCCAGTCTCCTCATTACCCACAGCAATTTATAGGTCCCCAGCTCCAACCGTCTAGTGGCACCAGCAGGTCAAAGTTGCAGAAATTTGTCAACTGCCTAGCAACGCACCTAGCAACCTTTGATCTATCTTTGATGTGTCTGTTCTGACAGGGTTAGACCCTGACCCTGTCAGACCCTGTCAGACTCCGTTAGATCCTGTCAGACCTTGTTAGACCCTGTCAAACGGTGCTTGGCCCCCGCATTGCTGCTTGCAGCTATATTTTCTATTATTCTCCTATAAATGACCAGATCTCTCACTTACATTCTCAGTAACAAAGGAGCTGCACAGAGCTGTGACGAGCCACACGAACAGACCACACATCATGATATATTTCCTGTTGTAGCGGTCTCCAAGGTAACCAAAGAGAGGTGCAAAGAGAAGAAAGCTGCAAATAAAAACTGTGGGTGCATTAATATACTGTACACATAAAGGTCACCATCACCACCCAAGACACACGTATAAAATAAATGGCAGAAGTGGATGTGTCTCTGCAAAAAAAGGAAGTAGCTATGTCTGCTGGAATCCATGGGTTTAAATACAGTGGTACCTCACCTTACGAAATTAATTTGTTCCAGAAGTGGTTTCGTAACGTGAATTTTTCGTAAGTTGAGTAGCTATTTCAATGGAAAAAGCCTGATTCGTTCCAAGGCCCCGTTCCAAGTTTTTTTTTTAATAGTGTAACTTTTTTTTATAGTGTAACACTGTGTTCTGCGTCCTGATTGGCTAAGAGACTGTAGATCCAGGATTAAACGTGGACTAAACCAGGTCTAAACAAGGTCTATACCTGGACTGGACCAGGACTAAACCTGGACTAAACCAGGACGGGACACCAGGATTAAAGCGCCGCGTGCGGGTCTATTTCCTGGTTTCGTGCTAGTTCTGCTATTAGCAGCAGCACCGGTGTACCTCAAGAGTCACGGCTGAGGCGAGCAGCGACTGCGTGCGTGGGGGGAAGGGGGAGGGTGGAGAAGTGTGCGCGCGGACACGTGTGATAGCACAGCATGACCCGGCGCGGGGCTGCGAGCACGAGACCTGTGCTCAAACCGTGCCTCCTCTAGACCAGATCTAAACCAGGTCTAAACCAGAATTAAACCACCGCGTGCGGGTCTATTTCCTGGTTTCGTGCTAGCTCTGCCGGTGTACCTCATGAGTCACGGCTGAGGCGAGCAGCAAGGAGGGGAGGGGATGTGCCTCCCCTCGGGACGGCACGCAGTCCGAGCGCATGAACGAACGCAGGCAAGAGCCGCGGTGGTTTAATCGTGGTTTAATCCTGGTTTAGACCTGGTTTAGACCTGGTTTAGACTTGGTCTAGAGGAGGCACGGTTTGAGCATGGGTCTCGTGCTCGCAGCCCCACGCCGGGTCACACACGTGTCCGCGTACAGTCTTCTCCCCCCTCCTCCTTCCCCCCACACTTCACTATTAATACATTTTGTTGAAAATCTATGAAAGTTTGAGTGTTTAAATGAGAGACAAATGTGAGAAAAGTTTAAATCCAGTCTGAGAAAAGCGTATGTGTGTGGCTGAGTGCGCATTATTTGAATTTTTGAGATTTCGCATTTCGTAACTTGAATTTTCTTTCGTATCTAGAGACCAAAATTTAACGTGGAGGCGTTTCGTAACTTGGAATTTTCGTTTGTTGGGTCTTTCGTAAGGTGAGGTACCACTGTATTAATAAAAATAATTGTGACATTTGGTATAGGCCTAGGGATGAACAATTTAAAGGTGCACTGTGTAACCTTTCTGTCACCTGCTTCTCTCCATGCCTGGAATGTTCCACAATATGGTATTACACTGATTTATCTCTACATAGCCAACAGGTGACACCAGAGGGCCAAGTTACATGTCAGATCTGTGGAGAGGCAAGCCCACTCACAGTAAGAATGTAAGTTGTTAGGTTAATAAAAACCCGTGTAATAGACTAAATGCAATATGTCTAATGGCCTAAATTTCAGAAAAAATAATAACATGTCAGTGGAGAAAAGGTGATGGACCCACCAGAAAAGTTATACAGTGCACAGTGTAAAAGAAGTATTATATTTTTGAGTGATGAATGTTCCTAAAAATGTCACCATTATACACTCAACAAAAATATAAACGCAACACTTTTGTTTTTGCTTCCATTTTTCCTGAGATGGACCCAAAGATCCAAAATTCACTCCAGATACACAGCACTACCATTTCTCTCAAACATTGTTCACAAATCTGTCCAAATGTGTGACAGCGAGCACCTCTGCCCCGCCGAGACAATCCACCCCACCTCACAGGTGCGCCACATCAAGATGCCGATCCGACATCATGACCAGTGCACAGGTGCGCCCCAGACTGCCCACAATAAAAGGCCACCCCGAAATGTGCTTTTTTTTTTTTTTTTGCTTTATTGAGGGTCTGGGGACTCAGAACCAGTCAGTATCTGGTGTGACCACCATTTGCCTCATGCAGTGCAACACATCTTCTTCGCATAGAGTTTATCAGATTGTCAATTGTGGCCTGTGGAATGTTGGTCCACTCCTCTTCAATGGCTGTTATGGGCAAAGAACACAGGTGCATTTTATTGATGGCATTTTGAATGCACAGAGATACCGTGATGAGATCCTGAGGCCCATTGTTGTGCCATACATCCATGAACTGATGTTCATGGATGTATGGCACAACAACCTCATGTTTCAGCAAGATAATGCACAGCCCCATGTTGCAAGGATCTATACACAATTCTTGGAAGCTGAAAATGTCCCAGTTCTTGCATGGCCAGCATACTCACCGGACATGTCACCCATTGAGCATGTTTGGGATGCGCTTGACCGGCGTATACGACAGCGTGTACCAGCTCCCACTAATATCCAGCAACTTCGCACAGCCATTGAAGAGGAGTGGACCAACATTCCACAGGCCACAATTGACAATCTGATAAACTCTATGTGAAGAAGATGTGTTGCACTGCATGAGGCAAATGGTGGTCACACCAGATACTGACCCCCAATAAAGCAAAAAAAAAAAAGTACATTTCGGGGTGGCCTTTTATTGTGGGCAGTCTGGGGCGCACCTGTGCACTGGTCATGATGTCGGATCGGCATCTTGATGTGGCGCACCTATGAGGTGGGGTGGATTGTCTCGGCGGGGCAGAGGTGCTCGCTTTCGACAGATTTGTGAACAATGTTTGAGAGAAATGGTAGTGTTGTGTATCTGGAGTGAATTTTGGATCTTTGGGTCCATCTCAGGAAAAATGGGAGCAAAAACAAAAGTGTTGCGTTTATATTTTTGTTGAGTATACATGGAGTTGACACCCATGAATATATCAATGTTCTTGAAGTTTGAAGAACTAGCTAACTGAAAATCTAAAAGGAATATATTATGATTAACTTTGTCTTGATGTTGTGTGTGTGTACTTCTTACCTGTCTGTAGAAGTCCGGCAGTACTGTCACTTATATTAAAAAATGTCTGAATGTTCAGAAGCACTCCTATAGCAAAAACAACAATAATTGAGGTATACACCACTTTGAATATCGGCTCCAGCTCCCCATCATATGAAAACTACCCCAAATTAGTTTTATAACAACTGATACTGACCTGCTAAAGTGTACCGCTCCATGTAGTTGAGTAGGTTGATATAACAGAGCACAGCCACAGCCACATACCCTCGGGCAGGGGAGACAGGTGAAGATCCTGCCCTGTCCAAAGAACCAGTGCTTTCGACAAAGGAGCCATAGCGAAAACTGGCACTGAGGCTGCGCCGAGGAGACACCACTTCTCTGAAAGACGACACAGAAATCCTCGGCTCCATGGCTCAGCTGAGAACAGATGTGATATGAACATTCCGATGAGAACTATGATAAAGTTTGTGTGCAGTCAAAATAATAACTGGATAATTATGACTATACAGTATTATGCTGTTGTAAAAGTTAAAAAGTAACCATCTGTGTTAAAGTAGCCTATTGTCTTGTAAAGGAAATGTACCTTTTTTCTGCTACTTTTCATTCCTTTTTATAGGCTATGCTTATTTTATGACACTGATGTTATGATGCAGTTCTTCTTTTTTGAATGAAATGAAAGTGAAAAAGCAACTGCACTTTGCTACCCTGCACTTTTTCTCTATTTGACTTGACAGCCAGCTAAACCATGGTGGTGACAACACTTTTGACCAAAGGCTTATGACACAAATAAATTACACAAGAGTGTGTGTACAAACTGTTGCAAAAAGTGAGGAAGTCTTAGGCTGTATGTGTGAACATAAAGATTAACCTTTTTAAATAGTATAAATATAGAGAGTGAGAGTGAAAAGCAAATTTTTAAACAAAAACAACTGACGCTGAAAACTAAATTTCACACAGCACACTATGATAAGCAACAGCCAGCCAGTACAGTATGTTTATGACTGTACATTCAGACCTTCAGATAGTGATTTAAAGTCCAGTAGCACACTCACTTGTAAATGAATGGCGATTCAGTCCAGTGTTATTCCATTTTTGCTCTAGTCAGATGATGTGGGGAGTGTTGCTGTGAGCAGAAGGTCTCTGCTCTGCTGCATGCCTGCAGAAATATTGAGTTAAGAACAGAGCTGCCCACAGAGGGGCGGTCATCTCAGAAAGGCACATTGTTGTAAACGTTTTGATTTCCTTCCTTTTTCTGTGTCTCGTTTGGAAATTACATTTGAAACACGTTTCAAAAAACTGTCAAATGATAAAAAGCTGGATTTTTATAGCCTATATTTCTGTTATTTCTATGTTTCTATGTTATGTAAAAATGTGAACTTTTAACACAATCCTATCATTTAAACAAATTGCAAATCAAAACGTAATTGCAATATTTGTCAAAAAAAAGAAAAAAGAAAAAGAAAAAAAAAGGGTGTTGGAAAAGGGGCAATAACCCCCAAACTGGTGGAGTGGTTACAACAGATCCCAAGAAAAAAAACATCAGACATCTCAGTCCAGAAAGGTGCAGTATTAGGAACAGTAAATATACTACGATAGACAGATGTAAAGATTGTAAAAATGAGCTAAAGCTTCAGCTCTCAGACACTGCGCCCGAAGCAGAGTTGGCAAGTCTGATTGTTTATAGTGTCTTTGGGCAACTAGTTTTGGAAGGCCGCTTATAAATATTAACAGTTGCGACATGTGTGACCAAGTAATGACTACATGCTTTTAGCAGTTGATTAAAGTCTAAAGCAGAGGTCTTCAACAGGGGGGTCGCGACCCCTAGGGGGCCGTGGAGGTACTGCAGGGGGGTCGCGAAATCTTTTGATTTCACTTTAAAATAATATAATCTTATATTTTAATATTTTTAAAAACAATATATTTTTCATTTTTCCCCAATCAATTTCTCCCTTGTCTCTCCACCCTCTTTGATGTCTTAAAATGCACATTAATGCGTACATGGCGAATGGAGAAATAAAGGCAAACGCATCATGCTATACCGTATATATAGTAGGGGGTCCCTGGCCCAGTTCGCCATCTGTTTGGGGGTCCCTGGCCTGAAAAACGTTGAAGACCCCTGGTCTAAAGCCTTTACTGATGTAAATGCTATTAAAATGCTCATCTTATTCGGTGTTTTTTTTTTTTTTTTTTTTTTAACTTTTGTTTTGTTTACTTGGTTTTTTGTTTTTTTTTCGCAGGCTCGGTCACTTGTTTTGGCACTTTTTTCACAGACTTGGTCACTTATTTCTCTCCGAAAATCTGGCAGCCCTGACCCGAAGAAGAATACCAATATCGTCGGTCTGCGGAACATAAATTAGTTTCTTCTCTAAACTCTTTCCACGCGAACTGTCAACATCCGGTACAACATATATGTCAAAATAAGAGTTGTACATCGCGTTGCTCCGAGTAGAAAAGCAAGAACTTTTCTTTTAACGCTAAGCCCGCTACCGAACATCGCAGTAAAATGTTGGGCTGTGCAGTGCATTGTTTTACTTATCAAATAGTTTCCATGTCCCCTTACAAAAAGTATTTCCAACACAGAGCAATCAAGTGCAACTGCAATCATTTGGATACGAAGAAACTGCATTCATAACAAATACTAGTGTTACCACTGTACTGCACAAAATATTGCAGTACAGTACTGCGTTCCTGTCACTTTCATCAGTCACAGATAAGCAGGGGAAGCATAACTGTCAATCTGTGGGTCAGATACTGCTTTGCATTCAGGACTAATCTCCACAATGCACCGACCCACAAACCTAACCTTATACCTTTCACTGAATGTCACAGGCCAACATCTATTAGGCCCAGGCCTGACTTTGCATCTGACAATGACATTTCATAATATTTCCTGTGTATATTCCAACAATGGCCGACATGAAGTAATACTTTTAATATTACCTAGGCATTGAGCAAATTAGTTTAAATTGAAAGAAGCTTTTATTTACAATCAGACAGCATAGTTCACACATAGTTCACATAGTTTACACACACCAATACTTGGCTGAATGTGGATGTATTCAATAAAGATGCAAAGACCATTTATTTCATGTAGTAAGCATAATTGAACTTTATTTAAATAAACATGTTTGTGTCACATTTCTCTTTTTTATTTGAAGAATAACACACCATCAGTACACACACACACAAGAAAAACTTGGACAAAAAGAAAAAACATAAGGCACAGTGCAATATACATGGCAGGCTGTGTACAATACACAAGTTAGTGTGCAATATAGAATAAACTCTTTATAACTTTATGGGCTTATAATTAAGTGATGCAGATTTGTGGATTTTGTATAACATAGATGGGGAGAATCTTATGAACCCTAATTGGCGGAGGGATATGTGGTCTGTGTGTGTGTTTATGAGTGTCTGCTTTAATTTATTTATTTACTATACTGATGGGACAATATTTAAAGGAAGGTCATGTTATAGGATATGCAGTACATGAGGTAATGAAGCAGTGTGCAATAGAAGATGAACACTTGTGATTGTGATGCAGATTGTGGACTGTGCGTTACTTGAATACTTCTGTGTATGCATGCGCTTTGCTTATAGTGTGTAAACATGATTTTATGTGTATGTACCCGTACCTAACAACAAAGGCTTATTGGTCAATCTAAAACATACCTCCATGACATACAACAGTTTTTAGATGGCTTTGCATGTGGGTTTCCACCCTGGCATAGTCATCCTTGTACTGTGGACAGAAAGGGCAGTGGAGCAGTGTGCCCCCCTGGTTCTGGCATCTTTGTAAAAGCTTCTGATCGCTGGGCAGTGTTGAACAATGGAACTACAGTGAAAGAAAGACATATGGAGAACAGTGACCAAACTCAAATGTATTCTTATACCATCTTACTTACTGCTGCTTGAATTTGCTGCGTTAATGTGTTAAACAAACAAGCAACACAGCTGCTTAATGTTCTTTATATCTTCACTTTGAATGACGTTTAGATGGAAAGAAACAATGTGCGTTGTGATATGTGACAAAAACACAATGCCTAGTTTTGTCACTGAAAAGTCACTGAAAAAAAACCCAATCTATTCCTCCGTGTGGCGTTTCCCGAAAGCATAGTTGCTAACTTAGCAACTTTGTTGGTTTCAATGCAATTTCCCATTGCCAACCAATTAAGTTACTAAGTACGTGTACATAAAAATAAAACATAAACATAAACCCCTGTCTAGCTGCAGAACTACGGCTATGCAGCCTATCAATAGCTCCGTCAAGTCTCTCGCTAACCAACTTGTTAACTTGGTGCTTTCGTTGTCACCGGAGAGGGTCTAATCACATTGTTGACAATGTTTATGAACATTTAACATGACGCTGGAACTGCTCAAACTGTACAAATTAATGATACTTACGGATACGGTGGCCGAGGGGTGCAAACGCGTAGCAAAACCGAAAACGCGCTGCAAATATATAAACGATGCAAAGCTCAAAATGACGAAAACCAGAAAACACCTGCAAATGAAAAACAATGCATAATCACCACAAGACAACAGAAGTGCTCCAAACCTGAAGAGGGCGCTCTCAGTGTAACATTGATGAAAGATCAATATCAACGATCAAAATATCAAAGTCAGCTTTGTGAATACTGTTGTTGGGCGCTTTGTGTTACATTTTGGTATGAAAAGCGCTTTATAAATATTGTTTGATTGATACACCTCGGCCACCGTACAGAATTGACAATATTAAAGCTGGATCTTTGATCTTGATCTTTGATCAACGTTACACTGAAAGCGCCCTCTTCTTCTTCTTTGTAGAGTTCCTGACTGGTTGATTAAACGCTACAGGAACGCCCACTGGGGAGTTTCTGTGGCACGTCTAGAACGCCCACGCCGCAGACCGACCCTCCTCAAGAATACGGAGAATGACGAGATCCAGAGCCGAAAATAGACCAGCTACTTCTCAGTAAACGCTTTGTTAACCCGATTATATCTAAATAACGTTATTGATCCCCGTAGCACTGCATTGTCTTAAGTATGACAGAGCGCCAGTCTGCATTGTTGCTCTCGAAACAGCTTGCAGGTAATTAAAACCACCCAAGTGTTAACTGGTGACGGCATTTGCGCTAGCACAGCCGTTAGCCGTTAGTGAAAGACTGATGCTGGCGCAAACTGTTTCCTGAACCTTCAACATAGCCTACAAGCAAATTATACATATTTATCATTTCCAGACATCATTGCTGGTGTGATTGTGTCTGTTTGGTGTCTGGTGGGTCGCAGTTTGCTGTTTGTACAACTTGTTTTCTCATTTCTTTTGCTGTCTGAACTCTGAGCGGCGTTCACTGTGCAGCACTGTTAGCTGTTAGCATTTAGCATTGCCTGTGTTTACAAACAGTCCGGACAGCACAGCCATCGGCGTTTGATGCGTTTTGGTACATTTTGTTTTGGATTCACTTAAATGGGACATATGATGCAAAATCTACATTTATGAGCTTTTATCCACGCTATAACGATGTTCAGTTATCATATCCTTATATTTTTCATGCATGTTTGAATAAGCCTGCATTGTCCTGCTTTCGAGGTTTCAGTGCTCTGAAAAATTCTGTTTTCACTTATCCCCTTTCCACACCCACTGCTCTGTATTTGAGTGCGATTAAAAAAAAAAACTTGTCATTTATAAAAGTAAAAAAAGTCACACAGCTATTTTTCAACAATAAAACCATAAACAAAAATCTGCTTGCTACGGTAAAATACCACCGTAAAGAGGCTGTTTTGCAGTTTAAATGGGCAGGTGTGGCAGAGTGGCTGGTACAAAAAGATTCTGGGTTAGATTTCCAGGACTCCCAGGCCTTTGTGTGTGAAGTTTATGTTTTTCCTTGTGTCTAGGTGGGTTTCATGTGGGTGCTTCAGTTTTCCCAAACAACCAGTGTTTTTATATAGACCCTGACATCTATGCTTTCGGGCACAACAATCTTTTACCAAGATGAATTACTAAAAAAAAAAAAAAAAAATCATACACAATAGGTACAAACCTCGAGTTACGGTAATCCTGATTAAGCCTAACAACATCTGGAGATGAGTCCCCAGGCGCTGCACTGCAGTGCCCCACTGCTCTTGACCCAGAAGAATTGAAACATGGGTCAAATGCAGAGGACACATTTTCTCTACAGGGACACCTAAGTGTTTATTTAGCTTTTTTAGATAAATATCGTGGTTTACAATCAATGAACATGTTAATTGATTGTAAATTCTGTCTTTTGTGACAGAAGACAGAAACTCAAAACAAATAGGCGAGATGGTTTCAGAATAATTTCAGTATAGTCAGCTCCTCCCTGCAGCTAGATATAAGCAGTGTCGAACCAGAACTGACGAAGCAGCGCGGATGAGCTGCGAAACGTTTTCGACCAAATAAACTTTGTCCAGTTGACAAATTGAATTTCTCCTTTTATCTTTTTTATCTAGGTGAATGATGAAATTATTAGCACAATGTGATAAGCAATCCTAGTGAAGACAAACGTTATATTTTTTTGTAATTTATGTTATTTTCAGAGCTGAACAAAAACCCAGTGGAGGGATTCTCAGCAGGTTTGATTGAGGAAAGTGACCTCTACAGATGGGAAGTCCTCATAATTGGTCCCCCAGACACACTGTAGTAAGTGCTACCTATAGACCATTTTGCATTATGCTTATTGCTGTCATGGACATTGCACAATGCATACCTTATTTTGTTCACAGTGAGGGCGGTGTTTTCAAAGCTCACCTGACGTTTCCCAAAGACTACCCTCAAAGACCTCCCAAAATGAAGTTTGTTACAGATATTTGGCACCCTAATGGTAGGTACAGGGACACCTACTGCTTTCATAACTATATTTGAACAAGCAAACTGGTTTTTGGCACTTTATGGCTGGCCAATACAAAAGACACAAAATGTATCTTCATAATTGCACTCAATCATTTTAACTTTCATTCAGTAATTAAAGAGGATAACAATAACATTTAGCTATATATTTTTAAAAATTCTACTTCGACTAACACCGGTCAAACTTTGCACACCAAGGTACCATACAATATTTGGCATTTTGAGTACCACCAGGTCTTAAGGTAGTTTTAAAGAAAGAGTACACAAATATTAATAGAATTCTCTGGAAACTAAACTAATACTCCAACTCCAGTGACACACATATCAGTTTGAGGAAACATTGGACTAACAGGCTGTTTTTTTTTTTTGTTCAGTTGACAAGAATGGAGATGTATGTATTTCTATTTTACACGAGCCTGGGGAGGATAAGTACGGCTATGAGAAACCTGAAGAGCGCTGGCTGCCCATCCACACAGTTGAAACCATCATGATTAGTGTTATCTCTATGCTAGCAGACCCAAATGGTGACTCCCCAGCAAATGTGGACGCTGCTGTAAGTGCTGTCACTTAAGTTCATGTAGAGTGTTGTGTAAAAAAAAAAAAAAAAGAGACCTCTTCAGATATCAAATATTTTTTTTACTCTTTGCAGAAACAATGGAGAGAGGACAGAAATGGTGAATTCAAAAGAGAAGTTTCCCGTTGTGTACGAAGAAGCCAAGAGACAGCATTTGAGTGATATTTAGCATGATTCTAGCTCAATTTTTTCAGGGTAAGTCTTTTTATGTTAAAGCTGCATTGTGTAACTTTTCTGCTGGAGGGTCCATCAAATGCTTTTCTCCATGCAGTTGTTATTGCTTTGTCTGGTATGTTTCACAGTAGGATATTAAACTTTTCTATCTTCATAGAGCCCAAACCAAGTTACAGGTTAGAGCTGTTGTCATACTGTGTAACATTCCAGAAGAGCAATGGCTTATCCATAGAAAAAAGCAGGTGACGGCCCCCCAACCAAAAAGTTACATAGTGCACCTTTAAGACCTTTCCCTCCAAAGATATAGTATGTGTAAACAGAAAATTTCTTCACTGTCTAACTTTGACCTTTGTTGCTTTGTTTATTCCAAAGTATAATTATTTATTCTTTTTCTGATTTAGTTTTACCTTTCTCCAGGTTTCAACTTTTCAATCGACATGGCACTGTCTCTTGTTCCATTTGGGATCAGACCTGTCCTGCTATTTTCAGCAGGACTGGTCTGGCTTTTCCTCGGGCTGCAACTGAACATACCAGTGACTACCAAGGCTGAATGAAAGCCAAGCAAGTGCCAACAAAACAGGAAAAATAATAATTACAATTTTATTTGAGTCTATGAACTGCTTCAACCTTCAGGAAGATATTGTAAAGACATGTATATAGTACAGACTAAACCGGATAATATATTCACTTTTTCCATTCGTTAGGAGTCTTTGACCAAATTAATAGCACTGGTTTATTTTTTTGTCTATTTTTCCTTTCCTTTTGGAGTGTGCATTAGTTTTTGTTTTAAATGGATGTCCTTATAAGAAGGTGGGGTGCCTCTCGATATACCTGATCTTACAAGAGCTCAAGAAAGTCTTCAAATACCCCATTGTTGCTTTTAATTACAAACTATATTAAATTAAAGGGATAGTGCGTTTTTTAAAATGTGAATCTGTATGGCATCCCCTTCAACAGTGTCGTCCATTAAAGGGATAGTGCGTTGTTGTTTTTTTAATGTTAATCTGTATGGGTTCCCTTCTAAAAGTGTTGTGCGTTAACACTGGCTTACCGTTGACAGTCTCGTCTCAGCCCGGTTCTGCTCAGGTTCTGGAGCTCACGTAAGTAGGTCCGGTAAGTTCGCGGGGACAGGAAATAAAGCTTTTCTTCGCAAAACATTTGTCCAAAAAGTGATATATATTTCCGTCACAGTTGTCAGAAAAAATCCAGCTGCCTAATTCACATTCGCATTATTTTCTCTAGATTCGTATCACTCCGCCCACGTTAGCTCTATTGCCTGTTCACTTGTAAGCGGATGGTTACAGCAGATGCGGTACAGCGACGGCGGATGTTTACAAGTGAACAGGCTAGGTAGGCTAGGCTACGTGCGCAGTGACACAACTCCAAGAGAAAAGGGAACCATGCGAATTAGGGAAAATGGTTGTTTGCGAAATGTTTTGCGAAGAAAAACAAGCTTTATTTCCTGTCCCCGCAAACCTACCGGACCTACTTACGTGAGCTTCAGAACCCGAGCAGAACCGGGCTGAGACGAGAGTATCTACGGTAAGCCAGTGTTAACGCATGACACTTTTAGAAGGGAACTCATTAAAAAAATAAAAAAAAAACTATCCCTTTAACACTGGCTTACCCATGACAATGTCCTTTGAGCCCAGTTCTGCTCCGGTTCTGTAGCTGACGAAAGTAGGTCTGGCAAGTTATTGGGGACAGTTAATAAAGCTTGAATCCAAAACAAAATGTACCAAAAGTATTATTAGCCTGTTCACTTGTAAGTGGATGTGAAGTGAAAAGGCTAATAATACTAATAGGCAGTGTTGGGAAAGTTCATTTTCTACATGAACTAGTTCAAAGTTCAGTTCACACATTTCAAAATGAACTAGTTCGTTCATAGTTCATAATTGCACATGGATCGGAAATTTCAGATGGATGGATCAGAAATCTGAGACCCTATTGAACAAAGTTAAAAAGCGCGTGTCGTTCACAGACACCAGAATGAACTCGTTCACAGTTCGTTCATCAGGCAGTAATACAGAGCGTTCAGTTCACGTTCACCCAAAATATGAACGCGTTCATGAACTAGTTCAGTGAACGCGTTCAGGGACAACACTGCTAATAGGTGCGCAGTGATACGAATCGACAGGAAAATAGCACCAAGCGAATTAGACTTCAGACTTTTTCGTGTGCAACTGTTTTGTGCAACTGGGCTCAGGACACGGTCAGCGGTAAGTCTGTTAATGGACAACACTGCTGAAGGGGACGCCATACAGATTCACATTGAAAAATGCACTATCCCTTTAACATCATTAAAGTTACCACAATTGTTATGTTTTGTTATCAGATTAAAGTCTTACTTATATTATAGCCACTGACTCACAGAAAATCCCCTTTGTGTGCATGTAATTTTTTTGTTAACATTTTTTCTAAAGTGCCTCCTAATAAAATCCCTGGCTTCTAAACCCTGCATTTGACACTAAAATGAAAAGATTTTGTAAACGTCAAAATTGTATAATACCAATGGTGAGTTCTTGGTGTAGCAATAATCTGATATCTCATAATTTTCAATATTCTGTTATTTTATTTGCTATTTAACTTGTGTATGTTGTCTGTAGGAATTGTTGTGCATGCTTTAGTGTTTTTAGAGTTTACTTTTTGATGAATGGGATTCTAGTTTGCAAGCTTGTGTGTTTCTGTAAAGATCTGTCTCTAGTTTTCTTTTTTGACCAATTTTACTTGATCCACTCTCCTCTATGTACAAAGAAAAATACTGATGTATATTTTTCCTGTTATGAAATTTGTCTTCTGTAGTGACTTCTAAAGTTGGATTTTTTTCAATATCCTGTGTGAGTTTTATTTAAGTGTATTATTTCAGTGTACATTAGGAATCCTTTTGATTGAAGGTTAAGGTTTTGTGGAAATGGCACATATTGAATATAGAGATCTTCATTTAATTTCACCTCATGGATACAAAACTGTCTTGTGTTCTTCATTAAAGATAAAGACTGTGTGGGAAAATATTAAAGGTGCACTATGTAACCTCCCTAGCCAGCTACCTACTTGTCTCCAGTGAGATGTTATTGCTTTAAGTGTTCCATATTATGCTATTTAACCTACTTACGGTCTTTTAATGGACAAATACCCCTGGAAAAATATGTAGTGTTACTGTGAGCGGGGATGTCTCAACAAATCTAACCTTTAACTAGATGGCGTTACCTTACCTGCTTGTCTCCATGGGGATATTTGTAGCTGTTAAATGCTATACTGTGGAACATTCCAGGCAAATCTGTTAACATGTAGACTATAGTATAATAAGTTCTGATTATAAATTATGATATAGACATGCAGGTGGTGTACTCTCCACTAGAAAAGTTACATAGTGCACCATGAATGCACTCCCACTATTGTCTTAATAACTGAATTATATATTATAGATAGAGCTTTAAACACGTATACGGATTATACTTTATAGGTGTTGAGGTTTTGAAGGGAATAAATATGTGAACTTGGATTGTACTGGAGTCCCGTGAACGCCGCCCCGGTGCTGTTTGGCTTTGGCGATATCGCGATACCAGCGTCAGGTCGCGGAGCTCGCCCGGAGCAACATGGCGGAAGGTATGAGATTGATTTTTTTTGGTCTTTAGCACACACCCGTTCACCGTGTTATGCATTTTAACACTATGTCGTTAGAATATGCATCTCGTAACTTAAGTGTGACATCGCTTTAATAACACGAATAAGAAATGCAAAAGGCGTCAGGAAACTCAATTATGGGTGGTACTCGTTGTGCTGCTAGCTGATTTTGACTCTAGTTAGCCGAACTGGGCTGTCAGGTGGGGTTTTAAGGTCTAGGTTGGGCAGCGTTTGGTTCGATGTCTTTTCAACTTAAGTGTTAACTTAATTGTTTTACTTGGCTGACTTGCAATTGCATTTATTGCATGGAAACTGCTTCTGAGTTGGTAGCCTTTATGCAAATGTTGTAACATTTCTACTGGTTTTATTGCAACAAAATATGATCTTTTTGATCCATAAAAATAACTACACATTTACAGATGCACACTTGATAGCAATGAAGTAAAGTAAATGTTCAGATTGTTTGCTCATTATCAACAACTCATATTAAACATGCGTTACAACAAATTGTGCTGTGGGGTAGTGTGTTTAGGAAAAAAACAATTTCCCTTGGTTTTGCCCTTTCTATAAGGGTTTTATAATCAGTGTTAATGTACTATAACCTGTTAGCATGTAAGTATCTTAGAAGAGCACATCATCATCATCCCCATGTGTCCCATGACCAGAATCCCTTTACAAGAAAGGCCAAAGTAACATGCTGACCTCGGCATTATTTTTTCACTGAAACTTTACTGCTTTAAAAGGAAGGAAATGGAGTGAGTGGACTCAGCTTTGAGACCAGGCTATGACTCTTTCTGTAATACTACAAGAGTATAATGTCATTTCTTTTAGTGATTTCTTCCCATTTTTAAAATATGTCTTATAACTGATCTTTTTCATTGAGAGATTTAGTACATAAACGTAACCACTTGACTGTTGTAATTCTTTTTAGTATTGTGTGTAGAATCCCTCAGTCATCCAGGTAGAATCCATGGCAAAAGGAGAAATTCAATTTGTCAACTGGACAAAAGTTTATTTGGTCGAATACGTTCGCAGCTCATCCAAGCTGCTTCTTCAGTTCTGAACTGAACTGAACAGACCTGATGAAGCAGCCTGGATGAGCTGTGAAACGTATTTGACCAAATAAACTTTTGTCCAGTTGACAAACTGAATTTCTCCTTTTGCCATCTTTTAGTATTGACAATCTTAATAGACTAGGGACAATACTGATCCTATTTTGGATATCAGCACCAATCATGGAAAATTTGCTGGATTGAGTTTCAGTTCCTTATAATATTTGGACTTGCATTCATATACAACTGTTCAGTAGTTATTTGAAAGATAAATAACAGTTGCATAACGCAAACTGATCCATTTTGTAATATGTTAATTAATATGTTATAGTATTATAAATTAAAAAGCTTCCCTATTCAAAACAATGTGTGCATTCACACTGCTCATAATTTGAGTGCAGGTTAACCCTGAATCCTAACGTTCACTTAGTTTAGTCCTGGGCTAGTCCAGGTTTGTTTCCAGTTTTAGTTGCAGTTTATTTACAATTGTATGTGGTGTGTGTGCATATGTGAATGCACCCTTAATCCTGATCTAATCTTTTTTCATTGTGTTCTTTGGTACAGAGGAGGTGGCCAAGCTGCAGAAGCACCTGACTCTGCTTCGGCAGGAGTATGTGAAGATGCAGCAGAAGTTGGCCGACACAGAGCGGCGCTGCGCGGTGCTGTCGGCTCAGGCCTCTGCTCAGGGCTCCTCTGCTCAGGGCTCCCCGGGCCAAACCTCTGCAGACAACTTCGTTAGCCGTTTACTGGAGATCGTGGCGGATCTTTATCGACAGGAGCAGTACAGGTAACACTAGTGTTTTTGAGAAATGGTTTATGAGGAGTGGGGCAGTGGTTTTGACTTGTTTTTGTTTTTAGTGACCTGAAGGTTAAGCTTGCAGATGAAGAGCTCTGTGCACACAAGTTTGTGTTAGCAGCACGCAGTGATGTCTGGAGCCTGACCAACATGGCCTCTACATCTGAACTGGATCTCTCTGGTAAGACATTTGCAACAATATGCTTTATACATATATATTTTTTATTTTGCATTGGATGAGCTCATTGTCATTCATTGGTGAATCTAGAATTTTTAGACAAGATATAAATTAATTTGTAAGGCTATAATAAGCCCAAAATTGTATTCACTCTCAAAGCAATGTCTACAGCATAATGGTAAAATATGTACAGCTGTCTAATTGAATGTCACTGTGTATTTTTTTATTTATTATCCAGCAAAAGTTTAAAGTAATTTGAACTTGGTCTTCTTTCAGATTGCAAAGCTGATGTTGCCATTGCAATGTTGCATTGGGCTTATACGGACGAATTAGAACTTAGTGAGGATGATGCATTTCTTATTGACTTAATGAAGCTGGCCAATCGTTTTCAACTTCATTTGCTTAGGGAGAGGTCAGTGTATGACTTTCTATATGTTATATCATATATGTTTTGTACTAAAATATCTTTCTTTCTCCCTAGATGTGAAAAGGGTGTCATGTCCTCTGTAAATGTCAGAAACTGCATTCGGTTTTATCAAACAGCAGAAGAACTGAATGCTGCCACTTTAATGAACTATTGTGGAGAGATTATTGCCAGTCACTGGGTAACAGGCCATTATATTTTAGAATGATGCTCATGATTATTCTGCTCATGATTATTATGAACCATTATGAGCTTAAACAAAGAAAATCATAAAAATCATAAAAATGTATGATCACTTTAACTGACTGTTGTGTCTGTGTTTTCTGTATTTTTGGTATTTTAGGATGATCTCAGAAAAGAGGATTTCAGTACTATGAGTGCCCAGCTTCTGTACAAAATGATCAAGTCTAAAACAGAGTATCCTCTTCACAAAGCCATTAAAGTAGAGAGAGAAGACGTGGTCTTTCTGTATCTGATTGAAATGGATTCACAGGTCAGTAGCGCAAATAATTCTATGTTAAACTTTTTTTTTTTCATCATCAAACTGTTTTTGTTGTAGCTGCCTGCTAAGCTAAACGAATTAGATAACAATGGCGATCTGGCACTTGATCTGGCACTTTCCCGAAAATTAGACAGCATCGCCATCACTTTGGTAAACAACAAGGCCGATGTGGACATGGTGGATCAGAGCGGCTGGAGCCTGCTGCACAAGGCCATTCAGAGAGGTTAGGAGTTGCCTCTTTTGGTTCTATTATTTGTTATTGGTATGCAGAACTAGACCTGTCACTATAAAATTTCTGCAAGTGTGATATATTGTTACAGAAATAATACTGAAAACCCTTAAGCAGAAAAGTAAACCCTTTTGAACCATATTATAAAGAAATAAAGAAAATAAAATGATAAATAGAAAATATTATCTGCAAGAATAAAATGGCACAATGAAACAAACTAGTATCAAATTAGTATCAATAAAGAGTCATACACATCCCATCTACCTGAAAAAATAAGTTAAAAAGTATGAGCATTTGTGTAAATAAAATGTACAGGTGATTAATATTAAGACACAAAAGTACTGTATATCCCTTATTTATTGAACAATAAGTTGATGTAATTATTGTGACCTATGCAGAACTCTCTAGATCAGGTCTTCAACGGGGGGTCGCAACCCCTAGGGGGGTCGCGGAGGTACTGCAGGGGGGTCACGAAATCTTTTGATTTCACTTTAAAATAATATAATTTTATATTTTATAGTGTAAAATACAGTATTAACCTGTGTATTATTTCCTTGTATTGGATGTACCATAACAGAGTAGCAATGTTTATACATGACACTAAGCTCAATTTAATATAAAACACAATTCTATGCCGTATATATACAGGGAGTCCTCGGGTTACGACGTTGATCCGTTCTTAAGACGCGTCGTAACCCGAATTTCGTCGTAAACCGGATTTTGCCTTTGATCTTCCAACCAAAGCACCAATAACCTTTCCATCTCAATAATTAGACCACTACGATGCTTGTTTATCACTGCCGCTTTCATAGGAGCAGATCAGAGCCCACATCAGGTACTTCCGCCCACATTGGACACGCACACGAGGCTGTCTTCTTCTCCCTACAACCACAACAGAGCGTATTCTTCCGCCGTGCGCCGCGCGCCGCGTGCGTTTGTTTACATCTCTTACCACGCTAAACCGTGTAAGACGGAATGACGCGTAATATATACATATTTTTTTAATGGGGGCGGGTTCGTAACCACGAAACGTCGTAACCCGAGACCGTCGTAACCCGAGGACCCCCTGTAGTAGGGGGTCCCTGGCCCAGTTCGCCATCTGTTTGGGGTTCCCTGGCCTGAAAAACGTTGAAGACCCCTGCTCTAGATAACTTCCTGAATTCTAATATGTTTTTATTTTTTTTCACCTAGGTGATGAATTTGCCTCCATATTCCTAATCCGACATTCGGCTCAGGTGAATGCTGCCACTGTGGGAGCAGTAGAAACTCCTTTGCACTTGGTCTGCTCTTTTAGTCCTAAAAAACATTCTGCTGAAGTCATGGCTGGAATGGCACAGATAGCTGAAGCTTTACTCAAGGCCGGAGCCAATCCTAACATGCAGAACAGCAAGGGAAGGTAGGTTACATGATTTGTACTTGCAAAGAAATAGTGTTGAATTTATTTCTATACTTTCAGAACGCCTTTACACGAAGCCGTGACATCAGGAAATGAGCCAGTTTTCAAACAGCTTCTACAGTGCAAACAGTAAGTGTGTTTTTACAGGAGTTGTTTGTCTAATCCTTCTGTTGTCTAGGTTGGTTTTATGGCAAAAGATTATATTACTTCAATGTATGTTTTCACTCTTTGGCTATGATTGACATAATGTAATATTTTGCCACAATGGCTGTTGACCAATGTCTGATGTAAGGTACTATTGTGGTAACTACTGATGTGTTTTTGTTTTGTTAGGCTTGACCTGGAACTCAAAGATCATGAAGGCAGCACACCATTATGGCTGGCCTTGCAATATATAACAGTTTCTACAGATTCCTCTGTAAATCCATTTGAAGATGAGGCACCTGTAGTAAATGGCACTTCCTTTGATGAAAATAGCTTTGCAGCACAGCTCATCCACAGAGGAAGCAACCCCGATGCTCCGGACACAACCACAGGTACAATATAATCTGCGTTCATCTTAAATTGTCTCTGTAACGTTCCATTAATTTGTAGTTTTTGTTTGTTGGTTTGCTTTTTTGTGTAGAAAATTGCCTCTTGCAGAGAGCAGCTCTGGCATACAATGAGGCAGCTGCACTTTTCTTAGCTACACATGGGGCAAAAGTGAATCATGTGAACAAATGGGTAAGTATAAGCTTTGGGGACTTTGAATAATGCATAAGATTAGATTTAATGTTACACTGTCAGGCTCATAATTCCCATAACATTTAATGTACTATTAAAACAAATATTTGTACCATATATGTACAAGATTATGTGTAAGATTTAGTTTATTTTCAGGGTGAAAGTCCACTTCACACTGCATGTCGCTGTGGCCTTGCCAGTTTAACTGCAGAGCTCCTCCAGCAGGGTGCAAACCCCAACCTACAGACACAGAAGGCTTTGCCTGATGACAACCACGGGGTTGCTATGCAGACCCCGCTACACATGGCCATTGCACACAATCACCCAGATGTGGTCTCCGTCATTCTCGAACAAAAAGGTTTTTAAATTATTCTATATTTAATTTTATTATCACATTTATTTGATCATCACATTTATTGCATTATTATTACATTTGTTTATAGACTATTACTATTATGTTCTAAATGATTGTGTTACAGCAAATGCCCTTCATGCAACGAACAATTTCCAGATTATTCCTGACTTCAGCCTCAAAGACTCAATAGACCAGACTGTGCTTGGCTTGGCTCTTTGGACAGGTATGCAGCAAAAACACTAATAAATATAGCTGCAAGCAACAATGTGGGGCCAAGCACCGACGGTGCATGTAGGCCTCAGCATGTAGGCAGCATGCAGGGTCTAACAGAGTCTGACAGGGTCTAACAGGGTCTAACAGGGTCTGACAGGGTCTAACAGGGTCTAACAGAGTCTGACAGCGTCTAACAGAGTCTGACAGGGTCTAACAGAGTCTGACAGGGTCTAACAGAGTCTGACAGGGTCTAACAGAGTCTGACAGGGTCTAACAGAGTCTGACAGGGTCTAACAGGGTTTAACAGGGTCTAACAAGGTTTAACAGATCAAAGACAAATCAAAGGTTGCTAGGTGCGTTGCCTAGCAATGCAGAAAATTCCTGCAACTTTGACCTGCTGGTGGTACTAGACGGTTATGCTTATGTTTTCTCAGAAGGGTTAGGAGTGAAGTGGGCATAATATGTGATTGGGGTCTGATTGTAGACTGTTGAATAAATATATCGACATCATCCACCCATTTCCTTCAAAAACATTTATTTGTAAAGTTCTCATTATTTCTAACTCTTCTCCCCTCTTATAGGTATGCACACAATAGCAGCACAACTGCTAGGCTCAGGGGCTTCTATTAATGACACTATGTCCAATGGACAAACCCTGCTTCACATGGCAATCCAAAGACAGGACAGTAAAAGTGCCCTCTTCCTTCTTGAGCATCAGGCGGACATCAATGTTAGGTGAGTTGTAATCGTACTGTTGAGCACCATCTTGGCATGTACATAAATAAAAGAGGCATAGCT
The DNA here is from genome assembly GCA_036785185.1 of Paratrypauchen microcephalus. Classification (NCBI taxonomy): domain Eukaryota; kingdom Metazoa; phylum Chordata; class Actinopteri; order Gobiiformes; family Gobiidae; genus Paratrypauchen; species Paratrypauchen microcephalus. Next base: position 8,544,747 of record JAVJIX010000007.1, on the reverse strand, counting down.
TAATATATGCGCTTTCTTCAAAAGGACACAAGAGGGACAAACAGCACTACAATTAGCCATTAGTAACCAGCTCCCCCTGGTGGTGGATGCTCTCTGCACAAGAGGAGCTGATATGTCTGTTGTTGATGACAAAGGAGATCCACCTCTGTGGCTAGCCTTGGTCAATGGTTTGGAGGATATTGCATCCACCCTGGTGAGTTCATAAGTACATATACGCATGTACGTATGATAAGAGGCCTTTTATGAAATATGATGCCATCTAGATGTGTATCTTTAGAGAAGATAACAGGAGAAGTTCAATTTGTCAACTGGACCAAGTTTGTTTGGTTGAAAACGTTTCGCCGCTCATCCGAGAGGCTTCGTCAGCTCTAATAAGAATACTGGTAAGACACTTGCTTACAGTATATCTTGCTGTAGGGAGGAGCTACCTAGCTAACTACTTTCCGGAACTATCTCATTGGTTTCGGTCTTTTGTTTCTCTGGCGTCTAGCTTAACGATCCCTAGACGCCAGCTAGACGCCAGAGAAACAAAAGACCGAAACCAATGAGATAGTTCCGGAAAGTAGTTAGCTAGGTAGCTCCTCCCTACAGCAAGATATAAGCAAGTGTCTTACCAGTATTCTTATTAGAGCTGACGAAGCCTCTCGGATGAGCGGCGAAACGTTTTCAACCAAACAAACTTGGTCCAGTTGACAAATTGAACTTCTCCTGTTATCATGGATTCTACCTGGACGACTGAGGGACTTTTCACGTATCTTTAGAGAAGGGACAATAGTACTTTATTTAAGAGGTCAATTGTGTTTTTTCATCCTTCTTAGGTCCGCCATGGATGTGATGCCACCTGTTGGAGCCCAGGCCCTTCTGGTTGCCAGCAGACACTTTTGCACAGAGCCGTTGACGAGAACAACGAGGTCATTGCTTGCTTTCTCATCCGCAGGTATTCAAAAAGCAACATATTTTGGATAAACATTGAATCATTGATCCCATGTTTGTTTTGAATTGCCCTTGTTAAAGCATAAACATTTGCTCTCTCTTTAACTCTGTATTTGTAGTGGGTGTGACGTGAACAGTTCCAGGAGACCAGGACCAAACGGAGAAGGAGATGAAGAAGCCAGAGATGGACAAACGCCTCTACACCTAGCGAGCAGCTGGGGCCTGGAGGAGGTAGTGCAGTGCCTTCTAGAGTTTGGAGCAAATGTTAACGCACAGGTTAGTCACTACATTTACATGCACACCTTCAAAGTATTAAGTATGGAAGAACAAAACATATCTGTAATTTTCCTGTTAGGATGCAGAGGGCAGAGCTCCCATCCATGCCGCCATCAGCAGCCAACACAATGTGATTATACAGTTACTTATTTCCCATCCTGAGATCCGCCTCACCATTCGTGACCGTCAAGGAATGACCCCTTTTGCTTGTGCCATGACGTACAAAAACAACAAGGCTGCAGAAGCTATTCTTAAGCGAGAGCCTGGTGCTGCCGAGCAGGTAATGCTGTACAGATACTAGACTGGTTTTATATAATTTTAGCAAATAATTAATTAACAGTATATTCAATTAAATACATGGGTTTGTGACATCCCACCTTGTGCTTGTGTTTAGGTGGATAACAAAGGGCGCAATTTTCTTCATGTAGCTGTGCAGAATTCAGACATCGAAAGTGTCTTGTTCCTCATTAGTGTCCAAGCAAATGTCAACTCCAGGGTTCAGGATTCAGCCAAGCTCACCCCTCTCCATTTAGCCGTCCAAGCTGGATCTGAGATTATTGTGCGCAACTTGGTAAGTGTATAGATCAGTTGTCACACTTATTTAATTAAGTAAAAAATTGAATTAAACCCTTTTTTTAGTTACTTGCTGGTGCTAAAATCAATGAAATGACGAAGCACAGACAGACCGCTCTACATTTAGCTGCACAACAGGACCTTGCCACCATTTGTTCTGTTTTGTTGGAAAATGGAATTGACTTTGCTGCAGAAGATGAAAACGGCAACAATGGTATTTAAATGATTTTGATGAAAGTTTATGGAGAAGTTAATTATTTTTTGTTCACATTTTTGTTCAAAATAATTTCTAAAAATTTGACTGTTTTCAAACTATATTTAAGTATATATTTTTTTCTGCAGCTCTGCACTTGGCTGTGATGCAGGGCCGCCTTAACAATGTCAGAGTGCTTCTCACAGAGTCCACTATTGATGCAGAGGCCTTCAATCTCAGGTATTTTCCTTGTGTTTCCCTTTTTCTCTCTCGTTTCATTGTTTCATATTTAGGATAATGACTTTCTTGTGTAAATGCCAGGGGGCAGTCACCAATGCATGTACTGGGCCATTATGGAAAAGAGAATGCTGCTGCCATTTTTGAATTGTTCCTGGAGTGTATGCCCGAGTATCCTCTTGACAAACCAGACAATGAAGGGAACACGGGTGCGTTATACATATTCATGTTGGTTGAAGTTACAACAAATTTCTAAAACATGCTTTCTTGTTTTGCAGTTCTTCTTTTGGCATACATGAAGGGAAATGCTAATTTATGCCGTGCCATCGTAAGAGCAGGAGCTAGACTTGGTGTCAATAATAATCAGGGCATTAACATTTTTAATTACCAAGTTGCAACCAAACAGTTGCTCTTCCGCCTTTTAGGTCAGTTACTACACACACTTTGATCATTTTATGCTTTTAGTCTGTTTACATTTTATTTATTTTTACTTGATTTAGACATGCTTTCCAAAGAGCCCCCATGGTGTGATGGATCAAACTGCTATGAATGTGGTGCCAAATTTGGTGTTACAACACGGAAACATCACTGGTACTATTTCTTTTATATTTTACATTTAAAAAAACACAACAGAACTGCACTTTACATGTTTTAATTGTTGTTTTTTTTCTTTACAGCCGTCACTGTGGGCGTCTGTTGTGCCACAAGTGCTCTATAAAAGAGATCCCAATAATTAAGTTTGATCTGAACAAGCCTGTGAGGGTGTGTGACATCTGCTTTGATGTACTAACTTTGGGAGGGGTATCATAAGTGCAGTGTTCCTATATTTTCAAAGGCCTGTTATTGGACAGTTATTTAGGAGTACAATGAGGACTTCATTAGTGATATAGTAACAAATGGCAGTTTTGGATCATTACTGATATACTATTATAGAATACATAGAAAAAATATTATGTAGACTTTTCAACTATGAAATATTTTTAGATCAAAATATACAATTGATCAGTTACTTCCCACACTGATGGCCACTTTCTGTAGCAGACATCTGTTGTAACTTCAATGATGATATAAAGATTTATTATTAACAATAATTATTAAGGAAGTTGCAAGTTGCACATTTGAAAAACCCAAGAGACTTTTGTTAAGAAACAGAACTTGACTCACATGTATTGCGATCCCTTTAACACTATTTGCAACTATTGCTAACTTTTAAACTTAAAGAAAAAAAACAGTAAAGACTGGGTTTAATAAAACTAGAAAAAGTGTATTTTATACAGAAAAGAGTATGCTCTTGGTCAATCAATCAATCAATCAAACAATATTTATAAAGCGCTTTTCATACAAAATTGTAACACAAAGCGCCTGGTCCTCAGCCCACACACAAAATATCATGATTTTAATTCTTTGTTCCAGTAAATTAAGTGGCATGTTTGAAAACTTAAAAATACATTCCATTTTTCCCTACACATATGATGGTAATTGCACAGGGTTGCCTCCAATGATTTGGATCAATGCTTCTTAATTTCTAAGCCTAACAGGTGCACTTTATAAAAATGACATGTCATTTCAGATTAGAGGGGGAATGTTGAGAGACATAATGGCCTTGTAGTGGGGCTCAATTAAGTATTGTTAAATTGTACAGATAAATGTGTGATATTTTTGACCACTACAACAGTTTTGTACTTAATGCAGTTTGTGCTTGTCATTGTGACAAACCTAAATCTTGCCGCTGTTAACCTTTTATGCACATTGTTTAATCTTTTATGCACATTGTATTGTATCTGTATGCTCAAATATCTAGCCTGTTCCTTCTGATGTATCCTTTTAGAGAAAGGAGGGACAACTTTACATAAAGGCAATCAAAAACAAAAATGTTCTTTATTGTGTTTTGCTACAAAGGATTGGTCCAAAAACTGAAACTAATCAGGTCCGATAAGGCATGATTCAGATGATGACAGGCAGCCTTGATATTTCTTTAGACTAGGATCATCTTCAGATGGGTTTTCAACACAGACGCAACGAGCAACATTGGACCCAGGACTATAGAGCTGTCTTGGAACACCAGTCCATGTCCTGTCAACTCCACCGCTGAATAAAAAAAAAGAAAAACTACATTTTATAACTGTTGAAAAAGAGGAGATCTAAATCTATTTGCATCACAGAATAATGTTGTAGCCTGTATACAGTGTTTCTCTTTAAATACCTCTTGGTAGAACACCAGACCCGTCCCCCAGTAGACCCACTCCATTCTGAGTTACATGGTGGAAAGCGAGTCTTATCAGCTTCAGACTGTGTTTTGAGTTTGTGGCCTTCAGCTACTGATGCCTCTACCTGTAGAAGAGTGTCTGTAGGCTCCCCACTTTCTGTATAATATCTCCCAATAAGGAACCCTTAAACAATACACATGTAACACATTGCAATACAATTCAGTTTTCATTTTAAAGACCTTTGATTTCTAATGACACACATACCTACATGTTGGTATTGCCTGTGATAAAAAGATAACCACTCATATAAAGCCACCAGCTGCAAAGGAGACAAGCTGGAAACATCATCTGTCAGTCCACTCTCTGTGAAATCCCCTGTGATGAAGGACAGTGAGCCATCTTTTCCTAAATATAAATAGTTTAATATTTAAAAATAGACAGTCAAATTAAATTGTTATTTTCATGCAAGACATTTTTACTGATCCCTGATGATCAGATTTTAATAAATCAATGAATAAATAAAACAATGAAAATTCACCTGTCATGAAATGGTAAGCTCCACCTGGTCCATAATGCTTCTCTCCTTTGTTTACATCAAAGATCTGGCCAAGTAAGGCCACGTATAGGCCTTTACTGCCTTGTTCCCCATTGTAAAATGACAATTCATACGCGTTTAAGAGTAGCATTGATGCTGACTCATTTCTAAATGTGAAAGACCATTTGTGTGGAATAAATATCGCTGCGAGGAGTACAGATAAAAACGCAACTAACACATAGCCCAACATAGTTTTTTTTCCCTAAAAATATTGCTAACTTCTGTAATAATTTCATATCGCATTAAAGTGAAAATTAAAATAAAGAATCCAAAATGTATCAAGCAGGTGCTTCCTGTAATGTGACCTTACGCATGCGCAGAACATTAACGCACGGACGTGCCTTCGCAAACTGACGTTGCGTACGTCAATGCGGTAGTGGAGAAGCGCTCTGCTCTGTGCTCGGGTGTAGGTTAGAGGTCTGTGATCAGAACAAAAGTAACACTTTTTGGACCGCACAGATTTTAGGGGAGGCTGTAGGTGGGCAACATTAACATGGGGAATTCGGAGAGTGGCTGCGGGGCAGGCAGTGGCGACGAGGAGGACATGGAAACGGAGAGTCCGGGTTTCGCGGAAGACAGTCCGGCCTCTGCGGCCACTGGCGTCGGTGTTGGTGGCGGCGGAGGAGGCACTGGTTCTGGCAGAAGTGCTAGAGGAGCGAATAGCCTGTCGGTGCCCACCGGTGGACCCCCCAATCCTGAGGCTCTCCTGGAACAAGTGAAACTCAGGGAAGCTGCAGCTCGCATCAGTGATTCAGGAGTGGCTATCCCGGAGTCGGTTTTGGCCGGGAATGAAGGCGTTCTGGTGCGGTGGCTGGAGGACCGGCTGAACCGTGGAGAAGAGTCTGTCAATGTGGAACAGTTTTGTGAGATGTTGGAAAGCAGAGATGCACCCAGAGAAGAGTGTGAAGAGGTACAGCAACATGCACACACTCAGCTGCTGTGTGTACATTTACCTGGTCTCAGTCATGTGAACATTTCATAAATGTTTGTGTTTTTTAAATCCTTCCAGCACAGGTGCTGTCACAAATAGTCTCAGGCCAGGTGTCATTGTTTCAGGGCCTGTAGTTACAACATACTGCTTTGTTGTCATTGTGTTTGGCTATTATCCCTGCACGTGAATAGATGAATGTTGTCATGTAATTTGTTCACTGTGGGACTGTGTTCCATAGTTGTGTTTTATGTTTATCGTGTCAAACTCTGAGTGAAGAAGACACATTTAATGACATGTCTATTTCCTCAGGCATTTGGTCAGTTTGATGCTGAAGGAGATGGGGTGGTGGATGTAGAAACTATGCTGATTGCCTTAAAGAACTCCAATGGGGCCAATCTACAAGGGGAACTGAGTCATGTAATTAGACAATTACAGGCATGCTCACTAACTCCAGGTATATCTTTGCAACTCAAGCAAGAAAAAACAAATTGGTCAAAAATACATTTTTTACTTATGTGTGTGTTGTCCTTTTTTCCTTGTAGGTTTCGTTGATATTTTCTCCAAGACTAAAGACCGGTTAGGGGCACATGCTTCTAAGATCCTCAAATTCTTACATAGGAATCGTATTCCCAGCAGTGCCATCCCTTTCCCTCTTTTAGAGGGCTACAACAGTATCTGCACCATGAGGTCCACAGTGGTCCAGGACTATTTAGAGTTCCTCCTACAGAAAGAAAAAGGTGAGCAACAGTGCTCTTAACATAATAACTGAAATAATAGTTTGCTTAGCTTGAACAAATACTGTCAAGAACAGTTCCCATGTGCACATGCATAACTGACTGTTATTTGTGTGTGTGTGTGTTTTTCTTCAGATTTAGATATTCAGTACAGAGCAGAGCTAAACCGTGATCCAGATGTAGACAAGGTCAAGGTGGTCACTCAGTGTTACAGCACGATTGAAGCATCATCAAATATTTCGGATATTTACAAAATGACAAATGGTGAAACGTCGTCTTTCTGGCAGTCCGATGGCAGCGCTCGTTCACATTGGATCAGGCAAGAACATTTTCTGAGATTTCTAGCATTATTTGCTCAGTAATGGTGTTGAATCACAGTCTCTGTTTTCTCTATTCTCAGATTAAAAATGAAACCAGATGTGGTTTTGAGGCGTCTCGCCATTGCTGTTGCTTCCAATGACCACAGCTATATGCCTCAGCTTGTCTCAGTGGCAGTAGGAAAAAATAGACGTTCATTGCAGGAAATAAAAGATATCCGTATCCCAAGCAATGTCACAGGCTATGTAGCCCTCTTGGAGAATGCCAACATCACACACCCATGTGAGTCATCCTCTGCCTGTCTTTGTTTTGGCCAACACTTGAGTATCTTATCTTAAAGTATCTTATTTTAATATGTTATTTATTTTATTCAATGTCCATTATTTCATATCTTGTGCTAATCAATCTATTAATTAAACCATATACAGTGGTACCTCACCTTACGAATGACCCAACAAACGAAAATTTCAAGTTACGACACGCCTTCACGGTAAATTTTGGTCTCTAGATACGAAAGAAAATTCAAGTTACGAACCGCGAAATCTCAAAAATTCAATTAATGCGCGCTCAGATGCAGGCCCCGAAACGTAAATACACTTTATCAACACACACGGGGTTAGGTTCCAGAGGTGGCCCGCGGTGGGAGAGGTCCACGAGGTAGGACAACTTTATATTTTGCAATTGTTCTACATGTTTTAGGGCTGTAAATGCCTCACCACACACATTCTACGCTTTTCTCAGACTGGAGTTTGGCTTTTCTCTCATTTCTCTCTCGTTTGAACACTCGAACTTTCATAGATTTTCAGTGGAATGTGTTGATAGTGAAGCGTGGGGGGGGCACGGCTCAATATAGCGCCGAACGTACGAGGGGAGCGGAGACACAGGATTACTATTGCAACAACACATCATCAGTATGGTAAAACTCACCTGGCTCACGACGGTCTAAACCCAGCTCACGTTCCCTTAGTGAGTGAACAATCCAACGCTTTGTGAATTCTGCTTCACAATGATAGGAAGAGCCGACATCGAAGGATCAAAAAGCGACGTCGACACGGCGCGGGATGGAGCCGCGGCGCCCGGGCCGTGCCTTCCCCTCAGGGCCGCGGGCCCGCGCGCCTCGGCCCGCCCGCGCGGCTCACAGCTCACAGTGTCAGCCCCCCGGCTCTGGAAGTCACATAGAACCAGAGCCCGCCCTGAGCGAGACCCCGCGATCTTGCCCGCCGATAGAGCACCTTTCTCGGCCTGTTAGCTCACAGTGTCAGCCCCCAGGCTCTGGAGGTCACATAGAACCAGACCCTGCCCCGCTCTTAAAGAGCCCCGCTGAAAGAGCGTCTTTCTTGGCCTCTTAGCTCTAGCGCGGAATGCGCAAGGAGCGCGGAGACAGGAGCACCGCGCTCCTCCAACAGCACTGCCATGTCCCGGGATAATCCTGGTTTTGTCCAGGTCCAGTCCAGGTTTAGACCTGGTTTAGTTCTGGTCTAGACCTGGTTTATTCCAATCAGGATGCAGAACACAAATGTTACACTATAAAAAAAAAGTTACACTATAAAAAATAACCTTGGAACGGATCAGGCCTTTTCCATTGAAATAGCGACTCAACTTACGAAAAATTCACGTTACGAAACCACTTCTGGAAGGAATTAATTTCGTAAGGTGAGGTACCACTGTAGCTTTATTTATTCCTGAGGGGAATCTGAGCACATTGAGCAGTTTTCATAATTATAAACAATTCAGTTATTTCACTTTTTATTTTTTTTATTTTTAAGATGTTCAAATCAACATAAAGCGTTGCCTGAGTGATGGATGTGACACAAGGATTCATGGACTGAAGACATTGGGATATCAGATTACCAAGAGTAAGGACGTGTCTGTTTCGGATGCTTCAGCTATCTGGTACCTCTCTCTCCTCACCTCTTTGGTCACTGCTTCTATGGAGTCCAACCCAGCTCTGGCACACACTGTCCTTCAGAGCACACAGTAAGATGCATTTCATAAGTTTACCTGTGTTTTATTTTTAAATAAATCTGATAAATAATTTTGTGTGTTTCTAGAAAAACCTTAAGGCACATGCCACCTTTGTCTTTAACGCCGTCATCTGCTGAATTCCCCTTCTCCATGAACATCCTGGAGGAAGTGGATGGATTCCTCTTAAGGATAGCCGAGTAATGGCTTTTTGTAATATCAGCAAACTGTCTTATCTCCTTTTCAGGCTGTAATGCTGATTTAATCACATTTAACAACAAGCTAAAATCAAAGTATTGACTGGTGCTAGTATGTCCTGTTTACATTGTAGTTACACTCTTTTAAGGGACTTTAGAAAGTATTTTTTATATGCAATATGACAATGAAGTGATCTATGTTTTTATTTATTTCTTTGTAGTTATTGTATGAGTCCTGATGCAGAGTTGACTCTCCTGGCCTTTGCACTGGCCAGAGGCAGCGTTACAAAAGTTCTTCATGCTCTGTCCAGTATAAGCGACCATTTGGAGACAAAGTACAAGGCATCGTCCCTCATCGCATCTATGGCTTCAGTCAGACTGCGTCTTCTCTACCGCAATGGTAACATAACAAGCATTGATAACACTTAATAATAACAGATTCAGACTAATTAAAGTATGATTAAAACAGTTTGTTTTATTAAGGCTATTTAAAATATAGTTAATAGAAAGAGTTACTCAAGCATCTCTTCACTGTTTTTTTTTTTTAATAACCACTAACCTATCAAGTTTTACTCATATTGGTGCACTGTGCATTATATAATACGAGTGTTTTTAAACAGGGAAGCATCTTCAGTTGCACTTACAGGCGTGTGATGTAAAGAGCAAAGAGGAAAAATCTGGTCCAGAAAACATGCTGTCGGAGAACTCAACAGGAGATGGTAATGCTAAGTTCTGTTTTGAAAATATTTAAAATTACAAAATTCTTCAGAGCCTTGTCAGTTTTTTTTGTTTCATGTGAAGGTTTTCTCACTGAAAATGGCAAGAGGAAAGCCAGTATAATCCTGTCAACTGAAGACCAGAGCAATTTTCAGGTCACTCAGATGAAAATCAAAGTATGTTTTTTTTCATCATTTTATTTTGTGAGGTTTGTCAAAATCAAGCCAAACGAAAGTCTATGTTTCTTGTTTTAAGGTGCGGAAAGGACCCATTGGAGCAAAATGTGGCTTAGTATTTGCCTACAGGGATGAAGACCCTTTTGATGCCGAGAAACATTTAAAGAGATTTAAAAAGTTTGACTCATGGGACTACAAAGATTACAAAGAGTTTGTTCAAAATAAGTGAGTATTCCCACTTCAGATGAGCCATTTCCAATTTGTGTTTTTGAATAATTTGTGAAAGTTTTCCATTTAAAATTATCTGTTAATCTGCAGTGTAAAAAATGCTCGACTGTCTGAAGATGACCCTATTGGTTGGTTTGAGCTTGAGGAAGATTGGAACGATGTAGAAATCAAACTGCAGCAGTGCCGTGTTGCAAGGGTAATTTTTTTGTGTTGTATTTTCTGTTATGATGTTGTGCCATGTCATGCTACTGTAGCCAGGTACAAATGAAAAAGCATGGTAACAAATATCAAAAAACATCATAATAAAAAGGTTCCCTTTATTTCTCTTTCCCTTTAGTTCTTGATGGTTAAATTCCTATGCACCAGGCAGGACACAGCAGAGCGTTTGGGGGTACAGGCTCTGAGTTGCAGTGGGTACCTGTGTCCCAAAGGTGAGCGACTCGTGGAGCTGGATGATCTCACTCCGGACGGGGAGAGTTCAGACTCCGATGTGGTCTCTGGTCTTTGTCTCTTGAACAAGACACTGTTCTTCATACAGCAGCTGACAAAAGACATGGTAACCACTATTTATTTACAAATTATAAAAAATAATTTCATATATCAAAACTAAATTGAATTATTTGTATTTGAGCTTTAATGTGAACACAGTACATTGTCCCCTTAGAATATAAGGTTCTATTTGCATTCTGGGTAATTCTGAGATATTGAGGTTCAAAGTTCTGAACACTCAACACACTCAGCTGATATTATCGTTTATTTAATTGTTTAGTGTCATGCACCATTGTTGAGATGCCAAGCCCACATTCGCCTATATAGACACAGATAACAATAAGCAGACAGATTTTACAATAATTCATTAAACATAAAGTGTCCTCTTACAGCGATCCCAAGCCTTCCGTCCAAATTGAGCCAGCTTGAAAACATTACATTTAAACAAATACACCAGTCTCCTCATCCGGCATGGCAAACAGACAATAAGACACATTAGCAAAGGGACAATAGTACAAAAATTTCATTTTCAATGTCCTTTAACTTGCCTATGAGCAGTTGGACTGCTAATTTTACTATAATGCTATTAAGATCATTGTATTTAAAGCAGACCTATTATGCAAAATGAACTTTTCCGAGCCTTTAACCATGTTATACTTGTTTCCCTTTACATTTACCCTCTCGAAGTTGTATTTGGAAATGGAAAAAAATCAGCTACTTGTTATGATCTGCAGCTACCCATTGGAGTTGTCAACTCTTAAAATATATGTTCTTTGTTTTGGTTTCTGTAAGACTTCACAAAGGACACAAGGGTTTCACGAGAATATATGAATAACTCAATTTCTACAAAAACATCGTATAGAACCTTATAATTCTAAGAGTGCAAATTATAGTATTAAAACCTCATCAATTACAACAGTGAAAAATGTGTTAATTTGTTGAACTTATTGTTGCAGGATACCTCTTATTTCAAACAGAAGTATATGCTCAGCTTTGGTGATCTTAGCTTGAATGTCTTCTGGGAATTCTACAGCAAACTCAGGGAGATGTGAGTCTCAATTCACATTCTTAAAAAGTAACTATCCAAAAACATCCTTTACCACCTTTATTCATTATTTATCTATTTTCTACATCAGCGATGAGGATGAGGTGATCAAAGCGAGAGTTCTCCTCCTGCAGTTGATGCAAAACTGTTTCCCCATTTTGCCGAATCCACTGGAGGCACAGTCCTCGGATGAAGTCAAAGGAGCCAAAGACGATGCTGCCTGTGCTTCCACGTCCGGCAGTGTTGAACCTGATGCAGTCAAAGCTGTTCAAGAACTCTATACACACCTCTGCAAAAGTGAGACACGCTTGGTTCACTTGCTGTCATATTCAATATGGTCACATTGCGCTAAATAATGAAGCCTACATGTTTCTACAGTTGTTGATGGTCCAGAGGGGGACACTTTGATGAACAAAGCTTTGCACAAAGAAGCAGTGAAGGCCATCCTGAACGGAGCGCCTGTTTTCTTCCCAGACAAAAGTGTTCGAAGGGAAAAACTCTTTCACATGATGGTCAGTCTCTTTCTAATTCACACCTTTTTCTTTTCTATCATATATTCATTTATGGGTGTTTCTTTTGCATTTCCTTAAGAAAAACATAACCGAGGAAGATCAGCCTGAGTCCATCAGAGTAACATTTGAGTCACTTTGCAATTACTTCAGGTAACTTCCATTTTATTATTTTAAATGTTAACAAAACACATTTTGTTAATCTGATTTTTAAATTATTTTCTGCATGTAGTGATCAGGATCCTAGTGGTTTGCTGATGCTCCCACCCAAAGATGCACCTGCAGACTTTGATATAAAGCCCATTCTGTCAGTGATGGAGACCCTACTACTGGTGGCTACTAGAGAGGTGAGAATTGAATTGTTTTTATATTTGAGCTTTTCTTCCTCAATGAATTATCAGGTTATAATTCTCTTTTCCTGACAGTGTGAGCTGATAATGTCTGATGAGAGTGGCAGTGGCAGCAGAACAGTGATGCTGTCCTTGTTCTGGGCTCTTCAGGGCAGTATGCTCTCCTGGAGCTACCTGCAGCTCAAGGGCATTGCTTCTACACCAGTTACAATAGATCTGGCCAGAGAGATTCTCATTAAATGTGAGATATTCACTTAAATACATAATTATCTTCAGTTGATTTAACTAAACTGAATATTTTATATGTACTTGTGTATTACTATTCTTTAGATGTGGAACAGTTCTTGAGAAATATTAAGGCAGTACTTCATTCTATGCTTAAGAAGTACACAGGTCCTGAAATCGCTGACAAACTGCATCACTCTATTCTGGTCATTGTCTTTAGACAGCTGGTAGGTCACATGAGTAATGGTGTGAACACATGTCAATGATTAAACTGTAATTAACTGTTTGGTGCATCCTGCAGATGATCTTCCTCCTGGAGCTTTGTCCTCTGGACATCCCTCACAGTGTGCTCCTCAAGAGCTTCTCCTCCCTCGTGGAGCTGCTCAGAAATCTGTCCACACATTCTGGAGACATCCTCTCCAAGGTTTATTTAAAGCTACAGTTTTAAGTTCTGTCAATAAAATGACTGTGGGAAAAACATTTGTATTTCCTTTGGTGATCAGGAGAGTTCCCAGCAGCCTCAGCAGCCTGTAGTGCTCAGGACATGGAACAAGGAGTCCCCACACAACTATGAGAACAGCCGTCATGAGACCACCATCTTTGCCTGTCCTGGTGCCACAGTTTTTGAGGTGGAGTTTGATGAACGCTGTGAAACAGAGAAAAGGTGACTTTTTAAATGTTAAATTATGTGTGTTGAAAAGTTTACATTTTTAATATACAGAGAATTTTACATTTTTAATATACAGAGAAAAGAACAAAACTCTGGTCCCTGACGAAATACTGTGATGATGTACTTTATTAATTGTATTACCCTTCTTAAATTTCTGCAGATATGACTATCTGGAATTCACAGATTCTCGTGGTGGTAAAGTTCGGTACGACATGAAAGTGGGAACAGAGAAATGGCCAAAAGTATGAGACATGACATAATATTAGTTTTTACTGGCCACATCTCATTACTTCACATCCTTTTCTCTTCTATTCAGAAAGTCACGTTTGATGCTGGTCCACAGTTACAGTTCCTGTTTCACTCTGACAGCAGTAATAATGAGTGGGGCTACAAGTTCACTGTCACAGCGTTAGGTCTGCCGGACATCACCATCTCCTGGATGTCAGATTTGGAGCTGCTGGTAGCACGCCTTATGGGACGCTTTGCGTCAAGAACTTTAGGGCTGAAATCACCCTATGGTAAGATTTAGCTTCTAAATTGTGCTTTTTGTCAATGTTGTTTTAATACTATATTTATATGTTGTTCTCAGAAATACGCAGCATAAAAGAGCTATCACCTGGAAAAGTATCGCATGTTCAGTCTTCCCCATTATGGAAACCAATTCTGCGGCATGGGCTGTCTGAAACCAGAGCCAGCGATCAAAGGAAACCACCATCAGAACAGGTACAGCCTTTAAACTCATATCATCATATAACTATGCAGTGCTTGTCTTTTTGTAGACTGTGTGGCCTAAAGAGTCCAGGTAATAATAATAATAATACATACGATTTATATAGCGCTTTTCAAAACAACTCAAAAGACGCTTTACAGAAAGGAATAAAAAATAAAATAAACAAAACAAATTAAATTAATGTGGGTCAAAGGCAATGGTGAAAAGATGAGTTTTGAGCTGTGACTTGAAATTGTAATTTCCCTTGTAGATTGCAGTGTTAATTATTATACTGTTCTGTACCACAGATAAGCACATGGACATGCGAGGAGTTGTTCAACTTCTTGGAGGACTTTGCTCGTTGGAACCCCTCCCAAGAAGTTTCTGATGGTAGAACAGAGTTAATGAAGACACTGATGCAATGTTGCAGAAAACAGCTGATACGAAATGAGGTAGCATCTGGTCCTAAAGCAGACCAAGCTGTTAATGCAATATGGGCAGCTATGGTATACCACACACCAGCCCTCAACCATGCCCTGACAGCTTATGGTAAAGTTTACTCAACAAAATAAAGTGGCCGATGTTTTGTTTAGATGTGAGCTCTCATTTCTTGTTGTTGTTTGTTTGTTTGTTTGTTTTTTCCTTTTGCAGTTAACCAGGAATGTAAGTCTTATTTAAGTGAAGAGTTTGCACATGTGTATTTTCTGGCAGACAGCATTAGAATGTGGATGGTGAGCATGATCGAGCGATATTATATTATATTCTGCTCTATGTCATTTGTTGTTGTTTTAACATTTTCATGATTAACTTTTGTTTTCTACAGCTGGAAATAAGACAGAGATACCTGGTTGGCAAAATGAATGTTTCTGATGAGAAGCAAGTTGGAGCTGAGGAGGTTACTATTGACTCACTCGGTAATAAGATAATAATAATAATCAACAATAATAAACTCTACTTAAAGGTGCATGTGTAGAGTCTCTGCCACCTACTTTTCTCCATGTCTGAAATGTTTCACAGTGTGGCATTAAACTTCAATCAATCAATTATGGGTGTTTTTATTGATCCGAAAACATGTACACCTATAGTTGGCAGTCTGCACAGATCTGTACCTTGGTCTGGTGGCTTGATTCCATGGAGTTGGTCAAGTTTAATACCACAGTGTGAAACATTCCAAGCAAAGCAATAACATCATCATGTGACAATGTATTCAGACCTTCCACCAGAAAAGTTACATAGTGCACCTTTAAAATATTAAGTATCAAGTATTCATATATTTTTTTATATTTATATTTTCTTCACTAGCCAATATGTGTATTGAGAAGAGCCTCCTGCTGTTCAGATTCCCTCCATGTGGTGTCCCATATCAAGAGAGTGAATGTAAAGGGGCAGAGGGCAGATGTGCTCCTCTTATCCGCTCCAGTTCAATTTCAGAAAGTGACTTCCAGGCCAGCACTTCACAGGGACCTCCATCACTGGGAGATGAAGAGGGCAGTAAGGCAAAAGAAGGACGAAACTGCCCTCCCACCCTCCAGACCCAGATCTCGTATAGCTCACAGAGGAGGGGTCACAAGGGCTCTACAGAAAGCCTCTCCTCTCAGCCCGGAGAGCCAACGTCACCCTCCACCTTCTCACGGAAAGCCCCGTTCAGCAGAGCACGCCTGCGCCTCTTGTCCTGCCGTTCAATAGAAGAGCCTCGCCTGGCACTATCTGTAAAGGATCAGTATCCGATTCTCAAACACATTCTTAATTTTATAAAGGACCAAGCTCTCACGACAGCTAGGTGATTATCTATTGTAAGTCATTGTGCTGTTTTAAATGCCTTTTTACACCAGCATTCTTTGTTCTGCAGCATATTACACGCTCTGGCTCTAAACAAAGCCCAGGCTCTGAGTGTGTGTAACGTCCTGGAGATGGTCCTGCAGTGCTTACGGTCACTGGGGAAGCCGCATCTTTTCCAGCCTCCATGTATTTTATTCCTCCAGGAGCTTTTAGCCTGTCAGAAAGATTTCACAAGGTGCATACTAAAATACTTATGAGGGGAGTCATTCAAAGGTATATTGTATTAATATGTTTTATTTTGTTATGCCAGTTATTTTTCCCAGTTGTCTGAAAGTGGTCAGAAGCAGGGGGAGGATGTGAGGAGGTCCTATCACCAGTTGGTTCTGATGCTGGTTGAGGCAGTCCAAAGCTTCAGCAACTTAAATGAAAAGTAAGCTCACACAGACTAAATATTGCATGTTATCTGATTATGAACACTTAATGTTAATTGTTTCATGTTTTGCTTCATTCCAGAGCACTGCTTCCAGGCCTGTCTTGTGTTCAAACCTGTTTGTTGCATCTCCTTGACATGAACTGGGATGTACAGGACTTGTCTCTGTTTTCAACTGTGAAGCTTCCAGATCTCCTGCTCACAATGTCCCAGGAGAATATAAGTGTTCATGACATCGCCATCAGGTAGGACCCAACAAGTCACTTTAGATTTTTAAAAGTGCATTGTATAACTTTTCTGGTGCAGTGTCTGTCAAAAGCTTTTTCCATGGAGATCATATTGCTTTATCTGGAATGTGTCACAGTATGGTATTAAACCTTTCTATTTTCATGAAAACCAAACCAGACCAAGTTACAGGTCAAGTGTGTGGAGAGGCAACTCAGAATGCTTGTTTTTCTAGGTAATTTTGAGCTTTAAATCCACCTGCAATTGAATAAATGCAAGGTAAAACTGTTTAATGTCATACTGTGAAACATTCCAGGCAGAGCAGTGACATATCCATAGAACCAAGCAGTTGACAGAGTCGCAACCAAAAAGTTGCATAGTGCGCCATTAAAATGCTAGAGCTTTGTATGGCTGACATGTTTTTGTTTAGTCAGTGGACAGAAGAAGATGAAATTGCAGACTACAAGAAGAACCAAGAATGGATGGATGAGTGTATGGATGGTATGTTTGAGAAATGGTATGATAAAATAGACGAAGAGGACTCCACGGAAGACAGACGAAAGGTATTAATGCACCTACTTTAAGCCATATATTATTAACTGGTAATGTAAAACTAAGTAATTTTTATGGCCCACAGATGCACATGTTTATAGCACGATACTGTGATCTCCTCAATGTGGTGATCTCCTGTGACGGCTGTGAGAGGATGGCCCCATGGCACCGGTATCGGTGCCTTCAGTGCATGGATATGGATCTGTGTAAGACGTGCTTCCTAAGTGAGTTACTGTATTATCTTACAATTACTCCACATATGTTATTTAAATCTCATGAAGTACAACAAACCTGACTTATGTTTATTTCTAAGCAGGTGGGGCTAAACCAGAGGGACACGAGGATGATCATGAGATGGTGAACATGGAGTATGCCTGCGACCATTGTCAGGGCCTCATTGTGGGCAGCCGTATCAACTGTAATGTTTGTGAAGATTTTGATCTGTGCTTTGGCTGTTACAATGCCAAAAAATATCCAGACAGGTGACACATGCTTAGCTAAACTTCACTTTTTATGTATGCTGATTAGTTTGTTAATTACTTTTTTATGTCTAGCCATTTGCCAACTCATAGGATTACAGTTTACCCAATGGTGACTATTCGGATCAGTGACCGCCATCGTCTGATCCAGCCTTACATCCATAACTACTCATGGCTGCTCTTTGCTGCTTTGGCTCTGTACAACTCAGACCTGAGCAGTGAGAAGAAGTGTCAGGGAGAGAGTCTAAACCCCAACACACTGAAATTGGCCTCAGCTCTGCAGACACGCTGCTCCCAACTCATCACTGACTGTCTGCTCAAAGGACAGACTGGAAAAGGTAAAATTGCAAATGTTAAAGTGAAGGGTCCACCATCTGCTTATCTCCATGGTCATGTTACTACTTTGCCTTAAATGTTGCACTATGGTGTTATTAAATGTAGTAAATTATGGGTTTTGTTGTTCAGATATATCTTGGAAAAACATGCATTCTTACTCATCTTAGAGATCTGAGTTATTCTCATTGTCTTCATGGAGATGTGCTTAATACTGTGGAACATTCAAGGCCAAGCATCTCCACGGGGTCAAATTGTCATCTAAAATGGACTCTTGTCTTCAGGTCTGCGTTCATCTGCTCTGCTTGCTCTGTTGCTGTCTAATGAATCGGGGTCTGACAGTGACACTTGCCTAGTCTCTCCTGAATCCTCTCAGGAGCTTAGTACAACCACTGACACCTCTTCTCTCGCTGAAAGTACAGCTGCAATATGTTCCCCTACATCTCCTAAAGACAAGGTAGGAAATGGTAGAAAAGAAAGAAGCTTGCATATTAAGTAGCTGAAGCTTTTAATTTAACTGTTAACTTGAAACTTTTTTTTTTTGTTTCAGAACAAACCCTCTGGAAAAGAGAAAAAAGCAAAGGAGATCTCCTCTGGAGAGGGAATATCAAATACTGGTGAAGGTGAGAAAATGAAGCTTGTTGCCCAAGACACTCTGGACTCCTGTAGCCTCAGCCAGACTCCTTCTGTATCCAGTGAAGATGCTCTGTCTCCAGTTGTTCGACGTAAGCATTTAGACAAAACTAAAATATTATGTGTTAGATTATTTGTTTATGTTTGTTTCCTACTCTCAGCATCAGGCCCCGAAGCAGGCATTTCTCCTGAATCTGATTCTCTGAAGATTAAAGACCAGAGGCTTCCTCAGGTTCCCCTCCAGGAGCATGTGTTTTCTGAGTGCTCCAAAGAGAGGATCCTTGGACTTTTGGCAGCCATGTTGCCCCCTGCCTCTCCAGTAAGTAGTAGCAGACAGTTGTTTCAGTGTTCAAATAGGCAAAGAATAAAAAATGCATTAGATGCATATAAAAAAAAGCTGGAATGCATAAATACTCTTGGGTTTTAGAATGATGACGTTTTGGGACTGTTGCTATGGTGATATACTATTTTGTTTTAAATAGTTGATCTTTTGATATACTTTGGAGAAAAATCCTCTAAATGTTGCATATAACAGAAAAGTAGGACCAGACAGAATGACAATTTTATGTAGGACCAGAGTGGGTGGGTGTTTTTAGTTTTAAGCGTGGGTGGGCAGCGGGCTTGTTGACATAACCTATGATAAGTTACTATTAATTTAACTAAATAAATATGTCGCAACAAATTTAAAAAAATGTTGTGTGTCAGTTAGAAATGTTTTTGTGTTTGTGTGTCTCTATAGGAGTGTGCGCTTTCTTTGCCAAGTCTGGACACGATCCTGCCTCAGCTCTTCAGGGCAGTGATTTCCAATGCTGGCTCCCTTAATGAGACTTTCCACCTCACCCTGGGGCTACTGGGGCAACTCCTACTCCGGATAACTCCAGTTGAGGCTGACGCTGCTGTGACCGAGGCCCTGGCCGACAAATATGACCTGTTTGCTCAAGGAGATGCGTGTTCAGATGGTCAAGGATGGAAAACAATCCAGCTACTTTTTAGCCTGGGGGCTGTTTGTTTAGACAGGTACAAATAACTCTTTTTACACCATGGTGAAAATATATAGTTATTTTTATCAAACATTCAGTGGTGCATTTCATAAGCAAGGCAAGGTGGGGAAAGTTTATTTGTATAGCATAATTCGTACCCAAAATAATTCAAAGTGCTTTACAGAATAAGAACGACATTAAAGTCACAATACAAACAAATGAAAACATAAATAATTATCATAAAATGTACATGAAAAGTCCTATATTAAGCAAAAATGACTTGTTTGAGCTTTAAGGCATGTTGTAATGTTGTTACCTCCTCAAAAACATACCCGGAGTTGTGTTTTGTTTCATTCACACGTTTGAGTAACTCTTTATTATTAGATTACTACCTCACCAAAGATCACAGTGCTCTGTTCCAACTGTGATGTCATGAAGTGGTAGTTTTCAAGATAACGGCTATATTTTACCTTTAGTTCAGTAGTCAAGTAGTAGTTAATTCCAGAGCTGAAATTATCCAAATGATTGTAGTGAAGGTGTATGGAGTTTAGAAACACAGCAGACCACTTCCTGTATTACCACATGACATCCGAGGTAGAACATAGTGTTTTCTGTTTGAGAAAAGAACTTCTAAAAAGCCTAAATATGCAGGGTTGGTCTGTTTAACATGTGTGAATTAAACAAAACACAACTCCAGGTATGTTTTTGATAAAGCAAACAACATAGATGAGAAAATAGTGTAATACGAGCCCTTTAAAAGAGGGTGGAATAATATTTTATGAGTATCAAATTTTTTTGCAGTCGAATTGGTCTGGACTGGGCGTGCACCGTGGCGGACATTTTGCACAGTTTGAACTCTTCATCCGACTGGAGCACCGTCATCGCTTCCTTCACTGATCATTGTGTACAACAGCTGCCGAACTCTCTGAGACGCACCAATCTTTTCACTCTGTTGGTGTTGGTGGGCTTCCCCGAGGTTAGTGAGAACAATGTGTAAATTGCAAACTGTAATTAGCACGTTTTTAACTTGTTGTTTTCGTTCAGGTGCTCTGTGTTGGCACTCAGACTGTGTTTATTGACAATGCAAATGAGCAACACAACATGATCTTACTCAAACACTTCACAGAGAAGAATCACGCTGCAGTGGTTGATGTTAAAACAAGAAAGCGAAAAACAGGTTGGTTATTAAAAATCCTATATTACGCAAAATTGACTTTTGTGAGCTTTGAGTCACCTTATCAAAAACATAGCTGGAGTTGTGTAATATGTAATATGCTGCCAAAATTGCTGTCTGCCTGCATTTTACCTTCTTTAATAATATATTTTCTTTTTGCAGTTAAAGATTACCAGCTAATTCAGACCCATGAGTCAACGTCTGGAGAGGGATCTCAAAATGCACTTCTTGTTCGTTATTTGAACAATTTTACCTCCATAATTGGCCATCTACTGCAGGCATCCCCAGACAACACCTCTACTAATGCTGTTGAAGCTTCCTGGGTCCTCTCATTGGCTCTCAAAGGTCTCTACAACACCCTTAAGGTACTGTAATTACGGATTGAATACACACACATATTTACATAAAATCAATGAAATGCTATATTCACTGTTTGTATTATGTTGTGAAGAAACATGGAGTAGCAGAAGCCCAAAAAGCCATCCACCAGGCCGGTCTGACACAGCTGCTGGTCAGGAAGTGCAGCAAAGGAACAGGCTTTAGCAAACTGTGGCTCCTCCGCGACTTGGAGATCCTGTCCATCATGTTGTACTCATCCAAAAGAGAAATTCACTCTATGACCCAAGACCCCGATAGAGACCCAAAAGAACAGGACAAGGAGCAGGACTCGGACCAGTCCAGCTGCTGTGCTGACGAAACAGATGTGAACAAGCCAGATCCACTGGAAGGTCTGGATGAAGAGACCAAGATTTGCTTTCAGGTACAACTTCTGTTATTTCACCAGCCTCACAGCTAGACTGCTTATGTCATTTTTTTGGCCGAATTGAGTTTTCTGTCTCATAGGTCTGCCATTATAATTACTATTGACTTATTATTCAATATATGAAAGCTGGAAAAAGAGATTTTGTGGATCAATATTTATCATGTGTACAATTTCTTTGCAATAGTGAGGAGATTTTTGCTGTTTTTATGTAATGTAAGATTTGAGCTGTAGAGGGTAAAATAAAGAACTTCTATGGCTAAGTATTGGTTAATTTTACTTTTCATTTGTTGCAGCTCAGGCCTTTTAATGAGGCAGTATATTTAAAAATGGTTTGCCGGGATTGCCTTGCTTTGTGTCAGTGGAATAAAGTAGTTTCAGTACTACTGTTTATTGCAATATTTTGTGCTTCAAAATATATTATTGTGACAGGCCTACAGTCTTGTTTTACTTTCCAGACCCTGCTGCATCTGTAGGTGTCATTGGATCAGTTTTTCAGCCAAAAAATGACTATGCATTGCTATGAGGCTACCTATTTAAAAATGTAAAGTATAAACAAATCTAACATATATTTGTCAAACTCTCAGATTACCCATGATGCTTTAAATGCCCCTCTTCCCATTTTGAGAGCCATGTATGAGTTACAAATGAAAAGAACAGACTCTTTTTTCCTGGAGGTTCAAAAAAGGTTAGTAACAGTACTAAAATATTCACTATTTAGGTTGTAACTAACTGTAAGACTCACTGTTATGTAATATCTAATTTTATTTAATCAAGCAGATTTGATGGAGAAGAAATAAAAACGGACGAGACAATTCGGACCCTCGCTCAGAAGTGGCAACCTCTGAGACGACCGAGGTCAGAAGAAAGGAACACGAAGGCTGTGGACACTGACATGATTGTAGTGTCCTGTGTGGTGAGTTCTCTCAATTATAATCAATTCTAGTAAAAAAAATAAAAATCATGAATCAATTTTTTTTTTTTTACTGATCATCATATGCACAATCTTGGACCAAGGTTTCAAAACATTTTCAGTCCTAAGTTTCAAGCCAATTTACCTGTCATTCAGGCTTTATCAATTCTAAAGTATAAATGGTATGAAAACTTTTGTAAGGTTTAAACAATAAATTAAATTGTACTACTGAAGTAAATGGGTCTACTGATCTTCTATTGCTGGCCTCATGTAATATTAGTAACTGCCTATGTCATTTTTTGACCAAATTTACTCTCCATACTCTACTGCATTTATAGTTGTTGGCTGTATTCTTTTATAGCCACTAAATACAAAGTCATCTTTTTGCCTCAAGGACTTGGTTTATTATCCTATTTCCTCCAAAACCGTGAAAAAATATTTAGAAAATTATGCTAGGAATCTAACTAAATGTCAAATATATTATTTTATTTTCTTGCAGTCAAAGCCCAGTCTCTGTGAAAAAGCCACAGAGGAGATCAATGTAGTGGCCCAGAAGCTGATCACAAACTCGGAGAGCGACCTGCAGCTGAGCTACGCCAAACAGAGACGCACCAAAAGCTCCGCCCTCCTTCACAAAGAGCTGGACGTGCGCAGTAATCGTGCCGTTCGACAGTACCTGGTGAAGGTGAACCAGGCCATAGCCACACTGTATGCCCGCCATGTGCTGGCCTCTCTGCTGGCAGACTGGCCCACAGAGACCCCCCTGAGCGAGGAGGCCCTGGAGCTGAGCAGTGCCTCTCACATGGCCTACATCCTGGACATGCTGATGCAGCTGGAGGAACGGCCGCTGTGGGAGAAGGTGAGAGCCAGGGTTTGACAAATAGGGCTGTAGTGATTAATGAACTAATCGTGACCATAAAAAAAAAAGTTTTGTTATTTTGATATCACAATTGTTATCTGGACTATACAGACTAAAACACATACAAACAGAACTTTGTATAATGAATAGAGAGGTATCATTAATGTTCAAAAATATACACAATTTTTTTGTACATTGGTTGAAATTTCATTTTTAAAGGTCCCATGGCATGAAATTTTCACTTTCTGAGGTTTTTGAACGTTAATGTGAGCTCCCCTACCCTGTTTAGGCCCCCCCCCCCCATGGCTAAAAGTTGCAAAATGTGTAAACTGAGCATTTGCGATTCTTTTCTGCGTTTGAAAAAAAGACAGCCCAAACGGGCGATTCTGCACAAGGGAACTTTCTGACGTCACACTCGCAGAAAGGTTTCCACCCCCCGTCTGGATGTCTACCCACCGTCTCTGGAAATCACGCCCAGAGAGTTTGGACCGTGAACAAGCTACGAAATGCGAGATGCGTTTTTTTATTTGCCTGGAGGCATGTGGGAGTGTTTCCAGGCTCGGATGTCCTTTATCCGAGCCTCCGAACCTATGAAACAGCAGTGGTTTAATTTTATTTTCTGTGGAAATGTGTTTTTTTAATGGAAAGCGTCTCATATCTTCCTCTGCACTTACACACACGGAAGTGGGGCCAGCGCACAAGCACACTGCTAAATGAGGAAACAGAGGCGCATTTGGCCACACCCCCACCCGCTGCACTGGCCTGTCTCTGTCCTCCTCATTTGCATTCAAGCAACAACGCCCAGAATAAAGAGTTTCAGAGAGATATTTATGACTCTGACTGTGTTCATGAGGCTCATGCACTCATGCACTGAGGCTTGATTTTGAAGGATTCCTTTACAGTATTGGGGAACCATTAAGGCGCCATATAAAAGCATCAAGAAGTACCATGTCATGGGATCTTTAATGTCTCAATGCACAATATATTGTGCATCACAATTTTCTGTTTATTTTGTATACTAAATACTACAGTGGCTTTCACTACTATCCTGGACATTACCACTTTACACAAAAACGGTTGAATTTCTTTCTCCGAAGTTTGAAATCTGCTCTAGACCACATGCCTTTACTGATACAGGATTGGCGATGGAAATGACCCGAACATATCATTGACGATTAGAAAAGGACTGCATTAAAATGGGATTAATTGCACATCTCTTAAGGGTAGCTTTGTACTTCTGTTAATATTTCCTTTTTATTATATTTTTTCAGATTCTTCAGAGGGTGCTAAAGGGCTGCAGTCAGAGTATGCTGTCTAGTTTATCTCTGACAGCCTGCCAGTTTATGGAGGAACCTGGGATGGCGGTGCAGATCCGAGAATCAAAACATCCGTATGATAACAACACCAACTTTGAGGTTTGTGGAAAATTTATAAAATAGTTATTTACCTCTAAACTGTTTAAGACAAATTTGAATGTTCTGAAAGGGAAATTTATCTAAAAGATAAATGGTAATAATAGCATTTCTAAATAAAAGTGACAAATAAGATTATCTTTGAGTTACTGTTTTATTAATAGTATCTGGATTCTTTTACTTTATACCAAAAGCACCTAATACATTGTTTTTGTTATTACACACAGTGTGCCGACTATATAAATTCTTCATCCTATCACTCCTCAGGATAAGGTTCACATCCCTGGAGCGATCTACCTGTCGATAAAGTTTGACTCACGCTGCTTCACGGAAGAAGGCTGTGATGAGCTCATCATGTCCAGCAGCAGCGACTTTCTTCAGGATGTCCACAACTTCAGTGGCTCTCCTCAGAAATGGGCGGATTTTGAAATTCCTGGTAAGAGCAAAAAGCATTTTAATGAGATATATTATGCAAAATCGATTATTTGGACTGCTACAATACTTTTAATCTTGTTATAAGGGTCGTCCTCATAATAAGCATCACAATTAGCTTACTAAAAGTTGTATTTCGGTTTTTGTTTTCACATACCCACTATCTTTGTAATTTATAGTCTGAATTATTTTTTTTTAAGTCACACTCTGGGTCCCACATGTTTGGATACAACATTACACATAGCCATTTTTCAACAATAAAACGTGTAAATGAAAGAAACTATGAAGAGGCGGGGCTTTCAGTTCTGCAGTTATAAGCAGGAAGTCAATCCTTGGGTTTCAGAATGATAAAAATTAGGATCGTTGCCATAGGAATTACCAATGTAAAACTTAAATTACTTGTTTTTTAAATTTTAAAGCCATTTAAATCAGTATTGCTTTTTACTATTAACAAAATGTAAAATACCCATGTTATGGTCGAATACTAAATACCCAGAAACAATACTTTATTTTGTGTGTTTTTCTTCAGGTGACACCCTTTACTACAGGTTTATGTCTGACATGAGTAACACTGAGTGGGGCTACAAATTCACCGTCACTGGAGGCCACAGGGGTCGCTTCCAAACAGGTCAAAATTTTGAGATTGTGTTGAGTAATTCAGCCATACCCTTCTTAAAATAGTTGATTTATTTTTTTAGTTTTGTTTCTTCAGGTTTTGAGATTTTGAAGCAGATGTTAGCCGAAGAACAAGTGCTAAATCACTTGTCCCTGAATGACATCTGGGAGTGGCAGGTGGGCGTGGCCTGTCGGCAAACTGGAAACCCACGGCTCAAAGCGATCCACCTGCTGCTCCGCCTCCTGCAGTGTCAGTCTCAGATGTGAGTAGCATCAGGTTCTTCCAGTGCAAGATATTTAAAGGAGCTGTTAGAGTTTTACTGGCCAAAAAATGTGAAAAGCAGAACTTGTAAATTTTAAACTATTTGCAGCAGTTCAAACTTATTTCTAATTCTCCTAACACATTCTTAGCTTAGCATCCTAATTATGGAGCTCAACAGTGGCCACATACTCTGTAACGGAAGTCATTTTTCCCATAGACATTTCTATAAATTCAAATATTAAGAGTTCGAAGGCATCACGGAGGCTATGTAGCTACATAGTGGTGTGGTTGTTTAAGTGCAAAAAAGCCATTTCTGCATAATGTTTGAATAACTTTGCGGTTTATGAAGATTAAGAAACCATTTTAAATAATACTGTATGTCTTTTTGAACATTAGTTACCACAAACCCCCCCCCCCCCCCCCCCCCCTGAACGTCTGTGAGATAAATGAATAGAAAATTTAGTTCAGGATCCTTATACATCTACAAAGACAAATTATGGTTGATTATTACATGACAAATGGGGCAACTTTGCTCTTTGAATCAATATAATTGCACTGGTTAACACAATTCCTGGTGTGTATCTGAATTTATTCCATTGTTCTTATTGTCAGTAGTTTATAAGTGTCACCAGGAGGTTTTTAGTTTTGTCTTTCATTTACATCCTGTTTACATAAACCGAATCTGTCCAGACGATGCCCAGGAAACGAGCTAAAGATAAGATATTTGCATAGAAACAAACTAACTCTTCTATCTCCTTTCCTTAAGATCTTGTGACCTGACTTTGCTGCGCCCCCTATGGCAGCTCTTCATGTCCATGGAGACCAGTGTGAGTCAGGACCCCACCTCGGTCACTGTGTTGCTTCCTCTTCATCGAGCCCTCACTGAGCTCTTCTTCATCGCAGAAGCTCGGGCCAGTGTGAGTAATACAATCTCAAGCCCACAGTCACTGTAAACAAGTCATTACACGAAAAACAGCATCTGTTATGTGAAAGCAAATATTCAAAACCATAACAGAAAGATATTTTTGAAGTGAGTGAAGCTCGCAAGGCAGTTATAGGAACAAATTTGGAGCCGATTTCATATAAGGAAAAGGAATTAATTTACTGACAAAATAGTGAAATAAAAACACTAGGATCATGTAAAGCAGGTTAATATGAAAATTTTAAGACCAAAGTGAGGAGCCTGACACATTTACAGAGAGAGGCGCACTAGTTTGTCAATACAAAGTGAACTGGAGACGATGAAGCCAGAAGTTAAAACAAAGGAACTGTCTTAACCCCACCGATTTTACAAGCTAGGATTGGAAAAAATGATATTCAAATGTTGGACACACATTTTAGTTTCTTTATTTTACATTTAGATTGTAGATTCTCGCTGGAAGCATTAAAATTATGAATGTATATGGAATGTAATAAACAAAATATTAACTCAAAATAACTGAAAACTTGCTTGGCATTACCTCACCCGACAAAGTACACCTGTGTGAAAACCATTTCAGGTGAAGCTCATTGAGAGAAGGCCAGGGGTTTGCTGGCCTGTAGACGAGGAAAGGTTGGCTACTTGGAGGCATTTGAATCTAAAATATAAAAAATATTTTGTTTAACTTTTTCTTTGTTACGTACTTCCATATAATTACATCTCATATTTGATATCTTCAGTATGTATCTAACTGGAGAAAGTTTTAAACATGAAGAACAAAAGCAATGGCAGTGTGGAAAGTTGTGTTCAGCCTTTTGACTAATGTTGTAAAATGCTATTATGCAAAGGACTCCAAATATAATGAATAATGTTATTAATGATAATGAAATGTGACTCTCAATATGAGTAATTTGCATCCACTATTGACTTCTCCGTCCACATATGTGTGATCTGTCTGTGTGATGAACATGTTTTCCTAGGCCCACCTGTTCTCTTGGCTTGGGGCCAAAGTGGAGCCCAGCCGTCTGCCACACACCACCAGGCCTCACTGTCTCTTTCACTTTGAACTAGAGGCACTTTTTGTCCTGTGATTGTGTGTTTGCATACAATATGGTCTTGCAATTTGAATAGATACTCGGCAGTGACACGATACTGGGGGTGTGCTCCATTCCACCATTAGAGATACATGTAGCAGTTACCATGGAGACAAAATCCACACATTAACAAACACGTACAAAAAGTTTTGAGTTGGTCGTCATTTCCAAACACCTCATATTTCCTTTGAATGTACAAATTATGAGAAAAATACCATTTTATATTGTGTATTTTGAGTATATATTATGCGAACTCTAAAACCGAGATTAGCATGCTAATATATCATGAGATTTTAAAAGAAATGCTAAACATAGTCATTTCCACAACAGTCATTTCCATCACTTTAATAATTGTTAGTGTTTATTATTATTTATCTAATGCGTGAAAAGTCCCTCAGTCGTCCAGGTAGAATCCATGATCAAAGGAGAAGTTCAGTTTGTCAACTGGACAAAGTTTTCAACCAAACAAACTTTGTCCAGTTGACAAACTGAACTTCTCCTTTGATTATTTATCTAATATTTATGTAATTTTATTACAACCACTATCAGTTAATGTTTCTACACATTGTGATGAAGTAGAACTAATCAAAATATTTCTAAAAATATGTGTTGGATTTTCTGAAAAATATCATGACCAAATTTCACTGTAGTTGGAGAGTCACCCTTAAACAACACTAACTAAAAAAAACTTGTCTAATGTTGGCTAGTAACTAATTTCTTGTGTGAGAGACTTGTTTAGGAGCACGTATCATCTCATCTGTTGTAGTTCCAACTAAATCAGCTCTTTCTGGTCAGATTGTGTTTAAATAAAACTCAGATTAAGTCTAACTCAAGTAACAGAGCTTCAGACAGAGTAATCCTTTCAGTTAGCATCATCAGCTAGTATCATTAGTAAATCTTGAGGATTGTGTAGGTTTGACCCCCCCACCGATGTCTTAATGCTTTACTAGTGGATTTGTCCCTTCTTAAAGCTGTATTTTCATTTCACCTATTCATGGCTTTATCTTTCTCAGTATTTTATTTGTAGTAGCGCTCTCCAGCCACTAGGTAGCAGTAGCAGTTCATACATTATTGAATCCATTATTCTGTATTTCCAACAGTCAGGCTGCTTCATAGTTATGACAAAGCATTCTAGGACACTGCATCTTCCCTATTAAAAGTGCAGAATGAGAGCCTTAAAACAGCATCTTAGCTTTTGGCAGCAATGAGCACTTTACTCTAGTTTTAGTGCATTAAAAGTCTGTGTATCGTGCAAATGGACTTCGGATGTGCTGCTGTATAAACACAAGGGGAACAGTGGAACAATATAAGACTTCTGGACTATGTTTCCAGCACTATTTGGACAGTTACAGCTCATTTAGCCTCTATGTCAACTTTTCTGCGTTCCCAACCTCCTTTTTCTTCTTATTAGCTGACATGCATTTCATCTGTTTAGTTTAAAGTGCTCTGGAGCTCTGGGCCTGTGTGGAAAGACTAGCTGCAGCAAAGTCAACCTTGCTTCCAAAATTAAAGGTCTATTTGTAATTTTTCTGATGAAGGGTCTGTCACCTTGGAGATTTTATTGCTTTGTCTGGAATGTTCCACAGTATGACATAAAATGGATCTATCTCAAGTTAATTAAGTGAACGTACAGATACCAGGGCAAAAAATACTCAACAAAAACTAAAAGTATCACATGAAAAAATATAGTAAAAGTAGTCAAGTACCCATTTAAAAAGGTAGTAAAGTAAAGGTATTCTGCGCAGGCCTAATAAAGTTCAAATGTATTGATTTTAATATAGATTTGTGTTGAATTTTGAACGGACTGATTTGATCCTTTTTTTTTTAGCAGTTTTTATTTGGATGTTTTTGTTTGCTCAAAACAATTACGTCTTTATAAGAGACACCAGAAAAGTCATAGTGAACCTTTAATTCAGTAAAAGTAACTTTTTGCTTGTATTTTGTCTTTCAGGTCCAGGGTGTTCTGCAGGAATACTTGTTAGCAATGACAACTGACGAACAGCTCCATAATCATACAGCCATGGTGAGACATACACTGTATTATATTTTATCTTTTATTATCTTTTGTTATCTACGACGGTGTTGGTAGGTTGAAAAAGGCTCTTCTTGATTTCAGGTTTTACAGCACATATTTTATAAGTTAGTATTAGAGTTGTGATTCCGTCGCTGTCACTAAATGAGTAATCACATGAAAAAGCAGATAGATATATTTTAAACACCTCCAAAATTATATTGTTACAGTAATGTACAATGTATATAATATAATATCCTACATAGATATTAGTGTTGTTACGATAACATTTTGATTTTGATACTAATTTGATACTCAATCCTAGTCTGGTTAACACCTGACCATATCACAAGTGAGATATGGGTCTGGAAACTCGCTTCGAAAAATCCCGTAGCGGAGGTGTGGTTAGCGATTGCTAACGGACGTTTATTGGGCGTTATGAATGTCTATCATTGAGCGTATACGTAAGTCCATAGCCAATCATGTCAGTTGTCAGTTCAAACTACAAGCTTCCGTTTGTCATGTGGTACGCGTCACCGTCTTGCCACACCTCCCCCGCTCTCTGATTGGGGCCCTAAATCTGGGACTCTCGCTTGGACGAGTTTCCAGGCCGCCTTCCAGTTCGAAACGAACGGAAGCGGCCTGGGAATTCCCAGGCTAACTCAATCCCGTTTCCACAATGTACAAAAAACGTTCTTTAAACAGTAGAATGTGATTTTCAGCATCAAATAATATTACATTACCATGTGGCCTTATATCAGGACAGGTTAATTTCTGTCCTGTAAATGTGACTTTTTAGTTTCGATTTCGATTAAGATCTGATTTTCGATGCTTCTGACAACCTTAATAGATATTACTAACTCAATATTCAACTTTCTGTATCAGCCGAACAGTCCAGTGTTAAAGTTACATAATTTAGCTTCAAGACAGTGTTGTTTTGTACAAGTTTGATTTTATTATACAACTTCTTTTGGCAAACTTCTTCATTTTCTGTGAGTCACCAAGCTGTTGACAGCCAGTATATCCCCTGACACCCCCTCCTCTTTTGAGCACATGTAGGCTGCACTCAGTATTAATGTTTTTGGTCATTATGGTCCATTAGTGTGTGTGTGCGTGTGCGTGTGCGCGTGTGAGTGTGTTTGTGTGTGTGGAGGTAGTTGAGGAGCCCACGATGGAGGTGGTTTGAATATGTGGGTGGTTTTGTTGCAATGTTATTTAATATTTGTCAGGTTCAAACCAAAAAGCGCAGATACTAATGCAGTGAGCACGGTGGTTATCGTCATGTTGTGTGATCAACACAACATGACGATCCATTATGCAATGATCCATTATGCAATGGATCTGAAAGTTTAATGCACTCTTAAAGGTGTCACTTTTCTGGCGGAGGATCTGCCATCTGCTTGTCTCCATGTTGATGTTATTGCTTTGCCTGGCATGTTCCACAGTATGGCATTAAACAAATATATCTTGCGTCTATACAATTCAATTCAGATGTTTTTATTCCTCAAAACTGCTGCAAAAACATGCATTATTTCTGTGAGCAGGTTCACTTCTCCACAGATCTGACTGGTAACGTGGCCTGATGATGTGACCTTGTCTCCATGGGGATGGTTATGTCAAATGCCACACTGTAGAACATTTCATGAACTAACATGGAGTTTAACAGGTGGCGGATCCTCTACCAGACTTTACAATTTTGGGGGGAAAAATGTAATTGTAATTTGAGTCTGACAAATGGATTAAATTGCGAAATATTTTTAAAAAGTAGGATTCTGTTCAAAGTGCACAATGTAAACAAGGAGCATTCGAGCGGATATTAAAATAAGAGCTGATGAACTACAAGAAACCCATACATTTCAGAACATGTTTGTAGAGGTTTAAATTACTGGTATAACAAGATTATTCTAAAAAAATATATTTTGTTTCGATTATTGTTAAAGTGCACTATGTAACTTTTTGGTCAGAGGTCCGTCACATGCTTGTTTCTACGGATGTCATTGCTCTGCCAGGAATGTTCCACAGTATGACATTAAACAGCTCTACCTTAACTTTATTCAATTAGTGGTGGTTTTACTGCTCAAAAATACCTAGAAAAACAGACATTCTGACTGTGAGTGGGGTCGCCTCTCCACAGATCTGACCTTTTAACTTGGACTGGTTTGTTCTCTATGAAGATAGAAACGTTTGATGCCATACTGTGAAGCATGCCAGACAAAGCAATAAAATCTGCATGGAGAAAAGTGTTTGACAGACCCTCCACCAGAAAAGTTACACAATGCACCTTTAAATATTTGGTCCATTTCAGATTTGATAATTGCACCAACTGAAATTGCGATTTTGATTTGTTGGAATATAGTGTGCTGTCCTAATTAAAATTTTAAGGTTGTGTATCGTAAGGTTAGATGATAACAGGAGAAGTTCAATTTGTCAACTGGACCAAGTTTGTTTGGTTGAAAACGTTTCGCCGCTCATCCGAGAGGCTTCGTAAGGTTAGATCGTAAAACATTCCCAGTGCTTTATCCATTCACTTTCTCAGTTTACTTTTTATGTAAAGATAATTTAGTCAGATTCTTACAGCCTTTTTATCCTCCAGGCTCTGAAGAACATCGCTGCCATCAGCCTGGCGATCAATTACCCGAATAAATCGACCAAGTTACTCAATATGTCATCTTGAAAAGGACAGAAGAAGACAGAGAGACAATGGAGAGAGGACACATTCTGAGGGGGAAAAGTCTCTGTATGTGGAGGGATGACTTATTTATCATTCGCCACTTTATTTCGGACTGGCTCCTCACTCCTGGCTCCTCCTCACTCCTGGCTCCTCCTCACTCCCCCACTGTATAACTCCATATCTGGACACAAGTATCTGAGGGGGACCTACAGCTCTTCCACTCCAATAAAAATGCCTCTGCCTTAGACAAATCCATAATATCAGCATGTGCATTCTCACAAGTTTGAAGAGTATTCATCAGAAGGAAGTTTAGATGGGACCAGGATGAATATTCTTTGGTGTTTTGGCCTTATTTTGTTTCAATCATAAGCCACTCACGATTACATAGTGAATTGCGGTCACCTTGGCCACACTGTCTCGGTGGACACACAGAGCATCCTAAAAATACAGTCGAGGACAGTGGAGCTTCATTAGTCACCGTGGGGAGTGTGACCTGACCTACTATCTTCCTCAATCACTTCACTTGCTTCTTTCCCAGCCATCTTCTCTGTTACCAAGGTGCATTTTGGGGCACTTTGTAATTTCAGAGTATTGTCAGCATCTGTCTCTGCATCTCAGACTTAGGATGAAGAAAATGACCTGCTTATTGCACTGAGCGGCCCTTATCTAAAACAATAGCCATAGTTTCTGCGTAGAATAAGAAATAAATTACAACAGGGGCAAAACTGTGATCTAACATTATTCCATTTGGTTCATGAAAAAAATATTAAGTACTTTCTCTGCACCTTATTAAAAAGTGTGTAATGATGTCAGTTAATTTTAAGACTCATTTCACTATTGCTACAGCTATAGATATGACTAATCCTCAAATCGCATCAAAGCTAACTATTCCCAACGCCCACTAAACAAAAGGACCATAACTATGTCTCTCCATGGAGCTTTGTACAATGCACAATGTACAATAAATCACAAACCAATTGATAATCTATACTTGATGAAAAAGTATAATTTCTTAAGTATTTGTTTTTGTTATATAAAAAGTTGTAATAATTTAAAAATGCGTTCAAATATTTTCAAGACCCAACGCAGCCAGAGGTAAATAATTTTATGTTAAAACATATTTTATGAAATGAAGAATCTAAAACTAAAGAGTTGTTTTTGCTTGATTCTGGTGTGGTTTTGTTTCTTTAGTTTGTAGTTAGTAAGGTTTTATGCCAAAGAATTGAATCATTGTGAACCATGTGACTTGTGAACAGCTCATACAGTCTCATATCACATATCGGATACTCTGACGCTGGAGCAGAGGAAAACCTTCTTAAAACAAATTTTATGAATGACTTTTATTTTGAAGTGGTCTTATGTGGACTGAAAGAAGAGTGTGATTCTGTTTACACAAACATCAGATCCACAGCCTCCGTCAGCCTCACTCGTATCTACAATGTGCCTAAAGTTAAAAATGAAGCAATCATTATTTAACTCATGTTAGTTTAAGGATTATTAATTATTCTATTTTAATGATAAATATATATTGTTTATTTTGAGGGTTTTCTAACTTTTTACTTTTAATGGTTCTTTTCAAAATGCTTAGTTTTTGAGGCTGATTATTTTTGAATGTACATATCTGTGAATATTAATTGCACAGAGAAGAGACTTTGATATCAACCCGTACATCTATATGATTATTGGTCACTATACGATGGACACTGATTTTGTATGCATGGCATGTTGGACGTTTAAGTGCTGCTTGGGTTAAATAGTGATCCATTTCTAATAAAAATAGAAATGTCTCTAAAGTATTTTTGCCTCTTTATGTGGGTTTCTGTGCTATAGGCATTATTCAGTCCTCAGTGACGTGTGCCCACTGCCCACTCACACAAGCATCACACAATGCACACAACAACACCAATAGTTCTGTTTCACTCTCTTACACTTTACTACCTTTGATCGGATGGTTCAATGAGGATTTTTTTTTTAATGCACAATTCATATTTTTATTTATTAAAATTTGCACGATTCATTTTTTTTTTACCTTGCCCATATTTAGATTTTAAAACCCCTAGCAAGCCCCACATTTTGAATATTCTTTATTGATTTTTTTTATTTTAATATTTAACAAAACCAAAAATAGACAAAAACAAACAAACTCCTATGCCCCAACCCTCTGTCCACACACTCAACAAAACAGTTTAACAAATACTAGCAAGGCCCACAGTTTTATGTAAAATTATGCAAAATGTCACAAAATTACTTTTGATACTAACATATTGTATTAATCTGCAATCTAATTATGTAAACATGCAGACATACAACTCTGGAAAAAAAATAAGAGACCACTGCAAAATTGTCAGTTTTTCTGATTTTACTACTTATAGGTATGTGTTTGGGCAAAAGGAACATTTTTGTTTGAGTCTGTAAACTACTGACAACATTTCCCCCAAATTCCAAAAAAAATATTATGGTTTAGAGCATTTATTTGCAGAAAATGACAAATGGTTAAAATAACAAAAAAGATACATGTTTTCAGACCTCAAACAATGCAAAAAAACAAGATCAAATTCATTTTAAAACAACATAATACTAATGTTTACACTTAAGAAGAGTTCAGAAATCAATATTTGGTGCAATAACCCTTATTTTTAATCACAGCTTTCATGCGTCTTGGCATGCTCTCCACAAGTCTTTCACATTGTTCTTGGGTGACTTTATTCCACTCCTGGTACAAGAACTGAAGTTGCTCAACTTGTGTTTGTGTTGGAATTCAACAGACGCTGGAATGGAATGGCTGTAATACATGTAGCGATGCTGATTTCAGAAAAAAATGCAGTGCTCTCTTATTTTTTATTATTTTTTTTTCTAATTGCTTTATACAATTGATATTTATTTACTCATACTTTTTACCACTTTTCCTCAGTTTATTCAAAAAGACAGCAAAATAACACATGAGCACACATAGACTAGAGCAGTTTTTTTTTTTATATCTGAGAAGAGCCACTGATATCACTGATAACAACTTGAACCTTTTTAGAAGCGATACATCTTTGATCAATGCACCTGGCCGATATGAAACTCTCCCTGTGTACTGATAATGTATTTGTGTATAACTTTACTGCTCCTGCCCTGTGCCTGTAACAAACATAATCACACATTATAATGGCCTTGATGGGAACGGTGATCCCAGGAGCAGTAATGACATCAGGAACAGGAAATGTTTATTATGGCGGCAGCTGATTCAGTGTCCTCTTGTGCCTTTAAGACCCCCCCGACTCTGCACTGCTCCCTACAGTTCACTTTGTCGCCTATTTCAGCTGCAAAAGGAGGACCTGAGGCTATTTAAATACTTGTGTTAAAGGTTCACCATGCAACTTTTCTGGTGAAAGGTCCACCACCTGTTTGTCTGTTATTGCTTTGCCTCGAATGGTTTACGATATGGCATTAAATATCTCCATGGAGTGAATCTGGTAGCAGACTTTGTTCTAGAAAAGTTACACAGTGCAACTTTAATAAGCTGATACTAACCATGTTGGGTTTTTTTAGTCTTTATTTCAAGAGACAATATAGAGACATTAAAGGTGCATTATGTGTCTGATTTACAGAAATAAATGAAATGCAATTACATTGGTCCTTGTGCCGTTCGTTCTTTTGAATTACAATCAACGAAAAACAATAAGATGGATAAACAGTCTATCATTTCATTATTCCATTTTAGTGTCAAACCAAACTTTCCTCTATTTCCAATATTCAATTCAAAGTTTATTACAAGAAAAAAAAACAGTCTCAGTGCCTATTTCAGTGTTGTTGTTGTTTTTAACTACTAACCATGTTTCTTTACAAATTACTGTCTTCAAAAAGGGTTGGAGTTAATCTTATTACTACAAAATAAAGAATTATGTTATGCTTTTACAATCTTATTAGCATGTTATTACTGTCTTTAATACTGTACTTACTTTGTACATGCATGGTTATGACAACACTCTTTTTGTCTGCTACAGTTCCATCTTTTTAATATTTATGCCACTTTTACCAAAACACACCTTAAAAAGATCCAAATACACTGTTCTAAAAGGTCACAGATTATTAAATGAAGCTCGGGGTACTATTACACCACATTAGCCACAGGCCTCTGCGGACCATCATCAAGAGGATCATGTCCAATGATTCACGGTGTTAATGAATCAGAGTGTTTTTGCCTTGAGCACAGATATGGCCCCCTGCCGAGCACTTCCTGTAACACGCATCGCTCCCTTTGGTCTGCTGGTCTGTTCCTGTTATCTTCTTTCATCCAACAGCTACATATTGTGACACATGACATAGTGATGATCATTCCAAAAGTCAACTAAAAGTCTTGAATCATAACTTCCTACAAGGCCATCATAGCTCAGTTGGTGGAGCTTTTGTTCACTAATCCGACGGTCCCGGTCTCGACATACAGATCTGGAAAACCAGACCACTGCATTTTTTTCTGAAATCAGCATCTCTACATGTATTACAGCCATTCCATTCCAGCGTCTGTTGAATTCCAACACAAACAAGGTTGAGCTACTTCAGTTCTTGCACCAGGAGTGGAATAAAGTCACCCAAGAACAATGTGAAAGACTTGTGGAGAGCATGCCAAGACGAATGAAAGCTGTGATTAAAAATAAGGGTTATTGCACCAAATATTGATTTCTGAAGTCTTCTTAAAGGTCCCATGGCATGAAATTTTCACTTTCTGAGGTTTTTGAACGTTAATGTGAGCTCCCCTACCCTGTTTAGCCCCCCCCCCCCCCATGGTTAAAAGTTGTGAAATGTCTAAACTGAGCATTTGCGATTCTTTTCTGCATTACAAAAAAATCGGAGCTCAAACGGGCGAGTTTGAACAAGGCACCTTATTGACGTCAGATTGAAAAAAGAAATGCAAATGCAGTTCCACCCCCGTCTGTCTGTACTCAGCGTCTCTGTAAATCACGCCCAGAGAGTTTGGACTGCGAATGCGCTAGGCAATGCGAAATGCGTTTTTTTATTTGCCTGGAGGCACGTCCGAGTGTTTCTAGGCTCGGAAGTCCTTTATCTGAGCCTCTGGACCTTTGAACAGCAGTGGTTTGATTTTATTTTATGTGGAAATGTGTTTATTTTTCAATGGAACGCTTCAAATCTCTCCCCCGTGCAAAAACAAGGAAATGGATCAGCTGTGGGCTCTGAGCTCTGAGCGGAGAGTTTGGCCACGCCCCCACCCTCTACTATTGGCCATCTCTTTTCTCCTCATTTGCATTCAAGCAACAACGCCCAGAATAAAGAGTTTGAGAGAGATATTTATGACTCTTTCTCATCTTATCTCTGTTTCTCATGCACTGAGTGTTGATTTTGAAGAAGGATTCATTTACAGTATTAGGGAACCATTAAGGAGCCATATAAAAGCATCAAGAAGTACCATGTCATGGGATCTTTAAGTGTAAACATTAGTATTATGTTGTTTTAAAATGAATTTGATCTTGTTTTTTTGCATTGTTTGAAGTCTGAAAACATGTATCTTTTTTGTTATTTTGACCATTTGTCATTTTCTGCAAATAAATGCTCTAAACGATAATATTTTTATTTGGAATTTGGGGGAAATGTTGTCAGTAGTACCTATAAGTAGTAAAATCAGAAAAACTGATAATTTTGCAGTGGTCTCTTATTTTTTTTCCAGAGCTGTAAACATCACTAGTTGGCGGTGTGATTCCAGCTCCCATAAATTAATGATGATGTGTCCTAGGGCAAGACACTTAACCCACCTTGCCCCCAGTGTCGGCATACACTAGAATATGAATGTTTGTGTGAATGGGTGAGTGATTTCTTGATGTAAATGTCTTTGAGTGCACTGAAGGTGTGTAAAAAACATTATCATTACAGGAACGTTACCACTAGCCTGGGTAACCATGTCAACTAATGTGATAACATTTAGCTGTCATGTAAACATTGTGCAGGTCCTCAACCCATGTGACATGCACTGGGAGGGCATCCTGCATAAAATATACTGTACATGCTGTACTGCTCGTAACCTTAAACAGTATTTGCCTCTAACCTTATCCCATTTTAAGCCATATCTGAACTTTAAACCATATAGATCTAATGAAAACATTTACGTTGTGGAAACCTGATTTTGGTCCCTATGAACTAAGTATAGAGATCCTGTTTGTCTCCACGGAGATAGAGAAATCCCATATTGTGCAATATTCTAGGCAAAGTAATCACATCTCCAGGAGAAAAGCAGTGGACTGACCCTCCAGGATGCCAGGTTGGTGGTTCAAATCCCCCTCCTGACACCGCTCAGTATTGGTAACTGGCCTGTTGGTTGTGATATAGTACACTTGTAGATGAAATATATATGATTATTTAAATATGGCTCTGTTTTGTTACTGAACTTTAGCGTGACCTGTTCCCCTCTCAGCACACACAACTTAAACCTGTCACCTTTGGTCCTGTCTATGTAGCTGCACTTAGACTTGTGACAGTCCACCTGCCGTAATGAGCCCTATTTCCTGCTCCGCTCCTGGGACTAAAGTTTGTGTGGTTCGGCTCTCCGAGGGCCTGGCATAAATGGCGAGTTTAAACAATCCAGTGAGACTAAAGCACTAACTCCCAGGATTCATATGGATGTTCTTTGGTTCTATTGTGAGAGTGTGCTGGGAGAGGGGCGAGATTTCTGTTTTGGATCTCATTCTTTGCCTGTGTCTTCAATCTGGGTTAGAGACAGCCTGTTATTGACTAGAACGGATTTTGGAGGTTTCTAACAGCCCACATACCTCTTAAAGATAAGATAATCCTTTATTTGTCGGACAATGGGGAAATTGCAGTGTCACAGCACAAGTTTCAGAAACAGTTAGAAAATATGAGCATGCATCAAAATTAAGATAAATAATAATAATAACTATGTACAATCAACTAAAAACACAACACTGTAAGGTTAAAAGGCACAGGAACGTTGCACAATAAATGTCTGGGGAGTGAACAAACAGCAGTTAAAGTGACTCCAGTTCAGTAATATATAATCACTACAATAAAGTGACTCAGATGATTGTGTACAGTGCAGTGATGGGCAGTGGCTGTTAAATAAATAGCAGGTAGCAGGTAAAGTGACTTTAAATAATATTGCACATTGTAATTATTACTATGGAGATGACACATGGTTGCTATGGAGATGAGCATGACTAGCATTGATCATTGTACAGTTTGACAGCAGCAGGAAGGAAAGATCTGCGAAATCTCTCTTTAACACAGCAAGGGTGAATCAGTCTGTCACGGATGCTGCTCTCCAGAGCCGACAGAGCGTCCTGCAGGGGTTGACACTCATGGTCCAGCATAGACATTAGTTTAGCCAGGACCCTCTTGTCCCCCACCTGCTGCACCGAGTCCAGAGGACAGCCCAGGACTGAGCTGGACTTCCTGATGCCCTTGTCCAGTTTCTCCTTCTTCCTCCCTGTGATGCTGCTGCTCCAGCAGACCACACCGTACAGGATGGCTGATGCCACCACAGAGTCATAGAAGGTCTTCAGGAGTGGCCCTCTCACTCCAAAAGACCTGAGTCTCCTCAGGAGATAGAGCCGACTCTAGCCCCTTCCTGTACAGTGCATCTGTGTTATGAGTCCAGTCCAGTTTATTGTTCAGATGAACACCCAGGTACTTGTATGAGTCCACTCTCTCACTGTCTCTTCCCTGGATGTTCACTGGTGGTGGGGGCAGTAGAGTGGCGTCTGCGGAAGTCCACCACCATCTCCCTGGTCTTCCCCGCGTTGATGAGAAGGTGGTTCCGCTGACACCAGTCCACAAAGTCCTGCGTTAGTCCTCTGTCCTGCTCATATTATGCTATTTTCTGATCTATGTTTTAATGTTTTCTCATCAAGACATTTGGAGTTGTTTTTTGTTTCATTCACACATGTTTAACCCAAAAAAACATGCACCAGGTAAAATCCTCCAGCTTAGGTCCTGACCAAGCCGAAGCAAGAAGATCATGGAGATGGTCACCGGGCGCAGTAATGTGCTGCCCACTGCTCCTAATAACAGGATGGGTTAAATGCAGAGAAGAATTTCTCCAGTGTGAAATCAATAAAGTCACTTCACACAAACCTTGCATATTTAAGGTGAGTTCTTTTCTTAAATGGAAAACACTCTGTTCCACGTTTGTGATGTCACGTAGTAATACAGGGACTCATTTGGATAATTTAAACTCTGGAAATGCCAATTTCTACTAAAGGAATAAACAGATTACTCAAACGTGTGAATGAAACAAAACACAACTCTAGGTACTGTATGTTTTTAAGGAGCAAACAACATTCTGACATGGTTTAAAGCTCATGAGAGTCAGTTTTTAATTAGTGTCAATCACGTAGTCCCTAGAGGTGACCTTTGTAGCATTTGCAGTATACAGTAACACAGATAAGATGGCTTTAACGGTGTACTATGTAACTTTTCTGGTGGGTATTCATCACTACAATTGATTTCTGAAACGGAAAACACTGTTCCACCTTGTGATGTGCTGTGGTAATACAGGAAGGGTCTACTGTGTTTTTAAACTCCACACCTTCACTAGAATCATTTGGATAATTTCAGCCCTGAAATTGAAGACAATGTAAAAGATAGCTGTAACCTGAATCTATCACTACATGACGTCACAA
The DNA here is from genome assembly GCA_036785185.1 of Paratrypauchen microcephalus. Classification (NCBI taxonomy): domain Eukaryota; kingdom Metazoa; phylum Chordata; class Actinopteri; order Gobiiformes; family Gobiidae; genus Paratrypauchen; species Paratrypauchen microcephalus. The sequence continues at coordinate 8,503,310 of JAVJIX010000007.1, read as the reverse complement.
GATGGAACAGACATTTTGAGCTCTGGAGATGTAGATAAACCAGCTTTACTCAAACATGTGTAAATGAAGGCCAGACCTGTTTTTGAGGAATTAACAACATTCTTCTCAAACATGGCTTAAAGCTCACAGGAGTCAATTTTGCGTAATGTAAAACCTTTAAAGGGATAGTTTGGGTTTTTTGATGTGAATCTGTATGGCATCCCCTTCAGCAGTGTTGTGCATTAACACTGACTTAGCCCTGACACTTGGTGCTATTTTCTCTCGAGTCGTATCACTGCGCGCCTAAACATCGCCACTTACAAGTGAACAGGCTAATAATAATAATAGGCACGCAGTGATACGACTCGAGAGAAAATAGCACCAAGCGATTATGACTTCTGACTTTTTCGTGGGCAACTGTTTTGTGACACAAATATATCACTTTTTGGACAAATATTGTTTTGAGAAGAAAAACAAACTTTATTAACTGTCCCCGCTAACTTGCCGGACCTACTTTCGTCAGCGCCAGAACCGGGGCAGAACTCGGCTCAGAGTACACTGTCAGGGGTAAGTCAGTGTTAATGCACGACACTGCTGAAGGGGATGCCATACAGATTCACATTAAAAAAAAAACAAACTATCCCTTTAATGTGAGATGTGTTGTTGCTAAAAAAAAAAAAAAAAAAGAGGAAACTGTAAATATGTTCATTGTTTTGAATTAGTTGATGATCCGAAAGTGACATCACACTTAACAACTCTATAGATCAATGCATTGCTTCACTTTTTCACATGTCTTATCCTCTTATACTACAGTGGTCCGGTTACACCTCTGTCACCTCATGTGCCTCTTCTGTACGTGCGGTGTTCATTGGACTAGAACTTCTGTTGAAAGTCTGAGCCCTGAAATCTGATACTTTTATTCAGTCTTTTTTACCAAGCTCACTTTTCCCTCCAATGAACCGGACAGACAAATGTGCCATGGCAGGATAAAATAAAGCTCATGAATATTTTATAACATAACTATTATTACTTGATTACCTTGATGCTGCCTCAACAGCCATCTGTCTTGTGTTAGCCTACGTTTGTGGTGTTTTTAAGGAGGTAATAACATTCTAACATGGCTTAAAGGGGTATTGTGTAACTTTGCTGGTGGTGGATTCATTAGCTGCTTGTCTCCATGGAGTTCCAGTATTACTGTTTTGCCTTGATTATTCCACAGTATGGAAATAAACTTGGTAATCACAATGAAGACAGGTTAATGGTCAGATCTATGGAGAAGCGAGCCTCCACATGTAAGAGGTTTTACCTATAAAACACCTATAATTGACAGGCTTGGGGAGTAACGGAATACCTGGGTGTTTACCTCAACAATAAACTGGACTGGTCCCATAACACCGACGCCCTGTACAAGAAGGGCCAGAGTCGCCTCCACCTCCTGAGGAGACTGAGGTCCTTTGGAGTGTGCAGGCCTCTGCTCAAGACTTTTTATGACTCTGCGGTGGCCTCTGCTCTCCTCTACGCTGTCGTCTGCTGGGCCCTGAGCAGCACAGAACGGGACAGAAAAAGACTCAACAAGCTGGTCAAGAGGGCCAGCTCTGTCCTGGGCTGTCCTCTGGACTCTGTAGAGGAGGTGGCCGAGAGGAGGGTACTGGCCAAATTCACGTCCATCATGGTCAACACCTCTCACCCTCTGCACCGGACTGTAGAGGAGCTGAGCAGCTCCTTCAGCAGCCGACTGAGGCACCCCCAGTGCAAGAAGGAGCGCTACCGCAGATCCTTCATCCTCACCGCTATCAGACTGTACAACTCCACTGTATAGTCCAAACATGCAATATTGTTTCTCAACACTCTCCTAGTTACTGTTTCTTATTATTATTACTTGTATAACTGCATTTTATGGTCCTATCGTGCAATACCGTTTTCCAGCATGCAATATTGTTTTTTCAATACTCTCCCTGTCACTGTTTTATTATTATTATTATTATTATTTTTACTTATTCGAATTATTACTTATTTTATTATTATTATTACTTATCTTTATGCCATTCTTGCCTGCATGCACTTTTTCTTTCTTGTTCAAACTGTCCCTACCTGGAGCTACTGTGACAAGTAAATTTCTCCTGCGTGAGATCAATAAAGTCTTATCTTATCTTATCTTATCTAATCTTAATACGTGGAACGGCGTAAAAGGATACAAAAAAAAGTAACTGTATTCTGGTACAGTTATAAGGAAGAAGACGTACAAACGCTCCTCTACATACGAACATTCGACTTACGAACATTCGAAGTTACGAACAGGGTCGAAAATTTTTTTAAAAAGTTAAATGTTTGGGCAAAATTGCTGTACATGTACGCAAGTGAGTTTTTGTATTTAGCGTCTATTCCGACTTCCGAGTACAGTACGTAGTGCGTATTTCCGCTGCTGACGCACAGGAAGGGCGCTGTGCAGCATCACCCAAGCGTCACACCCACTCAGTTGAAGTGTTCAGACGTACTACGGTGTTACTACGGTGTTACTACGGTGCGGTGTTACGAACTTTGTTGTTTTATCTTGCATGCGTAATCCAATATGGTTGGTGAAAAGCGAAAAGCTTCTAGTGAAGCTTCTAGTGGAAATGTGAAAAAGCGGCAAGCCATCTCATTTGAAAAGAAGGTGGTGATAATCAAGAAACTTGATGCTGGTGAGAAGATGGTGAATGTGGCACGCGCATACAACATGAACCATTCGACAATTGGTACGATATATAAACAAAAGGACCGCATTATGGAGCATGTGAAAAGTGCAGCGGGTATGCAATCCACCATCATATGCAAGAAGAGAGGGAAACTCATCGAAGAGATGGAGAAACTCATCAACCCTTTGAGTACCTCTTCCAAAGGTAAACTAAACTTGCATTTTTTTTTTAAATAGGCTACACACACACAGTCTCACACATACATTCACACACACGCTCTCTCTCTCGCTGGCTGGCTCGCTTTCTCTCTCTCTCAGCTGACTGCATCTGCCTCTGTGTCTCTCTCTTCTTTTTATCTCATCAGTTTTCCATATTTTTAAAAAGCATATTGTTTTGTTACTATTTAGTGTTATTTAAATGCAGTACAAATCCATATAGATTACAGTGGTACCTCACCTTACGAATGACCCAACAAACGAAAATTTCAAATTACGAAACGCCTTCACGGTAAATTTTGGTCTCTAGATACGAAAGAAAATTCAAGTTACGAAACGCGAAATCTCAAAAATTCAATTAATGCGCGCTCAGATGCACGCCCCAAAACGTAAATACACTTTATCAACACACACAGGGTTAGGTTCCAGAGGTGGCCCGCGGTGGGAGAGGTCCGCGAGGTAGGACAACTTTGTATTTTGCAATTGTTCTACATGTTTTAGGGCTGTAAATGCCTCACCACACACATTCTACGCTTTTCTCAGACTGGAGTTGGGCTTTTCTCGCATTTCTCTCTCGTTTGAACACTCGAACTTTCATAGATTTTCAATGGAATGTGTTGATAGTGAAGCGTGGGGGGGACACGGCTCAATATAGCGCCGAATGTGCGAGGGGAATGGAGACACAGGATTACTATTGCAACAACACATGATCAGTAGGGTAAAACTAACCTGTCTTACGACGGTCTAAACCCAGCTCACGTTCCCTTAGTGAGTGAACAATCCAACGCTTGGTGAATTCTGCTTCACAATGATAGGAAGAGCCGACATCGAAGGATCAAAAAGCAACGTCGACACGGTGCCGCAGCGCCCGGGCCGTGCCTCCCCCTCACAGCTCACAGTGTCAGCCCCCCGGCTCTGGAAGTCACATAGAACCAGAGCCCGCCCTGAGCGAGACCCCGCGGTCTTTCCCGCCGATAGAGCACCTTTCTCGGCCTGTTAGCTCACAGTGTCAGCCCCCAGGCTCTGGAGGTCAGATAGAACCAGACCCCGCCCCGCCCCGCTCTTATTCCCGCTGAAAGAGCGTCTTTCTCTGAGCTCCTCCAACGGCACTGCCATGTCCCGGGATAATCCTGGTTTAGTCCAGGTCCAGTCCAGGTTTAGACCTGGTTTTATTTCTGGTCTAGACCTGGTTTATTCCAATCAGGACGCAGAACACAAATGTTACACTATAAAAAAAAAAAGTTACACTATAAAAAAAAAACAACCTTGGAACAGATCAGGCCTTTTCCATTGAAATAGCTACTCAACTTACGAAAAATTCACGTTACGAAACCACTTCTGGAACGAATTAATTTCGTAAGGTGAGGTACCACTGTACTTATACAAGCCTTAAAGATCCCATGACATGGTACTTCTTGATGCTTTTATATGGCTCCTTAATGGTTCCCTAATACTGTAAATGAATCCTTCTTCAAAATCAACATTCAGTGCATGAGAAACAGAGATAAGATGAGAAAGAGTCATAAATATCTCTCTCAAACTCTTTATTCTGGGCGTTGTTGCTTGAATGCAAATGAGGAGAAAAGAGATGGCCAATAGTAGAGGGTAGGGGCGTGGCCAAACTCTCCGCTCAGAGCTCAGAGCCCACAGCTGATCCATTTCCTTGTTTTTGCACGGGGGAGAGATTTGAAACATTCCATTGAAAAATAAACCCATTTCCACATAAAATAAAATTAAACCACTGCTGTTCAAAGGTCCAGAGGCTCAGATAAAGGACTTCCGAGCCTAGAAACACTCGGACGTGCCTCCAGGCAAATAAAAAAACGCATTTCGCATTGCCTAGCGCATTCACAGTCCAAACTCTCTGGGCGTGATTTACAGAGACGCTGAGTACAGACAGACGGGGGTGGAACTGCATTTGCATTTCTTTTTTCGATCTGACGTCAATAAGGTGCCTTGTTCAAAATCGCCCGTTTGAGCTCCGATTTTTTGTAATGCAGAAAAGGATCGCAAATGCTCAGTTTAGACATTTCACAACTTTTAACCATGGGGGGGGGGCTAAACAGGGTAGGGGAGCTCACATTAACGTTCCAAAACCTCAGAAAGTGAAAATTTCATGCCATGGGACCTTTAAGGGGTATCTAGTAACTGTACTAGAATACATTTCTAAAGTAACCCTCCCAACCCTGATAAATGAACAAATGCAAGAGGGATATTTTAATGCCCTACTGTGGAACATTCCAGGAAAAAAATAATATCTCCACCTTAGAAGTTCTATATTGCACCTTTAAAGCTCACAAGAGTCCATTTTGTGTAATATAGGACTTTTAATTAGTATCAGTTAGTGCCTATAGGTGACTAGAAGAGTGCTGATATAGTGGACAGCATTTCTATAGTATTTACTGGCGCAGACGTTTAGGAGGAAAAAGAACAAAGTGCCTCTGTCATGTGGTGAGTAACTGTGGTAAATAGTTTTCATACTTTTACATCAGTCAAGTGGCGGTTTTAAGTTTGAACATTACAGGAAGTAGCGCTGAGCTCTAAGAAGGTATACGTCTAATGGGTGTGACTTCCTTAGTCAAAACTCAAAATGCAGGAAAATGGACTTACCTCTCATATGCTGCCTCTACATCTGCTGCCAGTGCCCAAGCAGGAAGTACAATTTGAGCTTCACCAAATATTGTCATAGTTAGGTTTATTTGCATTTGTATAAACCACTCTGGACTCCACTCCGCCACCCAGAAAACAGAAAAGCGGAAGAAGATGAATGAATGAATGAATGAATGGTAAATAAACCACTCTGGGAAAAAAAAAAAAACATGTGCAAAAAGATCTAAGTGCACCATGAGAAAATAAAAACAACTACATGAATAAACTATAAACAGTCATTACAGACGACATGTGACACTGTGAAATAAACAAGCTACAAAGTACTTTAACTATGACTGAGTGAAATTTGTTTGTCTCATACAGTATGCACTATTCATAGACTAGCCTATAAATGAAGCCAGTGTGTTAGGCTTTTGTTCTTTGCCTGTTTCATCTTCTCTATTATTATTTTTCCTTGCAAACACTGACAAACCAGTTATGGGATTGACCTGTTCACTGAAAAATGTAATAAAACAGACATCGTGACAGTACTCAAAGTGACCCGACTCAACGGCGCTGCCTAGACGTGGGAGTGGGGACAAGCAAAGTTTGGCATAGTGTTTGTAAAACGCATCTACTTCCTGGTTTTTGGTTGAAAATTAACTCATATTTGGCATGTCACATTAAAAACGTCGGTTCACAAAGATTATCTGTTTTTTTGGGGGGGGTATTCCTTACAATTTTTATTTTTATTATTTACAATTATTATTATTATTATTATTATTATTATTATTATTATTACTATTATTATTATTATTATTATTATTATTATTATTATTATTATTACTATTATTACTTATCTTGTCTGTATGCACTTTTTTTGTTCTCACTTTCTTTTGCACTAAACTGCCTGGAGCTCATGTGGCAAGTGAATTTCTCCTGTGTGAGATCAATAAAGTCTTATCTTACCTTATCTTATCTTAGCATGCCAGCAAAAAACACCTAAATTTCCTGTTTCTTTGATGACTTCTCACAGGCATTGGTCTAGAGAGCTCAAACTCAAATCACAATTGTGTGATTCCAGTCTAAATCTAATGGATTATGAAGTCTAATACAACTGAACTCTATATTGCATTATCCAATTTGAACCAAATTTGGAGATTCGATTCTATGCAAAAAAAACCCCAACATATTTTACAGACATGCAGCATTTTTCACATTATTTATTAGTTTATTTTCTAAATATGTTTATTACATTTTTTGATATAACAAAAATAAAACACGTATAAAGGGGGAAAAATTTTAAAATCATTTCCAGGCCAGTGTCATTTTATTTGAAAAAAAAAAAAAAAAAAGGATTACAGCTTAAGAAGTTTCTCACTCCACAGGAAAATTAAAAGAAAGACTGTCACCTCAACTCGCTGTGAGTGAGTGTGAATACAACTGAATACTATGCAGCATGAATCAGTGTGTCAGAGGCAGCTGGTACCTGAACCTAAGAGTGTTGCGTCTGAGCCACCTGTGAGAGCTCACATCAACACAACATTTTCCATTACTCATGTGATAATGAGGGCAGGAAGAGCAGAGCCTACGTAACAACAGAAGAAAAAGTAAAACAAGTCAGAATTTGGTCATTTAAAAAAAGAAATAAATAATATACTTGACTGCACAAGAAGTATTACTCTGACAAACATGTCTCTTGTATTTCAATTTTTGCTGCTCATTATGCTCAAAAATACTTTAAAAAACATGAGGTCACTTCTTTGTAGATATGACCTGTAACTGTTGCCTGTTGTCTCTATGGAGATCGGTATGTTTTCTAACATACTGTGAAATATTCCAGGCAAACCAAGTAATAACATCTATGCAGGGGCAAGCAGGTGACATAACTTCTACCAGAAAAGTTTCACACTCTGTTTTGTTTCGATAGTTACTGAACTATATTACTCTGACAATGTTCAAATCCAGGCTCAAAATGCATTGTTTTGTTGTGCATATCTGAAAGAATTTTAAGAGCATGCTTCTCCTCTAAGATAAATGTGAGATTATTGATATTTTTATTGGTTTGTGTTGTGACTTTCTGTTGAGTCTTTCTTAATCTGTAAAGCACTCTGAATTCAAATAATGCTCTACAAATACACTTTCCTTGACTTACATACAGACTCTAGGAACAGCTCTATCCACCTGACCTGAAAACTGCACAAAGTGCTGTGTGAGGGCTTTTCAAAGAGACCAGGAGATCAAATACAAGTGCGGGTCATTTTCCTGCGGAATTTGCCTGTGAACTTTGAGCCGTGTGGCTTATAACCTAAAACTCATTTGCCTCCACAGCCCATCCCATTTGCCCATCATTTGTACGGCAAATGAGTATAGCATTATTCTCTCCAGACTGACCAAGCCTTACCTCAGCTCAAAATGACATCAGCACTTTTTTTAAGTGCTGATGTCATTTTGAGCTGACAAAAAAAAACAAAAAACATTAGCTCATTTCGTACATAATACAACTTCTCTCTGTAAGCTGAATCACTGGCAAATTCACTTGTGCACCAGAAATCTAATCATTATCTGATTTCTGGAGTTATCAGATTATTGAAATGACAGGCAAAGTTATATCTGATGTTATGCTTGTCAAAGCCTGATCCCGTCAGATCACAGACGTTCAGCAGGGCCGGGCCTGGTCAGTACTCGGGGTGGGAGACCGCTGGGAAAATCAGGTGCCACAGGGGGGCGCCAGTGACAAAAGCAGGCAGTTTGTCTTTTGGCACAGCTCTTAACCCACAGTGTTTAGTATGAAAGTGGTGTGTGCGTGAGTGATGGTGGTGGTCATTGGAGCTGATGGCGCAGACTGGGAGCCACTCTTCCATCACTCTGCCCCAGGGCAGGTGTGGCTACAATAGTAGTTTACTATCACCAAGTGTGGAGTGAATGAACAATGAACGATGATCTCTAAAGCCTCTGTGTGATGTGAAAAGTGCTATTAATAAAAATTTGCTTATTTACTTGTAATCGGATTTCTTTCACTTGTTCTTGTTGAAAGACAATGCAGTAATGTGTATTTACCTTGTTGGCATGTTTCGGCTGCTAGCTACAAGCCATCTTCAGAACTGTCCCCGCTGTTGGTGTTGACGTGTCGTATATCAGCTGTTCTTACTTCCTGTAGGTGTGGTCAGCCTGATGGACCTAGCAGATCGCTCAGACTGACCACGCCTCGTGCCGCCCGGTGCTCTCTGGAGGAGGGTGTCCCAGGTGTGTGAAAGGAGGAACGCTCCTCATCACGGTTAATGCTGTTCGTGCCTTGTTTCCTGATTTCACTGGCCTCCCTGATCCAGCGTTTGAACTTGTTGTTTTCTGATCCAATGACCCATACCCCGCCCCAATCCATAATGTGGATTGGGATGTGGGCGCCTGAAAGATGAGCTGCCCACTGCTCCTGAAGGATGGGTCAAAAGCAGAGAAATAATTTCCCTACAGGGATAAATAAAGGATAACAAACAAAGAAAACAAAAAAAACATGTTTAAGACACAAACTCTTGTGACGTACTGTGGGCTTTTAAACTCCATTCACCTTCATTAGAATCATTTGGATAATTTTGGCGCTGGAAATGCCAATCTCAACTAAAGTAATGGAGAAATTCAATTTGTTAACTGGACAAAAGATTAATATAATCATTCAGGTGGCTGATGGATGCACACCTCTGGACCTGACCTGGGTCTCCCTGATGTTTTCTTTGTTTTAGCTCTGAGGATGGAGTTGTAGATGGGAGACAGATGATGTCTGAGCCCTCAATTTCTGTTCAAGGACAGATTGTCTTTCCTAACAAATATAGCCTCTTTTACTGCACTCTCAAACTAATTATTTTCTCTGGCCAAGATCAGTATCTCACTATCCTCAAAGAAGTGGCCACTTTTAGGTGATGTACGGCAGATCAAAATCAAATCAAAGCAAAGAAAACAATAGGGGCAGCCAGGTCGGGTCGAGAGGTGTGAAAGCACTTATTATGGGCCTGAATGATTATACCAATATGATTCCCCACTTAGTGCAGTTCAATAGGTCCAGCTAACAAACAGAAAGTGTAAACATGTGGTGTGTTAGTCTCAGAGTAATTTCATTGTAGTTAGCTCATCCCTTAAGGCCAGTATAAGGCAGTGTCCACCAGCGTCTGACCAGAACTAAAGAAACAGTTGGATGAGCTGCAAAACATATTGGACCAAAAAAATTTTGTCCAGTTGACAAATTGAATTTCTCCTTTGCCAAGGATTCTACACGGATGACTGAGGGATTTTATATAATTTTTAACTAAAGGTAAAAGGTTAACTTGAATGCTAACTTGACTGTTAACTTGAATGCATGTCCCCAGATCTTTTTGATGATCAGACTTATTTTGTGCAAAACAAGATCTAATTATTGGGTTATCTAATTTTTTTTTTTTTTTTACTGTCCGTCTAAGTGTACCCAGTGACAAGCTCTTTTTATTTTCTGTGTCATGATGTACTGAGCTTGTATAGAAGTGCTGTGTGCATGTAGGGCACGATCACGGCTGCCTCTGTGAAGCTCAGTACTGCAATAGAAAACGCTTCAGAACCAGGCCACAACTTTATTTAAAGACTGTAACGTGGGCCTTAGCTCTCCTCTGGGGCAATCACCCAGACCCCCTAACTTTCAACTTTTCAACTTTTCAACTTTCAACAGTAGGTTTAGACTTACACAAACTTTATTGATCCACAAGGGAAATTATTTGGATACAGTAGTTCACTCATCACAATATAATATAATAACAGAGAGTTACAAAAATAAATGGAATAGCAAAAAAGATAGCAAGAGACCAGTGTCAAATGAGACATTCATTCATTCATTCATTCATTCATTTTCTTCCGCTTTCCCATTTTCTGGGTCACGGGGGCAGCAGTCCAAGCAGTGTTCTGCTGCCCAGAACACAATGCACCAGCCCCCATGAATCCTTCTGCAGGTGGTGGGTCCACAGGAGGACGGCTCACGTCACAACGGGCCTTGATGTATCTTCTGCCATGGGGGCTACCAATGTCCACAGACACTGGGGGCGAGGTGGGGTTAAGTGTCTTGCCCAAGGACACAACAGCAGCACTCATCTGTGGGAGCTGGGATCACATGCGGGCCAACCCGTCAAGAGCGGGATTCGAACCGCCAACCCCTGGATCACAAGGCATATGCTCTACCAACTGAGCTACTGCCGCCCGTCAAATGAGACATAATTATAAAAAATAAATGTATATTTACAAGTCAAAATAAAACAGAAAAATAAGTAATACAATATAAAATAAAATATAAAATCACAGCTACATACAGGAGACAAGAACGGCAGTGCAATAATATACTGACTGACAGAGCATAAGGTTATCCATTACTTAAGATTGTGTTATTATACAGTTGTAGGGAGTATGATCTGTTACATAAGGGTGAGTTGTTGTACAGTTGTATGGTGTATGGTATGAATGTAGTTGTGTATCTCTCACTGTTTGAGCGGAGCTGTAGCCTATTGCAGTATTATCTCCTCTGTCCCTCTACAGTCTGGTGCAGTGGGTGAGTTGTTGTACAGTTGTAGGGAGTATTATCTCCTCTGTCCCTCTACAGTCTGGTGCAGTAGGTGAGCAGGAGTGTCCATGATGGAGAGCAGTTTGTCCAGTGTCCTCCTGTCCCTCACTGTGACAAGCCTTCACTGAGTTGTAACTGATTGGAAAAACAATGCAGATAAAATTAGAGTGGGCATGTGATTTAAAATGTTAAAATCCTATATTAAGCAAAATTTACTCTTGTGAGCTTTTATGTCAGCTTTTAGTCATGTTATAATGTTGTTACCTCCTCAAAAATCTTTCCTGGACTTGTGTTTTCTTTCACTCACACATGTTTGAGTAACCCTTTATTATTAGTCTGACTGCATTTTCAAAGCTCAAAATGCTCTGTTCCACCTTGTGATGTCATGAAGTGGTAGTTTTCAAGTTAACGGCTCTTTTTACCTTTTGTTCAGCAAAGATGGACAATTCCAAGGTTGAAATTATACAAATGATTCTAGTGAAGGTGTATGGAGCACTTTCTGTATTGCCACATGACATCACAAGGTGGAACAAAGTATTTTCCGTTCCAGAAAAGAGCTCAGTATGCAGGGTTTGCTTGTTAAACATGTGTGAATGAAACAAAACACAACTCTAGACATGGAAACAACACTATAACATAGGTCAGAAAATACCATAATATGGGCCCTTTAAAGAGAACGTATTATATAAACTCAGGTTTTATGAGCTTTGAATCATGTTATAATGATCTTCCATTGTGACATAAGCTTACTTCATTGGGTTGACTTCTTACAGTTATATTTCCATTGATTCATGCATATTTGAGTAAGTCTGTATGCCCTACATTTGAGGCTTGACTGTTCCCTATCTCCACCCACTGTATTTAGGTCCTATATTATGCAAAATTGACTCTTGTGATCTTTAAGCCATGTTAGAATGTTGTTACCTCATCAAAAGCATACCTGAAGTTGTGTTTTGTTTCATTTACTCGTTTGAGTAACTCTTTATTGTTAGTCTGTCTATACCTCTAAAGCTCAAAATGCTCTGCTCCACCTTGTGATGTAGTGGTACCGTACAGTAGTTTTTAAGTTAGAAGTTACCTTTTACCTTTAATTCAGTAGAGATTGTGGGGCTGAAATCATCCAAATGATTCTAGTTAAGGTGTATGGAGTTAAAAAGTGCACTGTGCAGCATTTCTAGTATTATCACATGACATCACAAGGTAGAACGAAGAGTTTCCCACTGGAGAAAAGAACACAGCCTAAATATTATCAGGAACATTTTAGTCCTTTGTGCATTATAAATACAGAAACTCCTAAGCAAATCTCATCTCTGAACTTAAACAGACATAAAAGTTGCCTAAAGTCAGGGGTGATTTATTTTTTGTGTAGGTAGATAGACTTTTTACATTTAGAAGACTGTAATTTATCACAGTTAGAAACACTTGGAGGTGTGAACACAGCTACTTTTCCAACTTCCACTTCACCACATTGTCCTTGTTATACTGAGAGCCGTGCTTTGCTGTATGCTTGCATCTAAATAGCTTGTGTTAACATCTTTTCTGTTTATGTTTCAGTTTTTTACACATTGTCATACTGCTAATTAGACTGTGTGCTATTGAAAATCTAGTTTATACCTTAGCAGTGTTCAGTTGCCAGTGTTTAAAGGTGCACTGTGTAACTTGCCTAGTGGAGGGTCCTTCAAATGTTTTTCTTCATGGAGATGTTATTGCTTTGCCTGGAATGTGTCACAGTATGATATTAAACCTTTCTATCTTCATGGAGGCCAAACCAGATATAGGTTATAGATCTGTGGAGAGGCAACCCCGCTCATAATCAAAATCAGTGTTGTTGTTTTTTTCTGGGTATTTTTGAGCTATGAATCCACTTGTAATTTAAGATAAGATAAGATAAGACTTTATTGATCTCACACAGGAGAAATTCACTTGTCACATTAGTTCCAGGCAGTTTAGCGCAAAAGAAAGTTTGAACAGAAAGTGCATGCAGACAAATAGTAATAATAATAAAAATAAGTAAAAAGAGAGTATAGAAAATATTGCAAGAGCCATGTTTTTGTGTAATTGTGCTTCTGTGAGCTGTATCAAACAGTAGGAGGTCTATGGAGCACAGTGCTGGTGCATGTTCTGTCAGCTAGACTCTTGTTAAACTGGTTCACATCTCAGATCTCCGACAGGATCCAGCCTCATCATTCCAGCATCTTAAATGGAGCCATCCCTGAATCTGCTAAAACCTACAATCAGTTCAGGGAGGAATATTTTTTCCACATCAAAATGTTCATGCAGTTTATAATAGATAAAAGTAAACAGTGACTCCTTAGCGGAAACACACTCACTGATTCAAATGCACAGTGGAGTTAATATGATTAACTTATCAGGAGCTGGACCACGCCTCAACATCGTCGCCAGCCAACCACAGCTCATCTTGACCACGCCTTCAATTACCCAGAAGCCCTGTTTATACATCCTCTCCCGACAACACCGTCCATGTCAGCTCTCTCGACCCCCTCCCTCCCACCCCGTGTCTCTCGTCCTTCAGCCTGAAGACATCATCTTTAAGGATGGGGGGTTCCGAATCAGCCGGGTGACCATTTTGGATTGGAGACGGAGCCCCCACCCTGAGTCTCCCCCCAGCCATCACATCTACCCACCATCATAAATATCTTTATTGTATTTCATTGTCGTGGCGTGCTCCTTGCTAGTGAAAGGGCTTTTATGGTTGTAAAAAGGAAATAGAATCATAAATGAGTCTGTGTTGCCAGTGTCTTAACCTGTTCTGCATACAAATTAGATTTTTTTTTTTTCATTCTCAAGCTATGGACAAGCTATGTCTCATGTGAAAGCTTAGAACCTCCAGAATTCCCTCACTGCGCAGAGGTTGCACTAGCACTGATTCACGATTGGCTCCAGGTCCTGGGGTTTCTGTAGTGACCATTCAGATCTGAGAGTGTCCTTTTAAGTTTGAAGCAACTGGATTTCAGCACTGAAACTGACCACCCATATGAGAGACTCTGTTCTGTTCGGCTAATCTGCTTGAGAACCAAAACAAAAAATATATAACATACTGTAATTCTACTGTGTGTCGCCATATAGCTCCAATGTAAACAATCATGATAACTCCACACTGACAGAAACTGAGCAAAATGTGAACTGAACACCTCTCATCTTTGTTAACCTTGATACTTCAAAGAGTTACAAGACAGTTTAATAAGGCAGTTTTCTTGATGAGATTTCCTGTGTTCCGCAGACCAAAATTTGGAGAAAATAAATGTATGTGCAGGACCAGACATGTATGACCAACACCATAAATCATATTTAATTAACTTTAGGCTGCAGCCTGCAAAGTAATTCTATTGATGAGTAAAACATGGTATTTACTGCACAATAAGAGAAGTTCTGTTGGGTTTGATTCAGTGTGAAATGATTCTACCAACAGGTTCATTAAGTTAATGTCCTTGTTAATTTGGACAGAACAAGCAAAGAATGTATGAAAATAGTGAAGAGTGAATATATGAAAAATAGAAGTATGCCAGTGTTACAAAAGCTCACATACTTCATATTTGGTATGACTTTTCTGAGATTGTTTTGAGCACAAATCTTTGAGAATGTGGAATCTCTGAAATGCTGTTGAGCTGGTTTCAACTGCATTTGAAAATTATATGAGGGGATGTGGCAAAAGGAGAAATTCAATTTGTCAACTGGACAAAAGTTTATTTGGTCGAATAAGTTTTGCAGCTTGGTCGACAAATTGAATTTCTCCTTTTGCCATGGACTCTACCTGGACGAGGGATTTTACACACATCATATATGAAGGGACAATATTTTGAGTCACTTTCTGTTGCATGTTTATTTTTGTATTACTTTTTAATAACTATTGCTCTTGAACTATACTAGATTTGGCATAATAACCCAAATTGTCTTTTAAAACAAACTCCTCTTGAAAACTAGCACTTCATGACATCTTAAGGTGGAACAGAACATTTTGAGCTTTGGAGATGCAGACAGACCAAAAATAAAGGATTACTCAAACATGAATGAAACAAAACACAACTCCAGGTCTGTTTTTGCTGAGGTAACAACATTATAACGTGGCTTAACAGTCTCAAGAGTTAATTTTGTGTAGTATAAGACCTTAAATAGATTGTTGCTTCAAAATAAAATATTTAAAGAAAAATGACATTTGTGTCACAGTTTAAACAAATGAACTTCAAGCAACACTGCGTAACTTCCTGGAGATGCCAAGCCATTTCTATGATTCCATGGAGAATCGGAACATTCTTCCTGATGGATACACTTAATGTACTGTAGTATATTATAGCCAAAGGAATAACATTGCCATGGAAACTTTTATTGTAGTCTACTTTTTGAGTAAAATTTCCAACAAAAATAAGCTACAATAGTGTAGCATTTACTATAGCAATGCATGCCACCAACTACAATACTCATACTAATGTTCATGCAACAATCACTAATATTAGCATTATTAAAAAAACATTACCAACTGAGTAAAAAAACTCTTATGAACGATACATAATTTAAAGCATCATTATTTCAGTTTTCCTGCAGTGCCTCATAACTGGTCACGGTGCATTGCTCTGTATTTTCCAGCCTGGGGCTATTTTAATCATGGCCAGTGAGTTTGATGATCTTGGCTCCTCCCTCTCCGCTCAGGGTCCTCCCTCTCCTGTTTTTCTTTCTCTTTAGTGAAAACCTCCCTGGTCTTGACTGACAGCACACAGCCCCACAGCCCACCGACTCATGGCCATGTAGAGGACTTTAGTATGTGCCCTGTTTGATGGATGGAGAGAGGAGTTTTTCCACTTCTGTGTTTTAAATGGAAACATCTCGTCTTAAGATTAAAAATACAATTTATGTGGCAACCTAACATATGCCGGCCAGTGTTTTTGAGGCTCTAACCCTAACCAGACCAGCACATTTATGGAAGTCGGTGAAGTTAACACAATAAACATTAGATATTTATTTTATTATAAACATAAATTGATTATTTAAATCTATTCTGTGGCTCAAAAGCAAAAGTTTAATTTAAATCTCCTATATATTATGCAAAAATACTGTGTTGTGGAAAAAATGATGTATGCCTTGATGATAAGTAATGAATCTATTTGTGAAGCTCGGTGAGTTTTTGGAATACAGACAAAGGTTTATTCTTGTTACAGCAGATATGGACAGGGCCTAGTCCTGCCCTGACCAGAGACCAACAGCCTCTCCTGGGTCTCCTCTCTCCAGTCCCCTCTTCTCTTCATCTCCCCAGTCTCTCCTCAGAGCGTCTCTCCCAGAGCATCTGAGTTCTCAAAGTTCAAAAGTTCAAAGTTCAAAGCTCTGAGTATTTACACAGAAATACAAGTTACATACATTTCAAAGCAGACTGACTTTCGTTTCACAGACTTGTGATAATCAACTTAACATAAATAACAATAGTATACAATAGTAACATAATAACAAATAACACAGTTTCCTGAGGGTGGCGACAGTTGTGTCTGCTGAGCCTTTCCACATGCTAATGACAAGTCTGGTCTTTTTTATTATTATTATTATTTATTTGAATTAGGACTAATCAACATGATAACAAACAGCATCAATGTAAATATGCCGGAATTAGCACAATAGCTACTTTACATCCGTTGTCCTAAGGCAGGTCAGAACAGAAGAACATTTAGAGGAACACATAAAAGAAACAAGTGCACATAGACGTGCACTGTTAAAAATCTGCAGTGACTTCAACTTAAAAAAATGAGTCAACTTTCTGCATACAGAATTGTGAGTAAACTGAACTTTTCATCTGAAACTCAGATTATCGAGTTCAAACCAAGGGAAACTATAAGTGGACCAAACACATGAAACCCAGCAACTACAACAGATTTTATTGTTGCCAGTACTCAATAATTTGAGTTAATGTAATATTAAAATGTTTGTTCCTGTAATAATAAAATTTAAGTTTGTATGACTTACAAATCTGTTTTGTATTTATTAAAGCTTATCCTTAAGGACAACCTGCTTTCTCATTTTGAATTTGCAGGCATTTTGTAACTTACTGAAGCAACTTACATCATAAAATCTGTGAAGCAGTCTAATTTTCTTAACATTTATACATTCTTACAAATGAGAACACTTTTTTAGTCAAAAAATCTGAGTTTTATTTGGACAGTTTTGTGCCTCAGCATACACAGTTCACAGTTAAAGTAGCCAAAAAAAGTTATTCAGCATCTCATCTCAAAAAGTAAAAAAAATACTTTATCAAAGGCTACTATGACGTGGTAAGACGGCCTGCCCAAACAAAACACCATAACAAATAGTCAAAATGTGCCATGAACTACACTTTCAATCAAATCGAAATTAACATTTTTCATACCTTTGAATCCACTGTAGTGTACATTAAGCAATGTACTAAGACTCTGAATCATCTGACATATTTTAACAAAAAAAAAAAACATTTAGGTCACAAGCTATTACGACTAACTTTTATAAAGACATAACATGACCTTTCATCAAAAAAAAAACACCAAAAAAAACAGGTAAGGCAGACCACTTGTAAAATAGTCAAACAATGCCATGAACTACACTTTCAAAATCTGTGAAACGTAAACATTTAATACCTTCAAATCCAGTGTATATTTACTGCAAGAGTTTATTTTCGAAAGACTGAACTCTTGCTGAGCAGTCATCACCAAGACTCAAGAAGACTTTCTGAATCACCTCACATGTATACTTTAACTCTTTAGGGTATTGAAAGTTGAGAGCATACAACAGCCCCAAAAAAAGTGCAAATGCACTCGGAAAATTGTGGATGTTGTGGATGACCACACTTTCCTCCAGAATGATGGCAAAGTCCACTGTGTGTGGTGAAGCAGATGCCCCGGCATCATCTTCCACCACAGTCAGGACAGCCATTTTGACATCCTTTGTGTAACCCTCCTCTGGATCAGTGTTCTGTTGAGCAACAAAACAAACAAAAAATGAAGAGCAAGGGGTGTGTAGCTAATGAAGTTATTTCTGTTCAAGTTGTACAGTAAAAATGTACTTACCAAGCATGTTCTCAGAATCCTCTCGGCTCCATAATCCCTGAGAAAAAGGGGAAGTCCTCTCAGGGCCACCGTCTTTCTATGTGCAGAAATGTCAGATGTCTGGGGGGAAGCAAACAAACACACGAGTCAAGACAGACAGGTCCTCTACATTCATCAGTGAAAGAGGCAAAACTGACTTCCTTATAGTGAGTGTGTGTACTTGTCAGTAAGTCAGCCATTGAGAGAAAGTGTGATCGAGAGAGTGAGTGTATGTGTGTGAAAGAATGAATGTGTGTAAGATGGACTGTGTAAGACTGTGTGTGTAAAAGTTAGAGTGTATAAGTGAGAGAGTATGTTGGAGTGAGTGTGAGAGAAAGTTACACTCCCACCCCACCAGACATACTGAACTTCGCATGCACTAAACACCAGAGAGACAGAGACTTATTTTCTAAATGTCTTGCTACTCACCTCCTTATCCAACGAGTCAAGGAGTGTCTGCATCTCTTCACCAAAATGTGCTCTTCTTGTTCTGTACATCTTCAGGATTTTAGGGGTATGACTTTCAAGTACATTAAGGAATGTTCGTTGCAGGTTAACCATTGTTATCCTCTGAAACTCACAGTTCACCTGTAGAGGGAAAAAGTGACAACATTGAGGTTTGTAGAGGCTTTGTGAATGTGAATGAGTGTGTGTGTGATCTTGAAAGACGCCTACATAGGAAGTATATCTTCATGTAAACAAGGAGGTGAATTGAAGATTTTGGAAGAAAGAAGCAAAAGATTTAAAGGAAAAGTAAGATTTTTTTTACAATCTGAGCCTTATTTCGGTAATAAAACAAGTTGTTTTACTCACCTATAGCACTTTGGTGTCATATGGAGCACTTCCTCAGATGGAAAAAAATGTTACTTTTCCTTTAACATGTGAAGCACACTAACCTGACATTCCATGAAGAGTGCTGGCCATCTATGCTTCACCAGATCAACATGGGGTTCCTGGTCAATTATTTCTTTCCTTCTCAAAGAAAATGTACGATCCATAGCTGAATTAATAAAAGTCATGTTTGGATTTCTTTTTTCCATCTCTACTGATAGTGCCTCTCGATCATTTTCCATATCGACTTCACTTTGTCCAGCAGGGTGGTCAGGAAGGAAATTAACTTCTGCTCTTCTTGCTTTTTTAAGACTGGACCTACCCTCTTCACGGCTTCCCCTCTTTTCATTTATTCTAACTTCTTCACAACCTGCATTCCGCAGCTTCTGGCGGTAATTTCCGATCTTGAATGCAATACTCATTCTCCATCCATTCCACCCATTTCCACTGCCTGGTTCACGTAGACAGGGATGTTTGTTGACCAGAGCCATTGCTACCGAATCCAATTCCAATCTGCCTGGGTATGCAGTCACCTCAAACACAGCTTGTGCAATTTTATCAAGGATTTCACTTTTGATGTCTCTTGTGATGTTGAGCACAGTACCATTGTCCTTGTAGACATCATTTCCCTTTTGAAGACGCAATTCAACATCATAAGAGAAGCTTGGTACAGGAAAAGGTGAAGGCCATGAAGAAGATCGCCTACCAGGTGATGGTCCTACAGATGTTCTGGGTGAGCTTTGAGGTGATACTGTATCCAATGAAGACAATGACACATCTGATTCCTCATGGTCAGGGCTTGCCTCAAAAATTACTTTCAAGGTAGCTTTCTCAGATGGAATTTCTGAAATATCTGTTAAGTTACATAGCTCGTTTCCAAACTCTGGGTCCTCATACTGAAGAATGAACCCCTCTTTCAGCTGAAGCTGGTCTTCAAGAATTTCTTTTAAACTTTCCACTGAGTGGGGTAAATCTGGCAATCTTAACTTCTTTATGTTGTTTGGCGATATTATTACACGCAGAAGCATTTCCTAAAAATAATAAAGCAGAAAATGTGTTATCATTTGAATGATGAATAATTAAAGTTTGGTGATATTTATGTGTGATAACCAATTGAAATGGTGCAGTTTATACTAGTATTCACGTGGTATAAAAAAAACGTGCTCTTGAGTACTACTTTCCGCGATACTGAATTAACCTAAAGGAGACAGTCAAAGAAGGCAGTTTAAGGTGACTGTCAGCTAAACAGTCTGCTTCTCTCTTTTTTTTTTAAATATCCGTGCAAATTCGTTGAAAGATTTTGGGTGTATATATGTATAGTTGTGTTTAGGGTCGCCAACCGTCAGAATCAGAAAACAGAATCGTCCCGTATTCAGAACAAAAGTACGTGTCTCATATTAAACTTCTAACGGTGTGCCCGTGTCTGGAGCCGCGGACCGAGCTAGGGAGTGAGCGCGCTCTTTCGCAACAGCCGTGACTTTCCGCGTTTTTCATGATTGGGCACTTTCATCCCTGAAGATATTGAAAGTATTTCAAACATATACGTGGACAGAGCAAAGATTATCTATCATAAACTTGAATGAATCGCCACCGCGTCTACTTACCAACGACGTTCCAAAGTGGTGGATTCTTCTGGATTCTCCGGAGCTCTTGGACGTTGCCTCCAACTGAGCATGCGCGGGCATGTTTCAAAAAAGTTGTATGAACTTCGTCCAGCAAGTTCAGCTGATTAAGAGGAGATTACTTACATATTTTATTTCTCCCAACGCTGAAGCCCAAGTTTTACCAACATTTATAAAAAACAGACGTACAAAACACTACTGTAAGTTAAGCCAACTCCCATGTCATATAAGTCTCTTTCTTAATTAGCTATTCAAGTTAAGGCAACTAATTTCCAACTTAGATTTTTTACAGTGTGGCGGCAACTTAGCAATAGACCATTCTCTGAGTTTAAGAGGCCCCAAGAAGAAAATAATCTACCTGTGTGAGCATGTTTGATTATTTTTCAACCAATGTTTCAGCATGTTTTTGAACGTTGAGAAGGACCCACAGTTCCTGACATGAGCAGGTGATGTGTCCTAAGTTAGAAATCACATTTACACAAAGACAGACTGAGAGAAATCTTTCCACAATATACATTTCCACCACAGCTGTTACCTCCTCTAAAACATACCCTGGGTTATGTTTTGTTTCATTCACACATGTTTGAGTAACACTTTATTATTAGTCTGTCTACATCTTCAAAGCTCAAAATGCTCTGTTCCACCTTATGATGTCATGAAGAGGTAGTTATCAGCTACTTTTTCTATTATATTTTATATATTTTATATAGATTGAAAATGCCACTTCTGAAATCATCCAAATGATTCTAGTGAAGCAATGGCGCACTTCCTGTACTACCATATGATGTCACAAGTTTCAAGGTTTTCTGTTTGAGAAAAGAACTCTAAACTAAATAGGCAGGGTGTGTGTGTGTGTTAAAGGAAAAGTAACGTTTTTTTTTACAATCTGAGCCTTCTTTCGGCAATAAAACAAGTAGTTTTACTCACCCATAGCAGTCTGGTGTCAATTGGAGCAGTATCGCAGAACTTACAGTATGTTGTAGCCGTTCTGTTCTACTAATGATCCCGTATCCGTTAACATGGTGCTCGTATCATATGCTCGGGGCATTACTTTGCGGTGTCCAAATAACACAAACTTTAGCACTTTTCAAATCACAGAAGATCGCTGTGTCAGGGTAGACTTTTAGTGGATTCCAAAACGGCCTGAAACCCAATATCCAGCTATAGTTTCATTTGATGACGTCATCAGAGAGGACAGTGCGCATGCGTGAACTCAGCTGTTTTGTAAACACCGCTAGTCCGAAAGAAGCTAACACCGCTCTGAACTTTACTTTTCTGTTGCGATATCGGGTTTCAGGCCGTTTTGGAATCTACTAAAAGTCTACCCTGACACTGCGATCTTCTGTGATTTGAAAAGTGCTAAAGTTTGTGTTATTTGGAGACCGCAAATCAGTGCCCCGAGCACTCATGCTAACGGATACGGGATCATTAGTAGAACAGAACGGCTACAACATAACTTCTTCAAAACTGCTCCGATTGACACCAAACTGCTATGGGTGAGTAAAACTACTTGTTTTATTGCCGAAAGAAGGCTCAGATTGTAAAAAAAAACAAAAAACGTTACTTTTCCTTTAAATGCGTGATTGAAACTAAACACATGTTGTGGTATGTTTGTGATGAGGAAACAACATTATAATATAGATCAGAATGTAGCTTAATATGGGCCCTTTAAACATTTGTTTGTTTTATGGGTGAATCACCATGTATTCATTATAGTTATACAATTTCTTATGTGATTGTTTAATACCATGCAGCCCTAGTCAGGATATATTACAGACATGTATTGTTGTTGTCAGCTGTGTTTTTAGTAGCCATGTTGCTGCTGAAAGATCTCTTCATCAGGTTGTAAGGACGCTGAGTTACTGTCACACAAATGTGATTAGAGCCCAGGACATGAACTATGGCTGCTGTGATGTGCGCCGAGACTGGTGCAGCTCTGGAGGTCTACAGGCAGCTCCGAGAGGAAGTGGGCCTCTCTTTGAATCAAGCTATGCATTTGTACTCAAGGGGAAGTGTTGAAGTTCAAACTGTATGAGTATTATGAACTTGTACATATAGAGGCAGCTAATACTCAGTTATATTGCTCCTGAAAAAGGATGGGTCAAATGCAGAAGTCAATTTTCTCCTGTGTGTCACTGTGTGTCATTGTGTGTGAGACCAATAAAGGCTTAATCTTAATCTTAAAAAAAAAAAAAATTAGACTGCTTGGGTAACTTTTTGAAAAATGTGTCATCTGCAAGAAACCACCTTTTTACTCTTTTACAGTGTAACAGTTTTCTCATTTGAGTAAATGTGAGTAGGTCTACAATTGATAAAAGCTTTATGTTGACAATATTAAATTATTCAAACATGAGTGTTTCTTGTAATGCTTTTTCAGATATGATTTAGTTTTTCTCATTTTTGTGAGCATTTGTGCGTAGGGCACCCGAACGGTTGGAAATAACTGGAAATCACCAGATATTACATTCAGACAGTTACTTTTGTCATTTCTCCATATAACCTGTACTTGAGTAATATTATTATTTTTTTGGCTACTCTACCAACCTCAGCGTACAGTTGTAAAAAAAAAAAATAAAATAAAAAAAAGACATAAATAACAACTACCATGTTATAACGGCATTATGAATAACAATTAACAATTGTACGCTACTCATTGTGTGTTTTATCTATTTGTATTATATACAAGTTTACTGTACTTTTGCAACGGGTATATGTGATGTTTTTGTCATTATGTTTATTGTCTTGTTTATCAGATGTTTTATGTTCACTGTGGGCCTAGGGGGCGCTGCAATTTCAAATCCTGTGTGTGCAACCTGTACATATGATTTTTGACAATAAAGCTGACTTTGAACTTTGAACAATTTACCATGGTGACACAATGCACACATTAGAACAGGGCTCTCAAGTCTCACGCATTGAGAGTGTGACACACGCAATTCGACGTGTTCACACGCTCACACGCCACACATGGCATTTCTCACGCTGATTTTTTTTTTGTTGTTGTTGTTTTTGTGCCCAGAAAATCGGTCTGTGTGGCTCAGTTTATGCAGGCACCGCGCGTTTTCAGCAAAAAAACCTCTCCCCCCTCCTCCCCGTCCCGCTCCCCGGAAAAAAATCAACCAATCAGAAAATAGATTGTTCTGTTGTTGGGCAGACTGTAGAGTGTAGTTTCAGCTGCTACGCGCACACTGCGGTGATGATAAAACAAACTGAGAACCATCAGGTAATAACTTCATTTATATAACTCTCATTAGATGCTTTGTAGTTTAAGTTTGCTCTTTAGACCAGGGGTCTTCAACGTTTTTCAGGCCAGGGACCCCCAAACAGATGGCGAACTGGGCCAGGGACCCCCTACTATATATACGGCATAGAATTGTGTTTTATATTAAATTGAGCTTAGTGTCATGTATAAACATTGCTACTCTGTTATGGTACATCCAATACAAGGAAATAATACACAGGTTAATACTGTATTTTACACTATAAAATATAAAATTATATTATTTTAAAGTGAAATTAAAAATTAAAATTAAATAAGTCTCTCACACGTACATTTAGAGTCACAAGCTAACTAGTATTAGCCAGCAGTTGTTTTTTTTTAGTTAGTCTCATGTTTTTGTTGAAAATCAAACATTTACAGCAGGGCTCTCAAGTCTCACGCATTGAGAGAGACAATTCGACGCGTTCACACGCTCACACGGCATTTCTCACGCAATTCAAGCCCCCCCCATAGGAGCGGGGGGCTCCTCGGAAATTAGGCAGTCTCACGCACGACTCCGCTCAAAACTTGAGAGCCCTGCATTAGAAAATACTGCCAAAAAGTTTTAAAATAGTCTGAAATTAAAGAAAAAAATATATAATTGGTTTAAACAATCGGTAATCAATACGAGTGTTCATGGTCCTTTTTAAGTGTTTGATTTTCAACAAAAACGTGAGACTAACTAAAAAAAAACAACTGCTGGCTAATACTAGTTAGCTTGTGACTCTAAATGTACATTTGAGAGACTCATTTAACAGCACAAATCATCTCACTTGTTGTAGCTCCAGCTAAGTCAGCTCTTTCAGGTCAGATTGTGTTAAAAATAAAGATCAGTTCACATCTAACTTGAGTAACAGAGCTTCAGACAGAGTAGTGCTTTCAGTTAGCTTCACACTCCAAGGGAATATTGATGACATCAGCTGCAAAGTATCAAAAGATTTTGAAAAGTAGTATTATTTCAGTACTAAATTGTCACTTGGAATGAGTCCAGAAAACGATATTTGCTGTGTATGTGATTGATATAAAACCCAATCACCATAATGTGGCATTACTTTGGTCTGGACCACGAGGCACAGATAGAGACAACCATCTGGCCCTCATTAAAACTGATTAAACCGTCAGCACACACTCAGAGCAGGTCATCCCTGGACACGTGCACACTCCCCAGGGACGCCACAGCACGGAGAACTCCCAGCCTCAAGTATGGACACTAGTAAGACCTGCTTCCATGTAAGGACACATGTAAGGAGAGCATTCTACTGCCCCATGTCTACTGACCGGGAGCAGTTCTTAGGCAAGGCTTTTGGTAGCACTTAATAATAACTAAAATTAGCCTTAATAAAGCATGAACAAAGATAATAATGAACATAATGAACAAATAGTTTTAGAATGATTCAAACTTAGTAACTAACATCCTAACCCTATCACAAAACCCCTTAGTTTAATTGTAAGCCTGGTACATTCTTTATAAACTATTTATTTTCTTATGAATTAAATCTTTGTTCATGCATAAATGTGCACTGTTTAAGTTTTTGGGCCTATCACCTGCTCGTTTCTATGGACATGTTATTGCTCGGCCTGGAATGTTCCACATTAAACATTAAACAGCTCTATCATACATTTATTCAATTACAGGTTTTATATCTTAAAAATGCAGACATTCTTACTGTGAATTGGGTAGCCTCTTCACAGATCTGACCTTTAACTTGGTCTGGTTTGGTCTCCACGATGATAAAAAGGTTTAATATTATACTGTGAAACATTCCAGACAATGCAATAATGCCTCCACTGAAACAAACAAACAAACAAACAAACAAACATACAAACAAACAAAAACATCAAAAAAGTTTCACAATGCACCTTTAACTAAGGCTAATTAAATTGTGGTTATTATTAAGTGGTACTTATTTTAGCTATTTGGGTAATATGTTTGAATGATCAGTGGTTAGACTATTCTAGGAGTCTACCCAGAAACTATAGATATGGGACATAACATGGGGGTAATTTATTTAGAGGACTATTTACAGACATTCTCGGACAGGCAATCATATTTGTCCAGTGATGTATGGATAAATATAATTTTGTCAAAAAATAATTGGACAGTCTTCTGGCAGCTTTCCAATGTAGAGGATGAGAAGTGATGTAACAGGCTAACCTGTTGTCAGCTTCAAAGAAGTATTTTCAAAGGTTCCGCGGTGTTGAAATATCAATGTCATGGTAGAATTTTTCTGTTACTTTTCATGTACTGGGTTGTACCAAAAACCTCTATCACAGAAAAATTTTACTTTAAAAGTGCAGTGTGTAACTTTTCTGGTGGATTGTCCGCCACCTGCTTGTCTCCACGGAGATGTTATTGTTTTGTCTGGAATGTCTCGGTATGGCATTAAACACATCCATCCTGCATTTACTCAACATAACAAATAACATGAGTTTTTATTGACCTAAACTTGCATCCTTACTGTGAGTGGGCTCGCCTCTCCACAGATCTGACATGTAACTTGACCTTGTGGTGTCACATTCTGTATCCGGCGAGATAAGTAAGTGTAATGTAAAATTGTGGAACATTCCAGGCAGTGTCTCCATGGAGAGAAACTGGTGATGGACCCTCCACTAGAAAAGTAATTTCTAACCATTGTTTTATTTTTACTTATTACATGCAAGTGCAAGTAGGCCAATCCTCAGCTCTCTGTTACTTTTCATGTACTGGATTGTACCAAAAACCTCTATCACACAAAAATCTTACTTTAAAAGTGAACTGTTCTGGTGGATGGTCTGCCTGTTTTGAATGCCTGGCCGATCCCTCCTCCAGTGTATCTGACTCTGTCTCTCAAATGTGGTAGACTTGAATATTCATCATTCAGAACAACGCAAAAATACTGTGTTGTGGAAAAAATGATGTATGCCTTGATGATAAATAATGATTCTATTTGTGAAGCCTGATGAGTTTTTGGAATACAGACAAAGGTTTATTCTTGTTACAGCAGATATGGACAGGACCTAGTCCTGCCCTGACCAGAGACCAACAGCCTCTCCTGAGTCTCCTCTCTACAGTTCACCATTCTCTTCATCTCCCCAGTCTCTCCCCCGAGCATCTCCTCAAAGCATCTGAGCATTTATACAGAAATACAAGTACATTTCAAAGCAGAATGACTTTCGTTTCAGAGACTTGTGATAATCAACTTAACTTACATTTGAGGACAGGTAGTATAACTTATAGCTTATTTTTTGCACTGCTCATCTTTCCTGGTGGAGCGTCCACCACATGCTTGTCTCCAAGGAGATGATCTTGCTTGGCCTGGAATGTTCCATGATATGACAGTACACATATACATCCAGCATTTATTCATTAAAGGTGTTTCATTGCTCAAAAATACAATAATTCCTTCTGTGAATGGGGCGACTCTCCACAGATCTGAAATGTAATGCGTCGTGTTGTAACCCGCTTGTTTCCCTTGTGATAGTTTAATCTACTAGTATATTGTGGAACATTTGAGACAAAGCAACAACATTTTCGATGGAGCTCAGCAGGTGGCGGACCCTTAGAAACGTTATGCAGTGCACTTTTAAACATTAGCAGTTTATTTGTTGATCCTGCAGAAATCATCGTTGTTTCTCAGTATTCTGTGTAATTCTCAAAACAAGACCAAAACATCTGCAGCTGGTGGGCAATCCCCTAGACTATCTCTGGTATCAATAAAGTACATGTGTCCAAGAATCCTCAAAAATACTGATAAATAATAATAAATATATATAATAAAACAATCTAAGAGAACGATTTGCTTGAACAAATGTATTAAAGTAATATTTCTCAGTGGGACATTTCAGACGCTCTCACTTGTTGACAGCTCGGTGCAGAGTTAATTGCTGTAGATGACCTGTCAAAAGAGCAGCTGATGAGCAGATAGAAGCAGCCTTTAGAAGTTGATTATCACTGCTATTAATAGGACCACAAACACCAACCTCATGACCACAGTGGCAAAGGCAAAGCCCACGTGAACTCACAACTCTGAAGAGGAAGAGGCCCTGACATTTTATTATTACACAGTGATGAAGAGAGAACGGGAAGTAAAAGTGTAAATGTACAGTTACATGAACTCAATTACAGCTACTACAGTGCTGCTGCAAACTTTGTAAAGGTCCAAAATTGACTCTGTTGATCTTATTCATGATTCTAGTGAAGGTATGGAGTTTAAAAACACAGTGGTGCACTTCTTGTATTACCATATGGCATCACAAGGTTTTTGCTTTCTGTTTGAGAAACACTCTGCAGGTGTGAATGAAACAATAGAGGAATATAGGCTCTTGCTCGTCTCCATATACAGATCTGGAAAGATCACTGCAAAATTCTCAGTTTTTCTGATTTTACTACTTATAGTTATGTGTTTGGGCAAAAGGAACATTTTTGTTTGAGTCTATAAACTACTGACAACATTTCCAACAAATTCCAAATAAAATATTATCGTTTATTTGCAGAAAATGACAAATGGTCAAAATAACAAAAAAGATACATATTTTCAGACCTCAAACAATGCAAAGAAACAAGATCAAATTCATTTTAAAACAACATAATACTAATGTTTACACTTAAGAAGAGTTCAGAAATCAATATTTGGTGCAATAACCCTTATCTTAATCACAGCTTTCATGTGTCTTGGCATGCTCTTTCACATTGTTCTTGGGTGACTTTATTCCACTCCTGGTGCAAGAAGATAAGATAAGATAAGACTTTATTGATCTCACACAGGAGGAATTCACTTGCCACATTACCTCCAGGCAGTTTAGTGCAAAAGAAAGTTAAAACAAAAAAGTGCATGCAGACAAGATAAGTAATAGTAGTAATAAAATAAGTAAATAAGAGAATATAGGAAAAAAATGCATGTTAAAACTATAGTAGTAATAAGAACTGAAGTAGCTCAGCTTTGTGTTTGTGTTGGAATTCAACAGACGCTGGAATGGAATGGCTGTAATACATGTAGAGATGCTTATTTCAGAAAAAAAATGTTGTTGTCTCTTAATTTTTTCCAGAGCTGTAGCTTTGCCTGTGATGTTCTACACTATGGCATTAGTTTCTATCTTCAAGGAGACTCGGCTAAGCTGCATGTAAGATCTTTGAAGAGGTGATCCAGCTCACACTAGGAATGCATATTTTCCACAGTGTGTGAAGGCAAATGAACCCTTGTAATTGAAAATAAAAATAAATGTAAGATAGACAAGTTTAATACCATACTGTGGAAAAACAGGTAAAGCTAAAAGCAAATAACCCAAAGTATATACTGCATTTTAGACCCGTCTTTTACGCAACTTTCATTTTAAAGCTGTTTTTAAACCACATTTCACACATTCTCTGAACTCTGACCAATCAGAGCAACTTATGTGTGCTGTTACGTGTGTTTATGGCTATAGACAGAAGAGCAGACAACAGTAAGACAGCCCTGGACAAAAATGTAGCCTACTAACCTTCAGAACAATTGTTTAATGTAAAATTAATGAATTAACTTGGATAATTGATTATATTGAATAGGTAATATTTCTCAGACTGACAAACTGACAAAGGCCACATGAGTGCTGCTTTAACTTAGAACCTTCAAATTCCAATCTTTAATATCAGTTACCCCCCTTTTAAACTTTAACTCACTATACATTTGTGTTGAATTTAAGCCATAGCTAATTACAAAAGATAAAATGTAATCAATTATATGTACAACTACATGTTTAAAAACTCTACTCAGTTAAAAGAATGTGGGTATTATGATTTATTCTTATATTATAATTATTCTTTCTACCTCTATGTTGCCATTGCTCCACTTGAGGCCTGCCTGTGTAAATACGCCTGTGTAATGTGCCTGTGTAATGTGTGCTTATCCTGGGAGGTCATTTGTCCTGTTGGTGATTTATAGAGCAATAATTTGGATGCACGGAACAAAGTGAACTCTGTGTCAGTGAAAGTATTTTTATTTCCTCATAGCAGCAAAACATGAAGAGCACCTCAAAGTTGAACTGTACTGTACGTTTGTAGCGTAGCAACTCTCTCAAACAGGTAAAAACACGTGTCGATTGAAACTGAGTGAAATTGTCTCCAAATACCATGCCTCAAATCAATCATTTTGTATGTGTTATTGCACGCTAGAGTCATCTATTAAAATTCATCCCTCAAAAGCAGTGTAAATTATATAAAGGATGCATTGTAAGAACAGAATTGTGAATTCCTCTCTATTCAATACAATATTACATGACACACAATGCAGTAAATTTTGCAATATGATTTTTAGATAATGCATTTCGCAACAGTATTTCTTAGACTTAGACAAACTTTATTGATCCACAAGGGAAATTGTTTTGGGTACGGTAGCTCAGTCAACAAATATAATATATAACAGAGGGTAAAAAAAATAGATGGAATAGCAACCAAAGAGCAATAGACCAGTGTCAGATGAGACAGAAATATAAAAATAAAAATAATGATAATAATGTATATGTACAAATCAAAATGAAATAGAAATGTACGTAATAAAATATAAAATACAATATCAAATAAGATGTACAATACCAGCTATATACAGTTGTATGGAGTATTATCTTTTGCATAAGGGTAAGTTGTACAGCTGTATGGAGCATGGTATGTTAAATCAATAAAAATCAATAAATCAATAAATTGGTAAATCACTCACAAGCTGTTTATGAACTACAGTACACTTATAATCACAGTGAATATGCTACTTAAAGAGATTCTCAGATGTGTTTTCAAGGTAATTAAATAGATTTTGTTTTACGGGTTATATTATAAAAGCAGCTCTTATAGATTCAGAATTAGACTGCTGTGTGCTGTCTGCATCTAATGTGGCGTTATCGTCTGCGAACCAGGAAGTAAGGCTGTTAGCATGCTATTTGTTGTTAGCATTACAACAAAACCCCACTCTGGCCTTTCCAGATGAAAAGCAGTCACTGTGAGTAATGAGTATGATAGGGATGTGTTAGGAAAGTGATGAATAAGAATGGACCACTGCTAACTATTTTAAACAAACTAGTTCTGTTTTTTCCACATTTTTAACCCTAGAGCACTATCGTCAGGTGATTTTCACCCGAGCAAATGTATTTACTTTACATTTTCACATTTTTCTGAGTGTCATGGGTCCCTGGGGAGCATCACCATTGTTTTTGACATCTTTGAAGGTGTAGGTGTTTCCCTACCTCAAAGCCCACTTTTTCCTACAGGCTTTTGGGTGATTTTCACCCGGCAATAGTGAAAGAGGAATGTAAAAATGTAATGTAACTTAATGTAAGAGGATGTAAGTAAGTAAGAGTGGTCCTGGAATGTGTATCTATCCTTATTTAGTGCAGTGGTTATGAATAAATATCACAAAGTGGTGATTTCAAAGGGAATTCTTATGGTGAAAACAATATTTTAGTCAACTGGTCATTTTTACCAACTGAAAAAATAATATTTTTTTTGTTCCTCTCTCCTGCAACTGTTCGTGTGTCAAGGAGTCTGTGCTTCACCAGGGAAGTCTCACATGTCCCAGGAATGGGTGGACCAAACACCAAGTTTCCAGTATCATTATTATTATTATTATTATTATTATTATTATTATTGTTATTATTATTATTATTATTATTATTATTATTATTATTATTATTATTATTATTATTATTATTATTATTATTATTATTATTATTATTATTATACTGTGGTGTCACCTGCCTAGGGACTACAGATGGAAATTAGCATTCTTGCTATAATCTGGCATATTTACACTGCAATGCTGCAGATGTTCATTAATATGCACTGTCCCTATTAAATAAAGAATAAATAAATAAATACCACAGTTAAAAATAAAAGAAAAACACTCAATTTATCATTTGTTGTCATATTTTCATGACAAGTACTTTTTGTTGGGTATATTATATTAGGTAAAAATTACTCAGCAAAAGTGATGGTGTTACTTTTTATAGCGAAAGTGTTCTAGGGTTAAGACAGTAAAAATGTGTTACAATGCCTTTAAACTGTATTACATTTATAAGTTTCATTTTTTCACAATTTATTTTTGTAAAATCCATCAGAAATATTCATGGTGATTCAGTGATAGAGCAGCCCACAGTAACAACATTGTATTTTACATCTCCCAGTCCATTACTCCCATGCAAACATCGAGTGGTGTTAATTGTTTCATATTCGGCCCCCTCTTCTGTGATGAATGCCTCGACTGACAACAGGGACGGTTACTGTACAGTGACTCATCCTAATGGTAGATATCCCACGATGCACAGGGGTAGGGTTATATTGAGGAAGAGGAGTGTGGGTAGTTTAAAATGAAGACTTTGACTTGGGTTGAACTGGAAAATGAATCCTGACAGATGATGAAAGTGACTGTGCTGTGTGTCTAATAGCTTCCAACTACATCCCAAATATATCAGTATTTACGAATGACTCAATAATTTGAATGATTAATCTTAAAGCGAGAAGAGACGACACACAACAACTCACTGTAATTACATTGGCTGATTCCAAAGAAGAGGTCTGTGAGAGGTTTTTTTTACAATATTAGTCCTGATTAAAGGTCCTATATTACACAGAATTGACTCTTGTGAGCTTTAAATCATGTCATAATGTTGTTATCTCATCAAAAACTTACCTGGAGTTGTGTTTTGTTTCATTCACACATGTTTGAGTAATCCTTTATTATCAGTCTGTCTACATCTCTGAAACTCAAAATGTTCTGTTCCACCGTGTGATGTCATGAAGCTGTCATGAAGCTTTATTCAGTAGAGATGGGCAATTCCAGGACTAAAATCATCTGAATGATTCTAGTGAAGGTGTATGAGTTTAAAAACACAGTGGAGCACTTCCTGTATTTCTACATGACATCACAAGGTGGGACAGAGTGTTTGAAAAAAGAACACAGCCTAAATATTGTCAGAAACATTTTGGTCCTATGCACTTTATAATTACAGAATCTCTCAAACAAAACTAAGGATTTGTGTCTTTAACATGTGTGAATGAAACAAAACACAACTTCAGGTATGATTTTGATGAAGAAACATTTTAACATAGATTTTGCTTCTCTTCGATTTATGTCACTAAAATAAAATTAAATAAAATTAAATAAAATTAAACAAAACGTGCTTTCTTATGGTGAGCGACTGTCCTGTAGCTTGACCTGGTTTGTCTCTGTTTTAGATGTAATGCTATATTTTGGATTATTCTAAGCAAAGCAATAACATCAGACATTCCACCATAAAAGGTAAAATATTTTTCAAATTTAAGAAATGGCCTGTGATGAAAAGAAAACATTTGGATCTTTGATCTAACAATAGGAACACGTCATCAAGCTGCGCTGCAAGATGGCCGAACTGTTCAGTCGCTCCGTGTCAACTCGCTCTTTTTATTTCTCTAAATAACACTGAACTCTCAATAATACTGCACTAAAGTACTTTTCGTAATGCATAATATGCTTACTGCTACTGCTCTATATGAATATATCATGTATGTCACTACCTCACTGTAAACTACTGTTACCTGTGCAATAACCTGTGCAATACTTTACTATAGTATATTATGTGCAATACTTTTACTATACTATACTATATTATGTGCAATACTTATACTGTACTCTATTATGTCCAATAACCCACGTACAATACTTATACTACTGTGTACTGTACTACATAGTATAGTATAGTATACTATAAGATATTATGCACATAATACTTATAGTATAGTATAAGTATTATGTGCAATACTATACTCAGTATAGTATAGCATACTCAATACTATACTAGACTATATTATGTGCAATACTTATACTATACTATACTATACTATGATAAAAGGAGAAATTCAATTTGTCAACTGGACAAAGTTTGTTTGGTCGAAAACGTTTCGCCGCTCATCCGAGAGGCTTCGTCAGCTCTGGTTCTAGTGCTGGTTAGACCCTGTTTATATCTAGCTGCAGGGAGGAGCTCCCTACACTGAAATAGCCCTGAAACTATCTCAACTAATCTGTCTCTTTGTTTTTCAAATTTCTCTGGCGACTGGTTTAGCCTCCCTATTCAAGCCTAACGACCCTCTCCACCCCTCTGCCCTGGATTGTCTGCCCTAATGTTTCTTTGTCTGTTTTTGACTTGGTTTGAGAATCGAATTATAAATGGGAGACAAGTTATGTCTAACTCCCCCATTTCTGTTTAATGACGGATTCTCTTTTTTTGACAAAAATTGCCTCTTTAAATCCCCTCTCAAACCAGTTTTGTTCCCTGGCTAAGATCTGAACCTCACTGTCCTCAAAAGAATGGCCCGTGGCTTCTAGGTGAAGATGTACGGCAGATGGCAGTCCACTCTGGCACGCCCGCCTGTGTTGGTACATCCTCTTGTGAAGTGGCTGTTTGGTTTCCCCAATGTAGCGCTCACTGCAGTCTTCACAACACTGAATAGAGTAGACCACATTGCTTTGTTTGTGGCTCGGTATTTTGTCCTTTGGGTGGACGAGTTTTTGTCTTAAAGTGTTTGTGGGTTTGAAATAAACTGGAATTTCATATTGTCTGAAAATCCTCTGTAGTTTTTCCGAAACGCCAGCCAGGTAAGGAATCGCTACCCCTTTCCTCCTGGGTTCGGATTCTCTGTTGTCTTGTTTCTTGCCCTTGTCTCACTTGGTTTTGTTAACAGCCCACTTAGGATATCCACAAACAGAGAGGGCTTCCTGCACATGTTGTTCTTCTTTCTCCTTACCCTCTGTGCTTGTGGGAACCACTTGGGCCCTGTGTTGTAATGTCCGAATAACACCCAGTTTGTGCTGCAGTGGGTGGTGTGAATCAAAAAGCAGGTATTGGTCTGTGTGTGTGGGCTTCCTGAAGACTTCTACTTGGAGTCGCCGGTCTCCTCCTATAGTTACTGCACAATCTAAGAACGCCAATGTGTTATCATTGGCATCTTCACGGGTGAATTTGATGTTCGGATCTACAGAATTGATATGTGCAGTAAAAGGTTCCAAATCTTGAATTTTGATTTTTGAAAAATTATCATCAACATACCGAAACCAGTGTGTGGGAGGAGTGCCTGCATATGAAGCTAAGGCACTCTGTTCAAATTATTCCATGTATAAATTAGCCATGATAGGGGAGACCGGTGAGCCCATCGCACAGCCAGGAATTTGCCTGTAGAAGTTCCCTCTGAACTGGAAATAGGTAGAAATACTAACTGGAAATACTATACTATACTATGTGCAATCTGAGAAATACTCTGCTTACATCTTATTTAATCCTACCTCTACCTTTGTAATTTATTATATTTTATTACATTTTTTTTATTATTATACTGTTTACCTTTCCCCTGCACTTTTTGCAACACTTTTTTACCATGTACTATTATTGCATTAGTACTTCTTGACTATCTTAGCGAGTCAGCGGTTCTTCTGATCCAAAGCATTTCATTGTATTGTTGACCTTGTGTTGATTCTGCATATGACAAATAAACAATCTTGAATCTTGAATCTTGGATTGTTTTTACTTTTTCAGAATGTGAGTAGCTGTTGTGAGGGATTATAAAAAGTTAACACTGGTAGAAGAGCTAGGCCAAATAAGAATTGATCAGTGTTTTTTAAAAAATCCATGTGTGATACTTTTTCTTAGACCTGACCTGACTCAGATCTCAACTTAAACCAGCTTTGATCATTGTACACTCATTGTAAGCTTCAAATTTCAGTGAACAGAGTGAGAATATGGCAGCTGTCCTTTGTCATAACGTTACAGGATCCTTGCCAGTCTTGTACCTGATGCCCTGTCTGCAGAAGTGGCGTTGGACTGTCGTCGAGATGGACCAGGACCACAGCTGTGCCAAGCCCCTCCCGCCCAGTGAGACCTGAAGGGACACAAGGGGTTTAATAATGAGGGGCGCTGGGTGGCACACACACACACACACACACACACACACACACACACACACACACACACACACACACACACACACTGGTCTCTGTCAGGTACAGCTGTCCTCCACTGTGATGAACTCAGATGTCCCAGGTTCTAAGTCACTGGCAGCAGCAGATGTCAGACACACTCACACTCATCTGTGCGCCTCTTGGCTAAATCAGTTTTCAGTTTTCAAGTCAAGTTTATTCGTAAAGCACCTTTCATGCACAGACAAATCAAAATGCTTTACACAGAATTCACAGCAAAATATTTAAAATATATACAAAAGGTCACACAAATCAAATAAATACCAAAGAATAAACACATGCTATTTTCTGATCTATGTTATAACGTTGTTTTCTTGTGTTTTTAATCAGATGTTAAAATACATTTGTTCTCCATGCTAAGCCCGAAGTCTCTACCAACTGATTTCAAAAACTTAACATGCTCATAGAAGTTAATATCAGTTTTGATGAGAAACCTGCTCTGCCCACATGATGTCCACCCCAAACATACAGCTCTGGAAAAAAATAAGAGACCACTGCATTTTTTTCTGAAATGCCGGAAAGATGGCTGCCCACTGCTCCTGAAAAAGGATGGGCCAAATGCAGAAGTAACATTTCTCCTGTGTGTCACTGTGTGTGAGATCAATAAAGGCTTAATCTTATCTCAATCTCTACATGTATTACAGCCATTCCATTCCAGCGTCTGTTGAATTCCAACACAAACACAAACCTGAGCTACTTCAATTCTTGCACCAGGAGTGGAATAAAGTCACCTAAGAACAATGTGAAAGACTTGTGGAGAGCATGCCAAGACGCGTGAAAGCTGTGATTAAAAATAAGGGTCATTGCACCAAATATTGATTTCTGAACTGCTGAATTTGATCTTGTTTATTTGCATTGTTTGAGGTCTGAAAACATGTATCTTTTTTGTTCTGCAAATAAATGCTCTAAATAATATTTTTATTTGGAATTTGGGGGAAATGTTGTCAGTAGTTTATAGACTCCTTTTGCCCAAACACATACATATAAGTAGTAAAATCTGAAAAACTGATAATTTTGCAGTGGTCTCTTATTTTTTCCAGAGCTGTACATGTGGACACTAATGACAATATCAGATTTTCTTTATTGTCTTTGATTTCCTTCATGCTTTAACCAGTCATAAAGCACCACCACAACAAAGTTTAGGGTGGAGCAATTTTGTAAATATCTAAATTAATTGGGATTTTTCTGGCTATTGCGATAAATGTATGTTTTAATATTTATTTCACAGTTACATACATAAACAGACATGCAATTTTACCATTTACAGTGGGAAGTTAAACTAATAATTGCAATCTTTGTTTTAGTTGAGCGAATACTTATTGTTCCGGTTTATGCGATTAGCGTTGTAATGGAGTTCTGAGGAGGTCTGTCTGTATTTAGTGAGGTGAAGTAAACGTCTCTCTCCTTTTGCTTCTGTGGAATCCACGGCTCATTTCCCTTATGCAAATGAAACATGCAGGAGAAGAGGGGAAGGCAAATGCTATGGCACTACTATGTGGAAAATGTTGTGTGACTGGGGACGACAGCGACACAGGCAGCACTGGCCCCTAGTGTGTGACACAACCGGAGAGAAAGAGGAAGAACGAGAGAGGGAGAGGGGTGGCTGGAAGGAGAGAGAGAAAGAGAGAGAGAGATGGAAGAAGAGAGAGCAAGAGAGAAAGAGATGGGAAAGAGATGGGAAAGAGATGGGAAAGAGAGAGAGAGATGGGAGAGAGAGAGAGAGATATGGGAGAGAGAGAGAGAGAGAGATGGAAGAAGAGAGAGCAAGAGAGAAAGAGATGGGAAAGAGATGGGAAAGAGATGGGAAAGAGAGAGATATGGGAGAGAGAGAGAGAGATGGGAGAGAGAGAGAGATGGAAGAAGAGAGAGCAAGAGAGAAAGAGATGGGAAAGAGATGGGAAAGAGAGAGAGATATGGGAGAGAGAGAGATATGGAAGAAGAGAGAGCAAGAGATGGGAAAGAGAGAAAGAGATGGGAAAGAGAGAAAGAGATGGGAAAGAGAGAAAGAGATGGGAAAGAGAGAAAGAGATGGGAAAGAGAGAAAGAGATGGGAAAGAGAGAGAGAGAGATGGGAGAGAGAGAGAGATATGGAAGAAGAGAGAGCAAGAGATGGGACAGAGAGAAAGAGATGGGAAAGAGAGAAAGAGATGGGAAAGAGATGGGAAAGAGAGAGAGATATGGGAGATAGAGAGAGAGATGGAAGAAGAGAGAGCAAGAGATGGGAAAGAGAGAGAGATATGGGAAAGAGAGAGGAGATAGAGAGAGAGAGGAGAGAGAGAGGTAGAATAGGGAAAGAGAGAGAGAATAGATAAAGAGATATAGAACTAGAATAGGGAGAGAGAGGGATAGAGAAAAGAAGAAAGGAATAGAATAGGGAAAGAGAGAGAGCTAGTAGGAGAGAGAGTGGAAGAGAGGAAGATGACTGAGTTTTTTACTTTTAAAGAGAAAGAGATGGGAGAGAGAGAGAGAGAGAGAGAGATGGAAGGAGAGAAAGCAAGAGAGAAAGAGATGCGGAAAGAGAGAGAGCTAGAATAGGGAGACAGATAGAGAGAGATGGAAGAAGAGAGACCAAGAGAGAAAGAGATGGGGAAACAGAGGAGAGAGAGAGAGAGAGAGAGAGAGAGAGAGAGAGAGAGAGGACAGAGAGGTAGAAAAGGGAAAGAGAGAGAGAGGAGAGAGAAAGAGAGATAGATCTAGAATAGGGAGAGAGAGAGAGAGAGAGAGAGAGAGAGAGAGAAAGAGAAAAACAGAGAGAGAGCTAGCATAGGGAAAGCGAGAGAGCTGGAAGGAGAGAGAGCAGGAGAAAGAGAGGAAAAGAGAGAAAGATGGGAGAAAGAGAGTGAGAGGAGAAAGCTAGAGAGAGAGTGTGAGTGAGAGAAGGAGAGATAGCTAGAAGAAAAGAGAGAAAAAATGTAGAGAGAGAGAGAGAGAGAGAGAGAGAGAAAGAGGGGGGAGCTGGAGAAGGGGTCCGGGTGGGGATTTCCTCTGCTGAAGAGTTTTGGCTCTAAAGGGCTTTTCTCTCACTGATGCAACTATATAAGGACTGTCTCTCCTCAACACAAGCGTGCATATTTCAACAGACCTCACATCCCTTTATTCTCCCTCAAAATGGGAAACAGAGAGGACTGTTTTCATTTTAATTTGTGACAACTTAAAGGGAAATCCAAGAGGGATCTCCAAACCGGGTTCCAATTATAGTCTTTGAACATAAGCTCCCAAAATGACATAAGCATTTTGTGCATGAAAGAGAGCGAGAGGACGGCTGTGAGGAGGGACAGAATCAGAGCGCCTTGTTCCTTTTGTACTAAACCTTTAAAGGTGCATCTATCTGTACTGATCGCCTCGGTGGACTCAGTGTATTTCACTATTCACAGGGTAAAGTTATCTTAATGTTACAGCAATACAAATATTTTGAAAAATAAAAGGCTTGATACTGAATACTGCAATATTGATGTACCCGGTTCAAATATACTATATACACTGTTAAAATTACACAAAATGGTCCTTTTTTAAATTATAGTTTTGTTCACACTAGTGTTTGATTTACTGTGCAGCCTCAGTCTTTCAGTCTCTTCTTCTGTATTTTTGTTTCTTCTTTGTGTGACCATGCCTCTTCCTTTTGTAAATCCATTATTGGGAAGAGGTCAGTCATCTATTGTAATCTCATGATTTAAGTGTCCTTTTTGCCTTTATTCACATACATAATTATAGAGTTCTCGAAAAAAATAAGAGACCACTGCATTTTTTTTCCTGAAATCAGCATCTATTACAGCCATTCCATTCCAGCGTCTGTTGAATTCCAACACAAACACAAAGCTGAGCTACTTCAGTTCTTGCACCAGGAGTGGAATAAAGTCACCCAAGAACAATGAGAAAGACCCCTGATGTGTCTTCTGAGTGTTTTGCAAATGTTATTGTGATGTTAAAATATGTACCTTGTAATAATAAAAGATATATAAAAAAAATAAGGGTTACTGCACCAAATATTGATTTCTTCTTAAGTGTAAACATTAGTATTATGTTGTTTTAAAATGAATCTGATCTTGTTTTTTTGCATTGTTTGAGGTCTGAAAACATGTATCTTTTTTGTTATTTTGACAATTTGTCATTTTCTGCAAATAAATGCTCTAAACGATAATATTTTTATTTGGAATTTGGTGGAAATGTTGTCAGTAGTTTATAGACTCAAACACAAATGTTCCTTTTGCCCAAACACATACCTTTAAGTAGTAAAATCAGAAAAACTGAGAATTTTGCAGTGGTCTTTAATTTTTTCCAGAGCTGTATGTTATTTCTATTTAAGTTCATATTAAGCTCTTATGTTGCTCTGTTGTTTTAATTTATTCATGAAGATGTGGGGAGATTCCAACTCTGTCCATTGTCTTCTTCCCTGTAGTTTGGACTGAACCGAGAAATAGTGGCACATGTTGATCCTATTTTCTATTATTGTAAACCAAATTAAACGGAAAGTGCGTCCAAAAGTTCGTACTGTGTTTCATGGCTCCTAAATGCACCATAAGCTTCACAAAACAACACAAAGCACATTAATGCTTGCCAGAATGTATATCTAGTTTTGTATCTACATTTCAATACTTTTAACAATTGAATTGAAGTTTTATATATAAGCACCTTTCAAAACACCCAAGGACACTAGAACAAACTGAACAGAATTGTTTGATTAGTTTGTTGTGGTACTGTCTTCATGCAATTCATGCAAGTTAAGCCATCCATTTTTTTTCCCAGTACATGGAAAATTCTCACTGTTTCCACAGCAATAAAACAATTCATAACATTGCTGCTCTATATTCCTATATTCAAGTCCTCAAAATGGCATCCTATGCTGGTTGCAATAAAAAGTTTGTTATCTAACCAGATCATCACAGTATAAAACATAAGAACCATTAATCTATGAGACAGGTGGTTATAATGATGTGTAAATATGGAAGAATAAATGAGGATCTGATGTGAAAACAGTGAGAAAATTACTCAGATGTTTGGTAAAAATATTCTGGCTATCTCACATGCGGAGATATTTGTCTTTGGTGTTTGGCCCGCACATAAATACAGACATAGAAGACATGCAACGTCCCCCAGAGTGAGGACAGTCTGGCATCCTCCTCAAGGACACACTGCAGCTGTCGGACTGGTCCAGACAGGGGTCCACCACACCACATGTTCTGGTCATTGGCTATGATTTTGTGTCTTTTTTTTATGTTTGATTTTGAAAAAGAAATCTTACATTGCACTGTTTTGTTATTTGTTTCTAATAAGAGTGATTATATCTGTGTTAGTTCTGTTTTTGTTTAGTTCAGGGGTGTCAAACATGTGGCCCGGGGGCCAGATCCGGCCCACCAAGACCTTTAATCTGGCCCTCGGCTGATTTTCTATTAAAATATTTTGATTATATTGTAATTTTCTATTAAAATATTGGTAATTTTCTGTGCAGTTTAGCATAGCAGTGTCTCCAGCGCCTCTGTGCATGGCCCCTCCTACCAGAGCAGCACAAAAGAAGACTTGCTTCTTTCCATACGCTCTTAAAGATCCCATGACATGGTACTTCTTGATGCTTTTATATGGCTCCTTAATGGTTCCCTAATACTGTAAATGAATCCTTCTTCAAAATCAACACTCAATGCATGAGAAACAGAGATAAGATGAGAAAGAGTCATAAATATCTCTCTCAAACTCTTTATTCTGGGCGTTGTTGCTTGAATGCAAATGAGGAGAAAAAAGCTGGCCAATAGTAGAGGGTGGGGGCGTGGCCAAACGCTCCGGTCTCCGCTGTCAGCCCACAGCTGATCCATTTCCTTGTTTTTGCACGGGGGAGAGATTTGAAGCATTCCATTGAAAAATAAACATATTTCCACATAAAATAAAATTAAACCACTGCTGTTCAAAGGTCCAGAGGCTCAGATAAAGGACTTCCGAGCCTAGAAACACTCGGACGTGCCTCCAGGCAAATAAAAAAACGCATTTCGCATTGCCTAGCGCATTCGCAGTCCAAACTCTCTGGGCGTGATTTACAGAGACGCTGAGTTCAGACAGACGGGGGTGGAACTGCATTTGCATTTCTTTTTTCGATCTGACGTCAATAAGGTGCCTTGTTCAAAATCGCCCGTTTGAGCTCCGATTTTTTGTAACGCAGAAAAGGATCGCAAATGCTCAGTTTAGACATTTCACAACTTTTAACCATGGGGGGGGGGCCTAAACAGGGTAGGGGAGCTCACATTAACGTTCAAAAACCTCAGAAAGTGAAAATTTCATGCCATGGGACCTTTAAAGGACCATCGTTTGACTGTTGACTGTGACACCCTCAGCAAAAAGGCAAAAATGAGAAAAGTGGACACCAAGTGCAGGATTTTCCAAGAAAAATGGGCTAATTCCTACTTGTTCATGGAGGTGAATGGGAAACCTGTATGCTTGTGTTGAAATTGCATTTCTCTTAAAGTTTCAGATTGTTCATAATATTATTATTTTGTAAAAGAAAGAGTTCATCAAATAAAAAAAGATTTCTGTAATAATAAATAATAATAAATATTTGGACTTATTGCTATTTTTGGGGTATACATGCCATGAGTTTTCTGATCCGGCCCCTTTGGGATCAAAGTAGGTTGGATACGGCCCCTGGACCAAAATGAGTTTGACACCCCTGGTTTAGTTGAATCTTTTGAGCGGGCTACATTTTCCATTATAACTATAAGCAATTTTCTGACTATCTGACTTCTGTTACAATATTTCCTCAAAAACACACCTGGAGTTGTGTTTTGTTTCATTCACACATGTTTAACACACAAACCTGCATATTTAGGTTGAGTTCATCAAAGAGGAAACACTCTCTTCCACCTTGTGATGTCATGTGATAATACAGGAAGTGCTCCACTGTATTTTTAAAGTCCATACTTCACTAGAATCATTTGGATAATTACAGCCTTGGAATTACCTGTCTCTCTACTTAACAAGAGGTAACAGATGACTTGAAAACTACCATTAGGGCCTACATACATCACAAAGTGGAATAGAGCACTTTTGAACTTTGAAGATGTAGACAGGCTAATAATAAAGGATTACTCAAACATGTGTGATTGAAAAAACACCAGCCAGGCCTGTTTTTGATGACGTAACAACATTCAAACATGGCTAAAAGCTCACAAGTGTCAATTTTGTGTGTTGTAGAAGACCTTTTAGGAAGAATGTGTCTCAAGGTCATTTATATGAAACTGATTTCTGGGTTGTCCTTACAAATAGATAACGTGCAAATTCAAATTATTACAGCCTAATTATGAGAATAGCTATGGTTATTCTATCTAAAAATAGATAGCCTGCCAGGAAATGATTGTGATAGTTTCCTGACAAAACATGGGATAGTCCAATTGCTACTTGACAAGCTTGTAGTTCAAGATAATGCACACATTAGAAATAAACCGTGCATTTCCCCGTCAAGTGCATCTAAAAACCTGCAAAACAAACGTCTGAATTTTGTGTAGAAACTTTTTGAATGGTGCTAGTGGGCGTCTGGTGGTTGCGCTCAGGTGCACGCAGCCAATGGGCGCGCAGGAGGGAGTGCCAAACAGGCGAGAGGCGGTGCGGTGCGCGGCCACACGGCTCTCACCTACAGATGGAGATGAACCAGCAGCGGTAGTCGACCAGCAGACACCACCTCGCCGTGTGTTTGTGGATATCTTCAGGAGGGACAGGTGGTGACACTGCGCGCCACGGTATCCACAGTATCCACAGTATCCCGTGCGCCGTTCGCTGGAATTACCGCCGCGTACCTTCTTCTTCTCCCCCTTCTCACCTTTACCGCTTCCTGCAATACGCACACTGAACTCCTCTACATGCACTTCTTCGACTACTAGATCAAGTCAACAGCCCGGCTCCAAGATGGAAAATGCGCACACGAAATCGGCGACTGAAGTTTTAGATTACTTCGGCGTGAACGAAAACAACGGGCTGACTCTGGAACAAGTCAAAATTAACCTAGAGAAATTTGGTCCGAACGGTGAGTAGTACTTCTTCCAAGCCAACTTCACTTCTCTACGCTGCTGTGACGCCGGTCATTGCTTCTACTGTACATTGTTTAATCTACCATCCTACTATGGACTGCGTTTATCTTGTGCGCTTTTATCCAAGTCGTGTCTTGACAACTGAACTGTGCCATTCCCTGCGGCGCGGAGTCAGTGGAAACACCAGTGGTACATTCATTGATGCTTACGACTGTGGCTGCCTATTTTATTTTATTATCATTGCATATAAAACATACATACATTATAAAATCATACAGTCAAAATGCAGACTTATCTAGCCTATGTACTGTATGTGTATGACTCCAACCACTGTTTTTCTTAATTACACATTTCCTAAACTGTCACTCAATGCAAATAT
Source organism: Paratrypauchen microcephalus (assembly GCA_036785185.1). Taxonomy (NCBI): domain Eukaryota; kingdom Metazoa; phylum Chordata; class Actinopteri; order Gobiiformes; family Gobiidae; genus Paratrypauchen; species Paratrypauchen microcephalus. The sequence goes on along the minus strand of JAVJIX010000007.1, from coordinate 8,459,189 downwards.
AGAGCCAACATGTCAAGTCATTTATTTGTTTCCACTTGCTTATATTAGGCTGTTGCTTTGCCTTGAATTTTCCACAGTATGGCATTAAACTTAACTCCCATTTCTTCATTTCAAATGTTTCTATTGCATTGAAAAGCCTCCATTCTTACTGTGAGCGGTGTTGCCTCTCCACTGATCTGACTTGTAACTTGGGGTGTTAGCGTCACTCACCTGTTTGTCCCCGTGGATATAGGTAAATTTATGCCCTACTATGGAACATTGGAAGGAAAGTAATAAGAAAAGATAAAGCAATAATATCTCCTCGGAGACCAGCATATGGCACTAGAAAAAGCTACATAGTGCAATTTTTAAGATGGCTTTATTGGCTTCATTTATTTTTTTACTAGACTATTTTGATAAAAGAATTCTACCTGGACGACTGAGGGATTCTTCACTCACTCATCTATTTTATTATTACATTATTAGGGTATCCATGGGTTCCAATCAGGACCTATTTTTGTGTAAAAAGTACACCATTTCATGCTAACTGTGAATGAAATATTGAGTAAAATCATTGACACTTTAAGTCTGAGCATCTGTAGTTCTGTGCATGTGTGTGCTTGAACATGGGCATTCCTGACTGTCACATAGATGCGGAAGTGTACAGCAGCCAGCCACGATGAAGCCAGAGATACTGAAACAGGCATTCCTGTACAACCTGTTTTCACTTTCAGCAATTGTAAAGTGTACGGTGTATACTTGTACTCTCAAATTACAATGCAGGACAATATAGGCCATTATTTATTTATTTATTCTTTATTTAATAGTGGGGACAGTGCATATTAATGAACATCTGCAGCATTGCAGTGTAAATATGCCAGATTATAGCAAGAATGCTAATTTCCATCTGTAGTCCCTAGGCAGGTGACACCACCTGTCCACCTTATAATGAGTATTATTTAGTACATCAAGAAATAATGGGACTCTTTTTATCATGTAATGTACAGTCTACTGTGTTGTTGCAATACTGATATTTCAAACACTATTTCAGTGCTAAGGAACAGACTCAATACCAGTTCTGATGAGAATAAAAATGACTTTAGACAATAGACTGTCATTTTCAACATTAAATCACAGTCCTTTCTTTTTTATTACCATGGGGCGTTATATCTGTGTAATCCCTCAGTCGTTCAGGTAGGTCTTATACTTGTTATACACTCAAGATCATTCTAAAACTATCCAGGAAAGTTTTAGTATGGCTTAGTATCTGATTTCCGATACAACCCTTTTCACAAGGTAATGTCCCTCTTTTATCATGTAATGCACTGTGTCTCATTGATGGTGTGTTTTTGACTCGGGACCTGGCTTCACCCACCTTTCCATGTACTGGCCTGTCATTTGCATGTGTGGCCAAGCTGTGTGCAGTATTGTGCCACTCAAACAGTAGCCCTTTTGTTGTAGCCTGACGCTCTACCCATAGGCTGCTGATGACTTCATGGAAAAAGCAACGTCTTGCAGCAGATAACATCTTTTTGGTTTTGAGCAGTGCACTTCCTGGCTGCAAGAGCATGTGCAGATAAGTATTGAAAGATGGGGATACCCTGCTTTCTTTATGGGAGCCACTTCGCTTGAGTAATAGGCTTTGGTTGATTCTTTTAGGTTTAATCTTGGCTGGATAGGACCTGTTCGCTCTCCTCCATACCTCTGCAGACTTAAGTGCCCTGCAAGATTATAAGATGTGGTGTTTTGTTACAAGCACTGCAGGCAATCGGACAGTTCAGTTCATCACATTGGTGCAGAGGTGCTTTTTGTGCACAGTTTAAAATATTGAAGCAATAATTGTACACTTTATTGGACAGATCACAGTAGGTCACAGTAATAAGTGGTGAACTGTGAAATACTGCTGAAAAGAGAATGTAGATGATAAATGATAATACTGAAAGTACTTAAACTTGCACAATATCCCAGTATTAAACCCTTTTCTTAATGTACATTACAATATAAAAACAATGGCACAATGGAATAATTCATAGCAGTTATGTAATGAGTCATATGTGACACTTATTTGACCCCTGATAAAAATCTTATTGCGCTACAAACGGTAACAAAAAGTTCCCCACCAGTGTAAAGAACAATACAGGATCAATATAGTAATTATCCTGTAGTCCAGAATTTCTGTTGTCACTGTTACTAGTTAGTTTATTTGCAAGATACTGCACTGTGCAAAGATAAGATAAGGTTAAATCAACATACAGATGTGTGGTCTGTATCTCACAAAGATTCAAATGGACTTAATAGTAAATATAGATGATAAACAGTTATATTGAAAGTAATTTATGCCACAATAGTCCAAGAGCAGATTTGAGTCGTATAAGTTATTAATTCAACTTTAACTGCTCTTATCTCATCGTATAGCCAAAAAAATAACAAAGATATTCTCAGTAGTGCAAAGAAAATGTACACACAATAAATGTTGACCCCAAAAATCTATTGTTCCAGTTTTCATATATGAATGATAACTTGATATAGTAATCATCGTGACAGGCCTACTTAATAGGTTTTATTATATGAGATAAAAGGAGCATCTATCCTGTGTACTTCTAAGTCTTTGCATTGTGGGACTTCCATTTAAGGCCATCTCACCATCAAAGATCTATTGAGTCATTCAGGTTTGTAGTTATTTGTGTGTTTTTTCCGACATACTGTATCATTTAGCCATTGTTTGCTGAGCTCTTTGACCTCTGGATACCTTCTGGATTTCCCTAATTGTCTGTGTAGATGAGTGCCATGGCGTTTCTGTTTTTGTCACATCTTTCATAATCAGAAAAACCCAAATGAGCTGTGAACTCTGGTCGTTTTCCATTCTCTGAATAATTAGATTTCTTCAGTACAACAAAGCTGTCTCTGCTGCTGAGAGGTGATGTCTGCCTGTTCTTTGCACCTTCCATTTATGGTCCATTGGCAGCTCTTTTCTGGCAACTTTCTTTAGATCAGGCTAATTAACTTTTGAAAACAAGAGCTTGGATTTACTAGACAATTTATCATGGAAACTGTGAAATAGTAGGGAGGTAGTGATGTATGGGTAGCAGACCTCCTCGGTTATCAGTTTTCAGCTTTCAGTGAGCAGTGACTGAGTGCAAGGCCGTAGATTTCAAAGGATGTTCATTCTTTGCAAAGGGTGCATACTTGCTTTTGGTATCTCTGAAGGTACCAAAAATAATCAAAAAGAACAGGTCTGTTGTCTGCGCTTTTGTGAATCATGCTAAAATGCTTATAAGAAAGATATTATAAAAGTGATGGCTGTAAATAGTTTATCAATTGCATTATGTTTACACCCAAAACATCCTTATTACATCAAATGGCTGTTGTCCTTTACTGCCATCTTACATCATTGTATTTATGTTTCAAATGGGGTGTATACATTTAATATGATTTTAATACAATAAGGACAGAATTTGAAATTAAACAGAGCAGTTTTTGTGTACCTTGGACCCAATATTTTGCATAGTTTTACTGCATTCAAAGTGTTTGTACATCTTCAGTTTATATTTGAGAGGTCTTGGTAGTTAGTAGTAAATGCGTATTATATATTTGTATTATAAATCACATTTACCTCCTAATCCCATTTCTCAATCATCTTTCTTGTTTCCTGGGAATCTGAGGGCGGGTGTTGTGTTTTGTCATTGATGCAGCTCTAAACATGTCTGACTATGCTCTGGGACATTACTGATGCCATCATCGGAAAACTATGCAATATTATTATTCTGACTTACTATGTAGTGTTTGGGCCACACATAACTGTTACTACTTCCCCTGCAGGAACTGGCTCTCAGCTTTGTATCTCTTCCTGTTCTGCAACTTGACATAACAGCAGCGTGTCTGTGTAGTGCATTTTTCAAGATGGTTTCCTGTGATGTCCTCACACATGAGGCTTCCACTTTGACATTTTCTTCACCCTTTATTTCACTTCACTCTGAAAGAGGGTTCAGTTGTAGAAAAGTCATTTGTCATCCTTTGGGTTGTTGAGACACTTCCTTATTCTAGTTTGCTTTGTGTGTGTGGACGGGTGTTTATAACATTTTGAGGACTAAGATCTGTATACACATTGTTTTTATGTGGACATGCCTCACAAAAAGCAGGTTGCAATACTGCTAGATTGAGACAAGCACATGCAATAAAAGTTGCGACTGTGTGCCTAGTCCAAAGACAAAAAATGTGTGAAAGAAAAAAAGGGTGATGTCTGAAGAAGGGCTTGACCCCGAAATGTCACATTATGGTGTCATTACAATACAAATTTAGGAGCTCCAAAGAACTGCAGTGCGGCTCAGTTTCTTTCTTTTCTCAATTATGTAAATGCATTATTATTAGATGATCAACATGTTTTAAAAGTTAAGTTTAAGGTTTGAATTTGAGACTTGTGGTAAAAAGGGTAAAGGTTATGGATTAGTCTCCAGGAAATGATTGACGTCAAGACGATGTCCCCAAGAAGCATGGAAGCCCAACATGTATGTGTGTTGTTCTTGCCCCAGCGGCGTTCTGAGGAGCTGACGGCCTGTTGGAGCTTGTCCCGGTCTTCACTTGCCTCACAGCAAAAAGCTAAATCTAAGTAAGTTCAAATGACTCAAATTAAGAAGATTTAACTTGATTTGAGTAGATTTCACTTGGCAAGTAAAATTATCTACCAGTGGAATACGCATTTTTTTTCTTAATTCACATATGATTTAGTTTCTTATTTTAAGTTTAAAGAGTTTTTGCTTTTGTTATCTTTGGCGTAACTGGGTATACTTTCCTATTTCAACTACAAAAGACTTGTTCCATTGGTAGATAATTATATTTGTCATGTGAATTTCACTCAAATCAATACAACAGATTCTTAAGTCAGTTGGTTTTAGTTTTTGTAGGGCTCCAGCCTCTGTGCCTGTCACATATCATCAACCATGTGGTCTGAAGGATCACAACCTAACATGGACTTGGGCTGGAACAATATGTGGTCTTTTTAAAAAACAAGAAAAACTAAAATAATGTGTACAATTATGATTGTGACACAAATTCATAATAAATGTCTCAGCACTCCAAACTAGGCCTCAATCAAAACTCATAATTCGTGAGTCTAAATATGCTGGGTTTGTGTGTTAAACATGTGTGAATGAAACAAAACACAACTCCATGTTTTTGATGAGGAAACTACACTCAACAAAAATATAAACGCAACACTTTTGTTTTTGCTCCCATTTTTCATGAGATGGACTTAAAGATCTAAGATTCATTCGAAACACAATATTACCATTTCTCTCAAACATTGTTCACAAATCTGTCTAAATGTGTGATAGTGAGCACTTCTGCTTTGCTGAGATAATACATCCCACCTCACAGGTGTGCCACATCAAGATGCTGATCTGACATCATGATTAGTGCACAGGTGTGCCTTAGACTGCCCACAATAAAAGGCCACTCTGAAATGTGCAGTTTTGTCTCACAGCAAAATGCCACAGATGTCACAAGCATTGAGGGAGCGTGCAATTGGCATGCTGACAGCAGGAATGTCAACCAGATCTGTTGCTCGTGCATTGAATGTTCATTTCTCCACCTTAAGCCGTCTCCAAAGGCATTTCAGAGAATATGGCAGTACATCCAACCGGCCTCACAACCGCAGACCACGTGTAACCACACCAGCCCAGGACCTCCACATCCAGCAGGTTCACCTCCAAGATCGTCTGAGACCAGCCACTCGGACAGCTGCTGAAACAATTGGTTTGCATAACCAAACAATTTCTGCACAAACTGTCAGAAACCGTCTCAGGGAAGCTCAACCGCATGCTCGTCGTCCTCATCGGGGTCTTAACCTGACTCCAGATCGTCGCCGTAACAGACTTGAGAGGGCAAATGCTCACATTTGATGGCGTCTGGCACGTTGGAGATGTGTTCTCTTCACGGATGAATCTCGGTTTACATTGTTCAGGGCAAATGGCAGACAGCGTGTGTGGCGTAGTGTGGGTGAGCGCTTTGCTGATGTCAATGTTGTGGATCGAGTGGCCCATGGTGGTGGTGGGGTTATGGTATGGGCAGGCATCTGTTATGGACGAAGAACACAGGTGCATTTTATTGATGGCATTTTGAATGCACAGAGATACCGTGATGAGATCCTGAGGCCCATTGTTGTGCCATACATCCATGAACATCACCTCATGTTTCAGCAAGATAATGCACAGCCCCATGTTGCAAGGATCTGCACACAATTCTTGGAAGCTGAAAATGTCCCAGTTCTTGCATGGCCAGCATACTCTCTGGACGTGTCACCCATTGAGCATGTTTGGGATGTGCTTGAGCGGCGTATACGACAGCGTGTACCAGCTCCCACTAATATCCAGCAACTTGGCACAGCCATTGAAGAGGAGTGGACCAACATTCCACAGGCCACAATTGACAACTCTATGCGAAGAAGATGTGTTGCACTCCATGAGGCAAATGGTGGTCACACCAGATACTGACTGGTTCTGAGTCCCCAGACCCCCAATAAAGCAAAAAAAAAAAAAAAAAATGCACATTTCAGGGTGGCCTTTTATTGTGGGCAGTCTAAGGCACACCTGTGCACTAATCATGATGTCAGATCAGCATCTTGATGTGACACACCTGTGAGGTGGGATGGATTATCTCAGCAAAGCAGAAGTGCTCACTATCACACATTTAGACAGATTTGTGAACAATGTTTGAGGGAAATGGTAATATTGTGTATCTGGAATGAATTTTAGATCTTTAAGTCCATCTCATGAAAAATAGGAGCAAAAACAAAAGTGTTGCGTTTATATTTTTGTTGAGTGTATATTATAACATAGATCAGAAAATTGTTATATGGGCTCTTTAATTCAAAGAGAAATATTCTGTAGTGAAACAAATACAAGCCCTTGTGCAAATGTGTATTTATTAACACACATTATTGAAATGTTAGAAAGTAACAATCACTTTACTTCAGTAGGCCTACCTGACATCATTTGAGCTGTATGAAGTTATACTGCGCCAGCTTGTGATTGGCCAGAAGTGCTGCTCTGATTTCTAAATGAGGAATAAAGTATAAATAGCCTTGTGTTGGCACAGATTTCACTGGGCTGTTTGAGGAGTTGCAGACTTTTTAACTGTTTGGTGCATCTTCTCTATTCATTTCATTTTTGACTTTCAAAACAAAGGCACCAGGTGCTGTGCCTCTTTTGATAGTCCACTAAAAAGGACAAGGTTTCCATCCATGGAAATAAGTATTTACCCTGTGAAAATATCCACTGAACAAAATGATTCTGATTTCTCTAACATTACCAGAAGCAATCAGCCTCTCATGACTCATAGAGATAAAGTGATTTGGGCACCATCAGTATGGAAATTGCATATCTCCGAACAGTTTATTAAATAAAGTTATAAAAATAAAGGCTAGCCTAAGCAGCTTCTCATCTCATCTTCAGCATGATCATGCCTCATCCCTGTATCCACATAAATGCTTACTATGCTTAATTATTTCTTTCTGACCGTGATGCTTAGTTTTCACTCTTGCACTTTGCTCCTCGTGCACTCTGGGGCAAATGTCTCCAGGGAGATCACATGACTTCATCTGAGAGGGGAAACCCTCCTCTGACGCTGAGATGATGAGAGGTGCCCCTGAGCTGTGCTGCCCTCTGTGCTCAGATAATGACTGACAGAGCACATTCGGAATCTTTAATTCACATTTCATGTGGTTAATGCGTTCCAACCTTTTAGTGAGGAATACATTAGTGAGGATACAGCATGTCATTAGAGGCTCTTGTTACTGTATATTTAGGCCTCCTTTAAACCCTTTCATCAAGCAGAAGCCACTTGGAGCTGAACCTTCTCCTTCAGACTCTGCACACTGCTGTTTGGTGTTGGCTTCTGTTGTTCTGTTGTTGTCACATGCTCTGCAGCCCTTTGTATGATTGTGTTTTGCCATATCAAGGTCCTGTCGATTGCATAAGAATTACTCTTTGTTCATTTAATAGACATTGCAGAGTTGTTGTTCTGGAGAAAAATTTCCAGGGCAAGTGCTGCAAACTTTCTCATGTTAGTAGTTTACACAAAAGGTCTGAACCTGTTCTCTTCATACTCAGATAAGACCTTATAATATAATGAATACTGTCCCTCTCTGTAAAAATGTACACCTCAGCAGTTTATTTCCAGCTGCACAGACACCCGGAGAGTTTCCTCTTCCTGACTGTAGATGCTGAGCCCCGTTGTTGTTGGCAACAGTCTCCAGGAAGTGTCTCCCTTCTGCCCTGTGCTGCTGTGCGTAAACAAGACTTTTATTCATTGTCTGGCCCCTGGAGCGGGAGGTGGTGTGGGGACACAGTGGGAGAGCTTAAGTCAGAACTCAGGAATGTGCCTGGGCAAGCCTGCAGCTGACACAGGCCAGATGACTGTGAGGGAATCCTTGGCAGGGGGAAGCCGGGGAACCCCACTCTGCTCTGTGGCCCTCTCTGCTCCCTCTGTCCACCAGAGCCTGTGTTTGTCTGCAGCATATGAGCCACTGCCAGACTGTCTGCCATAAAAAAAAAAAAGTTATACAACCTGAGAGGCACAGTAATGGGAAAACAGGTTTTTGTCAGGCTGCTGGAGTATGGAAACAGCAATATTTACTTTGGAGTCCACCACACATCTGAGGAACAGGTCTGTGCTGAGGTCTGTGTTGTGGGACAGGTCTGTGGTAAGGTCTGTGCTGAGGTATGTGCTGAGGTATGTGCTTAGGTGTGTGCTGAGGTCTGTGTTGTGGGACAGGTCTGTACTGTGGTCTGTGCTGAGGTATGTGCTTAGGTCTGTGCTGAGGTCTGTGTTGTGGAACAGGTCTGTACTGTGGTCTGTGCTGAGGTCTGTGCTGAGGGATGGGTCTGTACTGAGCAGTGCAGTCGAATGCCCCCTGCATCTGCAACCATGTTCGACCTGACGGCAGCTGGGTGAAGCAGTGCTTGCAATGAGTCATCAGATATTAATATCAGGGGAGGTTACGTACTGTCTTCACAGTGAGGTGTTGACAGAGCTTTGACTTGTTCCTTATTATGCCTTGTACAGCAGCAGTCTGCTCAACTCTAGTTAATTGTACATTATTTGTAAATTGTAAATTAATTGTAAATTACAAATCAAAGGTTCCCTTAGATTATTTTATCTTTGTATGAAATATAAACCCACCGATGTTGAGTCGTGACCACATAAACCTCAAAGGCAGTCCTCTTTAACCAATGTCATGTTTGCCCTTTGCAGTATGTAAGCGAGCAGTGTGGTTTGTGTTTGGCGTCTACCACATGGCCCCGCCTCCACCTCCTCCTCCTCCTTGGGGCTGGTTTTGTCCTCATAGCGGCTCTTAAAACCTGCTGAGGGATTTCCTGTGCTCCGAGCGGTGATGTCATTGTGTCCTGGTGGTGCCTCCTCCTTTGATTTCCCCTGTCATTAGGCCCGGGCTCTGTACAGTGATTACATGAGAGTTATGATCGCTGCAGAGCTGTTTGCAGAAATAGACCTCTTCTGTGCACTGGTGCGTTGGTCTTGACACATGCCATGACTAAGTGCTGCTCATTGTCGTAACATCCATCAAACGCACTTGTCACTGCAGTGTTTTTCTAAACACTAATGTGCTTCTACTTCACTGCTGTACTCTTCTGTGTTTGCAGTCTTCACAGGTTTTGTTAAACAAATGTTAATCGAATGAAAGAGGACTAAACTGCAGTTTAGGCCTTGTAGTTTTGAAAATATCTTTATTTTAGCATTTCACCATTATTTACTGTGACAACCTGGCCTAGAGGCAACACAAAAACAATCATTAAATAATGGTGGGTTTGTTGTGGTTTTGGCCACTTCTAAAGGGAGTAAAAACTTCAATCCAAGTGGTGGAGCACTAGGCTCTAGTAACAAAGCAGATGGCTGTATGATGATCCTGTGGATACAGACGCCAAAGTCTAAGATCGGAAGAAGTTTAGATTTGACTGGCTACAGTATGTGCATCCCTAATTCAGTGTCAAATTAAAGACTCCATAACCTCACATTCACATTTCAACCAGGTCATGTCATGCTGATTTTGGTTGCAATCAAACTAACTTTTTTGTTTTTTGTGCATTTAAAAAAAAATGTATATGACACAAAGAAGAAATGTTAAACTGCAAAATTATATAATCTATAATTGATCTTTGTTTTCACCTCCATAAAAATATCACATTTAAACATTCTTTCACTTGACTTCAAAGATTTATCTGACCATACATCCTCTGTTATTGCTGTATCTTTGTTCATATTGACCACCTGTTTGGGATTTGCTTGAATATCTTGTCAAACACAGTCTAATGAAACCAAACCGATGACTCACCAGGGCTCTTAATAGTGTGTTTGTACAAGTGTCCCAATTCAAATATATTAACTGCTCTTTCTCTATCTCCCCATGCCCCGCCTTCTTGTGATTCCTGGATTCTCCAGAGCTCCCAGCTGAAGAAGGTAAATATTGATTTTTCCACTGTTCCACTGGCTCTTCCTTTAAACTACATGCTTAAATATCTTTACCAAGGATCCCTTTGTGTGTGTTTGCTGAGGAGTAAACTTTGGGAGTGGACACTGCTTTGTTGGTGCAGTGTTAAGAGATCTATTACACCTATTTTTAGACCATGGTCAGTGAGAATTCTAACTGCCGTGCCGTTATTTTTGTAAAGCCGTACAGGTAGTTTCAGCATTATTTCACTGCTCTTATATACTGTGAGCATCACCATAGCAAAGGGTAAACAAATGAACAAATGAAATGGACAAATGAAAATGTAATGTAATATAATATCATATCATATCATATCATTATAAAACTCTGAAATATATTGATACAGTAGCCTACAGTAACTATTGCCAAATTTAGTTTAAACTGTATTTTCATATTTTTGCACATGCCTACAGGTAGACACGCTTTATGCAATTTGGTGACTGTTGTTCTTTGCATATTACAGGGAAATCCTTGTGGGAGCTGGTGGTGGAGCAGTTTGAAGATCTCCTGGTCAGAATACTTCTGCTGGCTGCATGTGTCTCCTTTGTAAGTGCAGCACACATTTTACAACCAAAAAAATAGGGCTGCACAATATTGGAAAACATTGCAAAATACAGTGTGTACTAGAATATTGAAATTATTGCAATTTGTATTTTATCTCAAATGATAAGGAAAATTTTCAGTATTTAAAAAATAAACAAACAAACAAAAAAACCCACACACAATATTGCACAATATTGCACAATATTGGAAAACATTGCAAAATATAGTATGTACTAGAATATTGAAATTATTGCAATTTGTATTATATCTCAAATGATAAGGAAAATTTTCAGTATTTAAAAAATAAACAAACAAACAAAAAAAAACCCACACACACAGTATATTTCTGCCAGCTGGAAATTGTTGTTATTGCAATATATTTAGTTTATGATATCAATTATTGTGTTATTGTGTAATATTGCAATATAATCTTAATTTTCCAGTGGCAAATGTACCTACTGAACGTTCAGTTCACAATAGCCATATATACATATAATTCCTAAAAAGTAATATATATAAGTAAGTCCACCATTAGACTTAGACAATTAAAATAGTAAAGATATAATTTTAATAGCATATAATCAGTACAAACCTTTACAGACCCCAATTCAAAAGTTGAGTTCACTATGACTTGAGTAGATGAGTATAGAAGTAGAAAGAGAGTAA